>MNCI01029550.1:63803-133470 GCA_015680685.1 Gnetum montanum
AAGACCCCAAAGTGTCTTCAAGTGAGAGCCTAAGTGCTAACTAGTAGCCTTCCAAAGCGTGATCTCTGAATGTGTGATGTATGAGATCTTTCCAAAAGTCTTTTCCAAAGTGAGACCCCTTGATCCTCCCTTTCTCCTTGACCCCTGAAGCCTTTTTATAGGGTTCAAAGGTAGGTAGGGAAGTTACATATTCAAAAATATCTCACCTAACTTCTCTCCCAAGTAACTTGGCCAACCAATTAGGAGATTACTTGCCCAACAAGTTAGGAGGTTACTTGCCCATTTAATTAAGAGGGAGTTATATAGTTAGGAAGTTATTCATAAAGTTAGGAGGAATTAATATTTGTAAATATTATAAATATTGACTTTGTAAGTAATTTATTAAAATAAATCTAAAATCCCTAATCTAATTTAATTTAATTAAAATTTTAAATACTAAGTGTCATTAAGCTCTAAGATTTTTTCATAAAAAATATAATATAATATCCACCTTATTGGTTGTAGCGGTAGTTAATTTATCCTTTCTGCATTTCTGATAATTGAAATTTAAATTTAGGATGGCCCAAATTATGAGTCCGAAGGTGAAGGCACCAATCCTGAAACTGCCAACAACTGATTCAAATTATCTTCTTCAGCCAAAAATCGTTACCAACAACTGCCATCTCAGGAGAAGACTTAGCCGCTGTGTTAGGAGACATCGCCGTGTGTTCCATAAGGATCTACAACTATTGTAACCTTTGCCTCTCAAAAATGCCCTTCAGGTTTTGATAATTATATGATTTGATCATCGCTTCGTATATTTCACTGCTTTCTGTCTATGATGACTGGTAAACTATCTGGCTTACAATGTTTTCTTCCAACATTTGGTGCAGATTCTTCAAGCAACGTCTAGCAGGGATTTTAAGGCATTTGCTGTTGTTGCGGATGAAAACCTAAATTTTTTCATCGCACAAAATAGGCATCCATTCTTCTGAAATCCATCTTTCGAAATAGCCACAAATGTCTCTGCTAAAATCGATGATGTGCCTGCTGCGTTCCGCCCTAAACTGGCCTTTGTACAGTCTGCATGCGATTACTGCCTGAAACCCCTTCAATATGGCTCAGTCGTGAAAGAAAGGCCTCCCACGCGCTCCATGAACTCGGGTTCACGATTTTCGGCATCCAGCGAGTTGGCTACAGCTGCGTTTAGCAACATAAATCCGGATGATGTGTGGGCATAACTCTGAATGGCACCAGCCGATGTATTTGCCCCAAAACCACGACATTCAGTTCTGTTTTTCCAATTTTCTATTTTTTTCTCTGGCAGCATTAACAATGGGCCTTTGGACTTACGGGAATTTGGATTCTTCTGCAATACAGAAGCCTTTACATCCTTTGATAATTTAAATTTAAAGAATTTAAAACTTGTTGGTAGTCTGTTAGGTCCTTCACTTGATTCCAACTCTTAACCGATTCTTGATAATCCATTACCCACGGTGTTGTCTATTTTGCCAATATTAACAGGGAGTATGCTTTCTTGTGGTAAATAATCACCTCCTTTGTTTGTTATTCCAATCTTCACTAGAGGAAATAACTTGGCATTTTAATTTTACTTTCCAAGAAGGCTTCAACATCAAGATTATTTACCAGTGGCTTGCTTCTCCAAGAATACCCATCAACTCACAATACTAAACTACAAATTCACAACCAGGGATTGTGCTAATTTTGAACAAAATATTCCAACTATTCCATGTAATGGCCAAATGTGCCAACACTTAGTAGATGTGAACCATTGATTTTTGTTGGCATTAGGTTGATACAAACCTTACTTGTAGTGTCCACTAGCATTAGGTTGATACAAACCTTGCTTTCAGTGTCCACTAGCATTAGTTTGGTATGGATCACTAATTCTTCCTATGCTAGCTTAGAATGAATGAGTAGTATTTATGATGTTCATAGACACCATAGGTTCCCACCTAATGAGGGATTTTTTGTCAACAAATTTAGTTAGGGTTTTGTCATGGATGGCATAAGTTGGAAGCATGAAAAAATAATGAAGGAAATAACCTAGACAGTGGTTTGGGAATAGAGGGTGACACAAGGCAAGAACTACATGAGGATTTATGGATGATAGGGTGTTTTCCATAGGGTTGACTTGCACAGCTCATGCTGGAGCATAGGTAGCCTTATGTGGACCTACATAGAATTTTTTTTAATTAAAAAAGTGTAGCATAGCAGCCTGTGTGGCATGCAGTTGTGTCCCATGTACTATTGCGAGGTGACTATGATGTGTAGTTAAGACCTATTAAGGATCATAGATCCAATACTATGATATCCCATCCCTATATGTCATGGAAAATGTCAAATATACATTATGTTAGACATTATGCATAAGAAGATAATATACCAAATGTGAAATATATGTAACATTCAACATGATGTGTACAAGAAATAATAGAGAAAGTATAGAAAGAGAAAGAAAAGAATGCTTTATTCATACATAATAGAGTATTTGGATCATGCTCTAAGAGTTTTCCTTGGGGTTTTCTTCCTTTGGCATCTATCCCTTAGAGGTAATCTAGCACTACCACCATGGTTATGCCTACAACCAACCAGAAGGGATGACTAGTCCACTTTCTGTTCCTCTGTACCTGACACCTGTGACTTGCCTTTTACTAGCTTCACCACTCCATCCTGTCAAAACCTCTAAGCCTAGGTATAAATGCCTTAGGTCAAACCCCCAAAGATTACCTCAGGAGATACATCCATTATTACAATTCACCCTTTCAGGTCTCATTTATAACACACCCTTTCAAGTCTTATTACAATAACAATAACACTTGTTATAAAGAGGCATCATCTTTGTTATGCAATAGTATCATTTTGGAACAAAGATGCTACAATCAACCCTTAGATTTCATTCGTCCTTGAATGAATTCATGTTCACTATCTTTTTGCAACTCCAATTTCTTTTTATGATTCTATGCTTCAATAATTTGATTTCTCCTTTGAACTTGAAGTTGTTTCTTGCTTATTCTGCAAAAAAAATATATGTGAGAAGAATTTAATGAAATTTAAATATTACTTTCTTAATACTTACCTATTTTTCAAAGATAATGAAAAGAGGTAAATTAAAGATCTACCAACCACCAATCACTAGTCCTAGCTAGGGTCACACAAAGTGCAACTCATATGTGGTAATCCAATTGAAGGTAGGGTAAATCCTTTATTCTCAACTTCCATTACATTAGATATTTTTCTTATCTAATTAAAGTATAAATTAAACAAGGGATGAAAATAATAAAATTATAAATAAAAGTAAGGATGAGATATTTCCTAATCTTGATCAACCTTATGAATTAATGAAAGTAATTGTAATTCTACCATAAGTGGTATATGATTGGATGGTCTTGTTTGGGATTGCAAGGCTTAATCTTGATTTTTCTCCACTTCTTCTTTAGAAATTAACTCTAGTAACTTGGTAAGTTGGAACACTCAGACATTGTACCAAATATAATCCAAAGTCTCAATGAAGAATGTTGTTGATCCATCCTCATTAATCATAGTAGAGTAATTGGTAAATTGTGATTCTTAATGAGTACTATCCATCAACATCATCTGTTCCTAAATTATGGGATCTAATTTATCTATTGAAGATTCAAAGTAAGCAGAATATGCACTAGATAGTGGAATTACATGTTGAATTAAGAGAAACATATTCTTCAAATTAGGTTCATCTTTCAAAGATTCTTTTACACATTCATATTTTAGGAATTGATAAACACCACTTTCAACTTTTACATTGATGTCTCCACAAAGAACAAATGGCATTGGATCGATATGGTTTAGGAATAACTTAATTTTTGAACTTTTCTTTATTTTCTTAATCAAATATGCTCCTTGACATAGTCTAACATCTAAACATGTTGATTTAGCAATTACATATATGTTGACTATACATATAGATCTTCTTGATAACTAGATTTTTAAAATCATTACTGATGAGCGGTGAGGTACCCCTATGCCCAACCATATGAATACGAGCACATGCACATGATCTGGTCGAACTCTATGGATGGGCTAATCATGATTTCTAAGATAGTTATTGTAATTTATTGTTCATTTTCTTTCCATGTCAGACTAGTGGAAGCTTTGTCACGTATGGTTTAGTCCAAAGTTAGGTGTATGATGTAATGCTTTAATGCTACTCCTACTATGGAATGATAATAAAGAGTTAATTAGCTAAAGGTATGAAATAAATCCTATATTTAACCTAAGGTAATTAGTATCTAAACTCAATTATCTATATGCACCTTCAGCTTCACGTAGTTGCTGCTGGGATTACCAAACACTAATCACTACTGGGTTACTAGGTAATATGCTTATGTGTTCACAATTGGTCGTACTCATTCCGGTTAATGACGAGGAGCATAAATAACATTAGTTGGGAATAACAATAAATAAATACATTGAAATTTTAATCTAAGAAAATCACAAATGAAAAGTGGATGGTGCAATGATGTAAATGATCTTGATCTTTATTTCCAAACATGTAATGTGCCCAAGTACATTGCACTCGAATGAGAATGCTGTGCAACCATAAACATCATGTTGCGGGCATACACTGGAATTGAAATTGGAAAAATTCTAACTAACTATGTCTATCTTCTATTTCTACCTATCTATCTATGTATCTCTCCTATGTGATATTTATAGGTGATCATGGCAGAAATGACATCAAATATCTAACATTACCTACTGACCCCAATATCGGATTCATGATATTGGATCTATGATATAGGAGAAAGGATATCGCTTCTGATGACTCATCATACTCCCATGACTAAATTAAAACTCATCCTCTAGTTTCATACAAAGTGATGAAAGGTATGGGATTATTAATTGACAAGACAATCATTGCATTACAGTGGTGTTTTATTACAATAAAATTGTAACACATTACAAGAATCAAAATTAAGAATAAAAAGAAGAATAATGGAGCCACTACGTTGTGCGAGGAAGAGGTGGCTCTTCCACAATATCCTTTCCTTTGCCTTTATCTCCTGGTTTCAAAGGCTTGTGATGATGTAGTAGTGATTGAAATTTATCCTCCTCTATTCTAGGATCATGTACAGGCCATGCAAATGATCTGATGTGTGAGGGAATTGGCACATCCCATGTACATGGTAGTTGTGGGAACATTTGATTAGCTTTTACATACCAAGCTACAAATTTTCGTCTCTCTTCTTCAAATGCCTTAGCCTTATCTCTCAACTCTTGATAATCAACAAAGCATCTAGCCAGTTCTACAACTACATCTCACCTTAACTACCTTCAATTATGCAGTTGTGACTGCTAGCTTGTCAAGAGCTACTTTGCAATCAACAACCTTCTTTTCATACAATGCGTATGTGGTGGCTGCCTGCCTTTTGAGCTCATTGCGTAGGTGCCCTACTATCAACATGGCCAAGTTGGTATATCAAAGATTGGCAAACTCCATGTACTCTTTCAGATCAACAATTTATAGGTCTCATCTTTTAACCTTTTCCTGGTGAGCAAGGGCATATGTATCTAGGATGTTTCTATAATTGGATCGTTGGGCCACAAAGGAATCTATCTAGCCCTTTACCATCTAGATTTCTTTTTCAATGAATTCTTTGTACATGCCCACCTGGTCATAGAAGTGCTCCTTGAGGCACTCATGCTTTTTGGCCTCATTCTACCATGCGCTTATTTCAATGAATGACTTTTGTCGAATAGCACATACCTCCTCCATAAAGAGGGTTCAATTTTCTTGGGCGAGGCGACTCATGTTGTGATTGATCCACACCAACAGCTCTCTTATTTGGTGTACACTTTCTTCTAAAAAATTCTTTTGCTGCTCAATGGTGGTCAACTTATTATCTGGTGTAGTTACTACTTATTTTCTTCTTGTAGGGTGGTAAGGGCCTTGAGATGCACATGAGTTCATGCTTTTGTGGCAGAAGCATCCCATACTGCCTAGTCTCTTTCTTGTGCTAGGGCTTTATTCTCTTCTATCATATGAGCCAATTGCTCAATTTGAAAAGCCTCCATTATCTCAGGTGGGATCAATGAAGATGGATCCTTCCTTTCTTCCCTTAAGATTACAAGCTCTTGATGAAGCCTTTGGGCTTTCACTTCTACGTGCTCAACCCTGTGCTCGACGATGACGAGTTTTCCTTTAGTTGAAATCAGTTTGGAGTGTGTTGCAGTGACATCGTTGGGGATGTCAAGCAAGGAGGTCATTACCTACCCTATCTATAGCAGTATGTCCAACACATCCTCATGTTCAGCCAGAGTACTAGTGGGACCAACCAATGCTTGCGCATCCCATGCACCTGTGAGATATGTTGGTGATACAATAGGGATGTTAAAGGATACTTTAATGTGGTCCTTGATAATGTCCACTATACCTACCATAGCCTAGTGTTGCATGACTACAACTTTATCCCCTTCACCAGTTTCGAGTAGTACTTGAAATGATGCAGTGTTCCCATAGATCTATTGTGACCACTAGGCCTCTCGTTTGGACTAGAGTGAAACATACCCTATGGTAGGATTAGCAAACACTGTGGGCTGGATTGCATCATTAAGAACTCAAAAGAGACTTGACTCATCAGGTGTTTCCTAGCTCACAAGGTCTAAGATCCACTAGAGATGACTAAGTGTAGGGCTATAATCATAAATTAGCAGCTATTATTGAGGTGGTTGAGATGGCAACAATGGTTGTTTAAATTATGGTTTGTGGCTAGGTCCTGTTTCTTGCTATTGATTGGCCTACATCAACTAGTGCCTAAGCTATTTGATTTGTTGCTCCAGTTGGGTGATGTATCCTTGCTCTAGTTATTGCTCTTCTTGTTCTTCTTCCTCTCCAAGATATTTTCTTGGAGGTGCTGATTTGAGCAGTTCTAAAAAATAAGCATTTTAAACTTTGCGGGATACATCATTGGTATAACCAAGGATTCTAGCATGTTGACAAAATTTCTAGATTAGACAGGGAAATGGAAAAGTGAGCTTCCCTATCTTTGCCTCTTCAAACCGTCGCTCGATCTCCATGAAGTATAGTTGGGGAATGTTTGCTTGAAACTTTTCCATTAACATAGCACATCCTCAAGCTACATAGGTGGATGGATGATTGAGCCCCTTCATTGAAAACAAATGATATGTCCCAATTTTGAAATAGGTATGCTCTTCTAGGATCAATTAATTGTATGACTTATTCTCATTGTCAAAATCATGTTTCAACCATAGCTTACGACTCTCCGGATCAGGTCAAGTTGATAGAACTAGCAATTGTGCTCCAACATTTGGAAAACTTAGGGCTTCAACAATTACCTTAACAGAATAAGAGACTATGACCCCAAAAATTCTTACTGTGGTACCTTATTCTTTATCATGCCAAAAAGAATAAGTCTCCCCAAGGTACCATTTTGCATTTTCAGAAAAAAATAGCCAAAATGGAGATGCTTGCAATTGTGTCCTCACTGACTAAGGGGTGAACTCCATGAATGATCCAAAGTTCATTTCCATGATGACCGAGGCCAACGTGGGATGTGCTTGCATGGGAGAAAGACATTCCAATGACAACATGAGTCGTTGTCCTTGTAATTGAGGTGTTGCCTTTGCCTACATAGATTGAGCTTCGGTAGGGACTTCTGCAGGGGCTTCTTGATGGATGCTAAAGGACTGTGCCTCCTACTCAATTGGTGGCCCTCGCTAGCCAATTTGACCTCAGTTTCACTGAGGGTGTTTGCTTGATCACTATGATGGATCATCTTGGGTTTCTTGTTTGGGGGCCATTTTCAATTACACAAAATATTAGGCTACTAAGGGATCCTTATATTGATCATGTTACTCATCTATACCTTAGTCAACCTTCAATGTACCTTATAGCCATGTTAGATTACAGAGTTAAGGCCTTGCTTTTTTTGTTCAAAATGGCCTAATAAGATAGTTAAGGCACTTAGGGATACGTAAAAAGTATCTTTGGCATGGTGGGCAATGTTTATTTACTTATTTGGATTTGATTTTACTTGGTATATTCATTATTTACCCTTAGAATACCTTTCAGGTGATAGCGATTTTCAAAGAAAAAATGTGATGTTAGGTGAATACAACAATCCCTCCATGACTGAAATGGATAGTCTGGGGATAGAGAAGTGCAAACAGCACAAAAAAAAGTGTAAATGTGTGAGATATAGCTTGTGGAAAAAGCGCATGTAGAGCTTAAATCACCAGAGAGAAAAAACTGCAAAAACTCCCCTTTCATTGTAATGAAAAAATGAAATTGGAAGTGTGACTAAGTGTTGTATTTGTAGATTTTATGGCCCCAATATTAGGTACTCGACATTGGGGATTCGATATCAGAGTGCCTAGAAAAATGCTCAATCTAAAATTTGACAAAGGGAGAAGAATTTGAGGGTAGGAATAAAAGAGTTTGAGGTATCAAAACATTAAAAACCTAGGAAGCTCATCAAGATGATACTAGGGAAAGGAATAATGCACAAAAGTGAAGAGGGTATATAGTTAGGGAAAGGTGGAATGATAGGCATTAAGACATAGTGGAAGGTGCATAAATTGGGTGGTATTGAAAAACATGTAAAAGACACAAGAGTTACACAAGTGGGTCCTCCCCAAAGTAGGTGCATACCCATGATGCCCTCACATAACCATGCCATAAGGTGTCTATAGGTACCTAAGGCATTAAATGCGACTGATACCTGTCACACAATGACACATAAACAAACAAACAAAATACACCACCATCATTAGAGAATTATGACTATGTACATCCAAATCATAAATGAAAACACAACAAACAATGAGGTGAGGAATGGAAAGCATGGTGGAAAGAGAGAACATAGAATGGAGTCCCAATATGGAGGTCATATGAAGCCCCTTGTGTGTTTAGTGGTTAAGGTAACTTGACAACAACCAACTCAAATCCAAATAAAAAACAACCACATCTAGTGACCTTGCATCAACACACCTAACTAATGCATCCCCTTAGGAAACAAGGGTGTTATCATAGATCAACCACCATTCCACAAAAAAGAAGAAAAGAGTAACAAGAAGTGTAGAAATACCTTAGTTAGAGGGAGCCTTTAGGCATGAGTACATGTATTTCTAGTTCCATAACTAGTGCTTGTAGCCCATACTCCATTATTATGTCTAAGGGGTGTGCTTTGAATTCCCATCAGTTTTTTTCTCTTTTTTTTTTTAATTTTTTGATTTTTGCAATTTTTGGACCACACCATGCAAAGAATTATTTGACTAGGTCAACTTCCTAGTGGTGTTTGGTGGTGGAATGGCTGAAAACTAATGACAACATCTACTCATCCAAGAGAATAAACTAGCACAAGTTCATCAAATCCCCTTGAAGTCACACCCATGTCAATTCCTGTGAATCCTTCTTTAGGGTGGAGGATACCAAGCCACATATTCATTATAGTTTGATTAGAAGAGAGGCTCCATCCTTCCAAAATAGAGGGAAACCATAGAATTAAGTGGATGGATGGATGACGTGGACTCACCATTCACACAGTTAAACATTTATGACTAAAACAACATAGAAACAAATCCCTACCCCAAGTGGACCAAAGTAAGGCTCACTTATTCATCAACAACATTTAGGAATGGTAAACAAAATAAATTAAAACAAAAAACAAAAATAAAAGAAAAAAAACAAAAGAAAAAGGAGGATTAGTTCATGGTTATAAAGGAAGATAGCCCCAAGGACTATGCATTGGAGGGTGATACGAACTAGCAAAAGGGTCCATGGATTGTGGATACGTGGTATAGGGCATGCTTTCTAGTGGTGTCACACACATGGCATAAGGGTTGGGTTGGTATGTTGGTGTGGAAGATGGGGTAGCTTGAGACATTCTTGGCATCCAACTAAGGTCATGAAAACTCGATGGCATGCATGGATTCTATTGTCTCAGCATAAAATTGGAATCCATGGTAGTGGTCAAAATAAAAGTAGAGACAACAGGAAACTTTGGTATATGTACAGAAGGTGGTAGATCCAAAGGAAGGGATATGTCACTGGATTACCCTTGTGCAGGAGTAGTAGATATAGTGAATGATGCTTGGATTATATGTTTTTTAGTGTGAATCTTCCTAAAGAAGGGATTCTTGTGTGGCCATAAAGGGTTTCCACCGGATTGATCATTAGTACGTACAATTGCTGCACAAGTAGCCACTTGTGGCTGTAAAGGATGTTGTGCTAAACCCTTTAGAACGGGTGAAAATGTGTGAAGGGGAAAAACATGAGAGCTTGGAAAAGATGATGGAGGATATGTGTCATGCGGTGGTGATGGCATGTAGTGATGGTATTCTAGTGAGTGGTACATGTGCGGTGAAGAAGAAGAAGATGAATGGAAACTTGTTAGTGAAAAAGGCTATTGAACATAGTACTCACATGAGTATGGATGGTGAAATGGCTACTAAGTGGATGATTGCCTCCCCCATGACTATGGTGGTTTCCACTGTGGTTGATATTGACCATAAGGTTGAGGATGGTTCCTACCCATGTGGTTATAAGATGGACCATAATCGCATGGATGGAAAGGTATTCTTCTAGGCTTGTGTTGGCATAAGAACTTCAGATTTAGTCTAGAAGCCCAATGCTCCTATAGATGTGACAATATTAGGCATTTTCCCTTTGGATGATCATAAAGGCAAAGGTCACATTCCTCATCCATGTTTGTAGTGGTGCTATCTACCTTGTTGTCAATAGTAGTTTTTTTGTCTCATTGGCCTTTCATCTCACTTTTTTTCACAATTTGTTCCTTCATGTTGAGATTCTTCACCAAGACTGTGTTGTGCCACACTCACTTTAGTAGGCTTGGCATATGATGAAGAACTATCTTGAAGCCATGTAGACATTCTATTCAACCTTGCATGGAATTCAGGAATCAATTGTTGTATTGGCAAGGGATGTTGGGACATCTCCCTATGGAAAGCTACCTTATCCTGGTTAGTGACTATTTCTATTATAAACATTGATTCCTATTGGTGGTTTTCCAAAAATTTTCATTTACACAACTCCCCTTCTTCTTTAGCAACCCATTGAATTAGCCACTGACCAGGATACCATGCAACCATAAACATCACACTGCGGGCATATACTAGCACTGAAATTGGAAAACTTCTAACTAACGCTGTCTATCTTCTATCTCTACTTATCTATATATGTATCTCCCCTATGTGATATTTATAGGCGATCATGGCAAAAATGACATCTGATATCTGACATTGCCTACTAACCCTGATATTGGATCCATGATATCAAAGCCCCGATATCACTTTTGACAACTCATCAATTGCCAAGGCTATGTGATTTTTTTTTGAAAACTTGATTATACTTTTTTTCCCATCACTTGAAGTTTTGGAATTTCAAAAATTATATTTTCTAAACTCCATTCAAATATTTATACCAATTCAAACTTTGCTTCTTTATAAAAGATTATGAAACCATCCATGTTGTGATTTCTACAATAGGCTAATCTATATGGCTCAAAAGAACTTCCACAAGAACCTTTTTACTTGTAAAAATATTTGTATCCATTCTTTTCCAAGTCTAGTTGGAAGTGGTATAGGAATTTTGATGACAAGATTTCTTATAGGCATAAGACATTAGCATCCAAATTTTGTAACTCTACTAAGATGCACAAGTATCAATATTCATGCCAATCCAAGGCCCATGGTGGACATGGCAGATGTTGTTTCTCACTCGCTAAGGATCTTCCAAGCACATTCTATGTTGCAAATTTCATTCTCATTCTTGGATTATCTTCTAGATAATTTCTTTTCATAGGTATCATACATCTTGTTGAAACAATATTTTGAGTCTCCATGTCATTCTGCCATATGTTTTGATTGCAAGAAAAATTGATATACATCTTCTTAATCATTGAAGACTATTCTATTTCATCAATTGGTTCTCCAACTAATTTGGTAATATTTAACTACATTATCTAATTCTTAATGACATTTCTTCCCTCCTTAAGACATTGACTTTGGCAATGTAATAAATGACTCACCAGGGAATAATGTTCTTAAGGTTGTTTGCAAAGGTTAAGAACTGAATCTTAAGGTTCCAAAATATTAAATTCATTTCTCCCAACAGTTGAATTGTTAAGCATGATTAGTTGCCCTAATTTGTTAAATTTTAAGGTATATTTTATGATATCAATGAATTATCAACTATTTAGATGATAATTTTGACCTCACCCTTGAGTTCATAAGGGTGAAAAATGTTGGAAATGACTATTCATATGTTAAAAAAGGACATCATATGCTTAAGTTTTGCTAAATTTAAAATTTTGAGGATCTTAAGGTATTATATTGGCCAAGGGGTGAAAACTAATTTCTTGTATTTGATGGGATGGATCTAAATTAACCATTTTTTCCAGAAGGTTGAAATCTATAGGAAATAACTCTTCATTCACTGAAAAAGGCTTTCAAAATCAAAGGTTATGATTTCTGAGGTCTAAAACCTTTTCGCACAAGAAATGAGACTTCTCCAGAGGTCACCCATCCTAGTACCATTCTAGGATGAGTGTGCTTAATTATGGCATTTTTATCCTAGTTGTTCCAAAGTGCCCAATTTAATTTTTGAAATTTCTTTTTCTTTTTACATTTCTACTTGAAAATTAATGACCTCTTAACAAAATTTTTTAAATTCTCTATTTGTTGACAAAACATTTGAATTGTCTACCAATTAATGAAAATTCTAAAATTTCTATTGCTTGATAGAAAAATTTTTCTATCAATGAGGTAAGGTAGGAATGATAGTAGGAGTAAAGGCAGTGCTAGTGGTAGGCTTGGGTAGTGCTAGGTGATGCAGGACATCATTGTGGGCAATGTAGGATGGTAGTGCTAGGTTACATAGGATAGCTAAGTGGCTAGGCAGAGGAGTGCTAGGTGGCTGGGTGGTGCTAGGACCTTGCATGGCCCTCCAAAATGACTTAAGTAGCCCAAAACAAGGCCAACATAGCCCTTAGCGAGGCTAGAGTAGCCCCTTTCAAGGCCTATGTAGCCCAAAAATAGTGTTGGAGGGAAGAAATTTATGGCACTAGTGACATCTGTTAGGTGCTTAAAAGTACAGTTATCTATGATGCCATCAGTATCCATTGGTGCACCGGAAGGAGTAGCTATCTATGACACTGTTAGTGGTCATTGGTGTGTAAGAAGGGATAGTTATCTATGGTGCTCTTGGTGTTCATTGGTGCACCAGAAGGGATTGTTATCCATGGTGCTGTTGATGTCCATCGGTGTGCTAGAAGGGGTAGTTATCCATGGTGCACATGGTATTTGTGGGCACCATAGACTAAACATTATGGTGAATTTTCCAATGGTGGTAGAGGTGACAGTAGGGGTAGTGACATAGTCAACGGTGGTAGTGATGACAGCACAAGTTGTAGCAAAAATAGCCTATACAGTAGGAAATGAGAAACACAATGAGGCTTTTGGTAGAAACTAGAAGATAGGTCTAGGAAAATGTAGATAGGATGCAGTGTCGTGGTAGTGGTGCTATGAGCACATGGCCCTACTGATCAGGACATGAAAGTAATAGAAATTGCAGTGAGCAATGCGACTAGAGGTAATGCGTGATGACTGAGGACCACAATGTAGAGAAAAGCATGATAGAGAAGTTGGTGTAGTGATGTGGGAGTAGGTGGGTGGTGAGTGGTAGGTTTTGTAGGGTAGGAAAAAGTAGCAAGCATTGCATGTGGAGGAGTGGCAGAGCTACAAAGGGTGGTAGTAGCCCATGGAGGCAAGTGGCAATGGTAGGGCATTGCAGGCCCTACTACTAGAGCAATGTGGGTTAGCTGTGAGACTGGCTATGATGTTATGTAATGGTACCTCATAACCCTATAGCGCAATGACACAACATGCCTTGCTACATTGACAACATGAGCCACGACTCTACCCCTCCACACACCCCCTTAGGCTAGGGTTAAGTTTAGGATTATGATTCTTTATTTTGGTAAAACTGGGGGTCCTTGGTTTGAGCCCATGACCTCCCACTTTTCTTTTTCTTTTTGTAAATAATAATTTAATAATTTAATATTATTTTAATGTATACATAACAAGAAATTTGAAATATTGATATCTCTCAAATTGTAAGTTTGATCAAGATGAAATTTGTATTGTTGGAATCAAATCAACAAATACTATGCATTAGACATAGTTTTAGGATTCAAAAATGAAGTTGGAATTTTAGGAATTAAGAGGACCAAAATAGCCTATCTTGTTGAACAGACATTTCTAGGCTATCATATGGTAACTTGAGATCTTCTAGATTACCTAGATTTGATTATAAATGATGTACCAATCCTGGGATAGTAATATAATATTTATACCTTATAATTTAACAAGTATGCTTGTTATATATTCTCATATCATGGTTATATCCTAATGAGGTATTGAGGAGAATATTATGACAACATCATTCACTAAGTATTGGTTTCTCTATGCGAATCAGACAATGTTATGGATGGGTTGACTCCCTTATCTTATTACTACCTAGGTCTTGGTATGGTGAATAATGACATGTTACAAGGATTAAGTGCTTAGGATAATGAGTTTCTAAAAAACAAGATCAATTCAAGTGATGGTTACTAACTTTTTGGTAGAAAATTAACAATGATCTTAATACATTAATATTAATAGTATTAAGATGTGTAAGAGTTACCTGGACTGGTGTATCCTTGTCTTACCAACATCTCTTGCAATTCATGAATCTTGATGATTAATAATTATTTCTTCATCAATTAATGATATTCATAAAATAATTTTATTGGTTTGTGGGATCTATGTCTTTTGTAGATACTTCATCCATTGTTCATGAAATCAATGGAAAGTTATCTTTTGGCTTATATAGAACATCTCGAACATGTGGTGCAAATGGTGATGGTCCATGATTCTTCCTAGTTCATGGCTCAATGGTTCATCATTGAGTTGTAGTAAGCCCATGGTTTTGAATGGTCCTTGGGTCATGGTTTGCTCCAATACCAATTATGACATCCCATCCCTAGATGTCATGGAAAACATGAAATATACATTATATTAAACATTATATACAAGAAGACAATATATCAAATGTGAAATATATGTAACATTTGACACTATGCATATAGGAAATAATAGAGAAAGTATAGAAAGAGAAAGAAAAGAATGTTTTATTAATACAAAATAGAGGATCTAGATCATGATTTGAGACTATTCCTTGGTGTTTTCTTCCTTCAACATCTATCCTTTAGAGGCAATCCAAAACTGCCACCATGGCTAGGCCTACAGCAAGTCCAAAGGAATGGCTAGTTCACTTTCTATTACACTTTACCTAGCACCCATTACTTGCCTTTTACCAACTCCACCACTTCATGCTGGCATGACCTCTAAGCCCAAGTGTAAATGCCTTAGGTCAAACACCCAAAAGTTACTTCAACAAACATGTCCATTATTACAATGCATCCTTTCTAGTCTTAATTACAACATGCCCATTTAGGTCTTGTTACGATAACAATAACACTTGTTATGAAGAGGCACCATCTTTGTTATGTAGTAGCTTCATTTGGGAATAGGTACATTACAAATATAGGTGTTTTTGATACTTCATAGGTGTGGATGATCTTATGTAGACTTGGCCAACCTTGGATGAGTGTAGCTAAATTCTCTTAAGCTCAAAAAATATTGTGTGGATGGCTTAAGAACCCTTGTCCCTTTTCTATTTTTTTAAATTTAATTTTTATTAGTGATGACTGGTGAGGTACCCCTACACTCAACCATATGAAATGAGCATAGCACGTGCGATCCGGTCAAACTCCGCAGACTAAATGCCTACACGCCCCATGGAACACTTGGGGTTAATCATTCGTTGTCTTCCCAGACTTACTTGTGTTTGTCACGGTGTATGGTTAAGTAAGTCCAAGGTATATGATTTTTATAGTTTTTAATGTTTAGGATTTATAGTTTTTTAATGAAGCTTCTGTAGTGCTGCTCCATTCCATGTGTTTGCTCTAGATCCAATCCATTGTTGTATGATTGCCATTTGCACACACAACATAATCTTATATTAGCAAGGGTAAATGAATCATTATGTAATTAATACCTTGCTTTGGTGTAGGTTCATTGGCTAGGTTGTGGTATGGCTAATATGGATCTGGGGATATATTAATGATGACTACCGAAGGTGTAGGGGTTAGGAAGAAAATCAAAAATTTTGGGGCTAGGAGAAAATCAAAAAAATCGGGCCCCATACCCCCATGACTAATTGTGAACCTCCGGTAGCATTAGAATGGAGAAAGAAAGGAAGTAAGAAAGATAGATAAAAAGGGACAACTGAAAAAATTAGTGAAATGGATGTCAAGATGGTAATGAAAAAAATAAAATTAATAGCAAAATGTTAAGGGAAAGAATTTAACTAATGCTCCAAATAGGAATGTCAGTGGGTCCTCCCCAAAGCAGGCTCATGCCCTTAATGCCCTGACAAACCCACATTCAAAGAGTCCATAGGCTCTGGGAATGTCATTTGGAACAAGAGTTAAAGTCTTAACCGTAAGAATTTACCAAAAAGAAAACAATGCATCAACCAAAATATATACACTAATGATACAACCGGCAATGAGGTGGATAATGGAGAGAAGGATGGAGAGAAGAAAATGGAATGGAATCCCAATAACAAGGTGGTATACAGCCCCTTGTGTGTTTCATGATTAATGTGACTTACCAAATCCCATTCCAAGTCTGACCTCAAACCAACCACATCCAGTGACTTTGCATCAATGCATTTGGCTAAACTATCCACTTGGATAACAAGAATGCCTTCCCCAAGAGTCACCACCATTCCGATGAAACAAAGGAGGGAATGGGAAGTGAGAAGGACCTTAGTTAGAGGGAACACCTTTGGTTCCATAACTAGTGCTTGTAGCCCAAGTTTTTTTATTTCATCTAAGGGGTGTGCTTTGAATTCTCACTTAGTTTTTTTTGTTTTTTTGTTTTTTTTTGTTTTTTGTGTTTTGTGTTTTTTATGCATGAGAACCACACCATGCAAAGACTTCTTATTTTTATTTTCTCAACTTTCGATAATTGGGTAACATCGGAACGGTAAGAAAACTCAAGAAGAAAAAATCCAAGCACCCAAGAGAATGACCAACACAAAAGCATCAAGTTCCCTTGAAGTCACACCCTTTTCAATCTTTGAGTCCTTCCTTAGTTTGAGAAATACTCGATCACCGATTCGTTTATGTTCTTATTAGAAGGGGACTGTACATTTCCAAGCTGAGGGAGACCATAGAAACTGGTGGATGGATGGATGAAGTGGTCTCATTGCCTGCCATATCAAAAGAAACATACCTTAGTATCAACATTGTGACTTAAAGGTAAAAACCAAACATTAGCAATCAATATGAAAACAGTTCATACCATCATTCCGAACACTTATTGGGTGACAAACTTATAGGGTGGATCACACACACACACACACATAATGGAAAAAGGTATAACGATGTTATAGAAAAAAGCTAGAAAAGTTAAAGAAATTTGTAAAAGAAAAATGTGTAAGACAAAAACGTTGTAAAAAAAATGTGTAAAACAAAAATCGAAAAAGAACTAAGGGTCCCATATGATTAACATAGGTGGCCATATCCCCCATGACTGAGTTGTAAGGGAGAGATCCAAAATAATGAGCATCTATTTGAATTTTTGAAAAGTTCCCAACTTCTCCCAATTGATGATCTTAGATTAAGGGGTGGAAGTTGGCAACACTCATATTCCAATGTATATATGCTTTCGTTATGGGCATGGGTTTCCTTAGTTTGTTCCATGCATATTTGTCTGCTCCTTTGAGTAGCTATCAACCATGGGGTTCCTACTACTGGTTGTGTGGCTGCTACATACAAGCATCTTTGTTTCATATTTTCAAAGGAACACTTGTTACATGGAGGCATTCCTCCATGTCATCATCTGATGAATCACTGTATGTGATGCATGGAACTTTTCTCTTCTCGATCTTTCCACAAATGTTTATCTTAGATATTTCCAAGGAAAGATTGTGGATCCTAAGGCATGCGTCTACTGTACTTAGCCATGCCCTTCCCATTATAATTGGGAAGTCCCCTTCGTTGTTGTTAACTTCAATCACCAGAAAATCGGCTGCGTAAGACCAACTACACACAGTGATGATGATTTCCTCCACCAATCCCAAGGGAATAGTGATGGACTGGTCTACCAACTCTAGTTGAATGTTTCTCTTCTTAAGTTGGGGCAGGTTCTAGGCGTGATACATCTCTCGTGAAATTAAGTTAACTCCGGAACTTGAGTCAAGAAGAGCCTTATGTGGTTTATTTTCGATGATTTGTAAATAGATTAAGGGACTCCCAGGGTCAGTTAGTTTCTTAGGAAGGTGGCCTACCTTGATCCAGTCAGTTATAGTATGCGTTAACATAACCATATGAATTAAGTTCGGTTGGACTGAAGGGTGCTCTGAAGTGTTAGATGATGGAGGAGTGTACATGGGCTCAACCGCTTGTTCTTGCGAGAGTTTGTCTAGGCTTTTGGTTTTGAAGAAAGGTCTTCTCTTTTTACATTTTTTAGAACCAATAGCGGGTTGAATATTTATAGCTCTCGCAGCGTGATGTTGCTGCGGTTGAGTAGGAAGTTCCCCTTGCATTGTTGGAGCAGGAAGTTTTATGGGAACTACTACTGGTGGAAGAGGTGTGGATGGATTAGGAGGATGGTGTGGGTATGGAGTGTCTCCCAAAGGAGAAGGATTCCTTCTAAAGTATTCCTGAACTTGGTAGTGACGGTTGGGGGTTGAGTGACTCATAGAGTCACTTGGATAAATAAGCTACTACACATAATATCCATAAGGATCAGGCTGCCGGTAAGGGTACTGATGTTTCGGCGATGGCATTCCCCATGACTGTGGATATTGCCACTACTGATGCTATCTGATGGATTGTGTTGGAGTTCCACTTGGATAATACGTTAGTGGTTGGTGAAACTGCCTTGGGTTACCTTGTGGATAAGGTAACCTTCGGGGTGTTTGCCATTGGTTGAGTCTTGGATTTAGTGCATACACCCCAAAATCCTATAGATGTGAGATGATAGGGCAACATCCCTTAAGATGTTCATAGTGGCAGATCTCACATCCACCATCATCATCTGTGTCAGAGTCCACAGCCACATTGAAGTTAGTGATTTTTCCCTTACCCTTGTTATGTGTAGGGCTTAAATCTCTCCACTATTTCTTACCTTTGTCACTACTTTGTTCTACCTTAGACTCTTCTACAAGTTGTAAGATGATTTTAATTTTAGAGTCTAAGGAACTCCATACATCATCTACCTTAGCCTCTATTTCTGTTGTGAGATTTTGAAGTGGCAAGGTTTTTCTGTTCACCAACTCTTCAAGTGGTGACTCATCCTCTTCATTACAAAATTTCACTCCCTTCTTTTGAAGGGAGGGATTACAGTTGTACTCTTCCGCACTTTCCCTTTTTTGTAGCTCACCTTCTTCTTTTGCTACTTGTTCCAACAAGCTATGTACTTCATGGGTTCTAAGTTTTGAAAGTTTCCCTTGGGTATAAGTTCCAAGGGTTCTTCTAGTTTCATGCCTTAGCCCATCCATGATGTGGCGAAGTTGATCCCGCTGAGCGTACCCATGGCCCAAGCAATGATGTAACAATGTGTAGTAGCAGGCCATGGAAGCATCCAAGGGTTCATATGTACCTTGTTTCCAGCCTTGGATCTGCTTATGCAAATTGGACATTCTAGAGTACGTTTGATACTTTTCGTTAAATAGTTCTAGCATCGTGCTCCACCTCCTGATGGTTTTCGGTTCTAAAGACTGGTACCAGCTCTCTACTTCCTTGGTGAGTGTCCTTGGGAACAACTTAAGTTTTTTCCACTCATTTTCTATATTCTGCAAGGCACAAACATCATGGAATGCTTGTAAATGATTTTGTAGATCAGCATTGTATCCCCCTTCAAATCGTGGGATATTGTTCATGTCTAATCATTTGATCTGACTATCTTTTAAATGCCTTGTGGGAATCCTAACTACCTCCATTATGTCAAGCATACTTTGGGTTGTGAGTAGGGGCTCATCATGATCATCTCTTTCATGACGCCTCTAATGTTTGTGTTGTTTCCTACTCTCCCTACGTCCTTGCCCTTTTCCTCTCTCTCGACTTTCCTGTCGAGGTCTCTCATTTTTTCTAACTTTATCCTCTCCATTGTATTCATGATGGCTACGCCCAAATGTGGAATTAGAGGGTGAGTGATGTGAAGAAGGGGAACCATCACGATGATGATGTTTCTTGTCTTCTCTTTGGGTGCTATGACCCTGATCGTGGTGATGATCTAAGTGCCCATCCTTAGCATAAGTGGTTGTTCCCTCTGTGAACAACTGGTGTTCATGGGTATCAGAACCAGGGATATGTATTGTTGATCGTAGGTTTTCATACCCTACCTCCTCATCACCATTAGGAAGGGGAACATCATTTGTTAGAGAACCCGTGATAAGGGGTTTCTCATCTCCTATTTTGCTTAGTACATGTAGACCTTTGCCCTTCAACAGTGTATGTTGACTCTCTTGCCTTAAGTCCCTCATACGTTAGGCATCTATGAGATAATAATCCCTCATCTCAAAGTCTTCCACAACATATTCAACATATAATTCTTGCATGCCAATTTGTGCTAAAGCATGGAAAAGCATGTTTGGGACTGATTGATCTGGAGGTAACACAATGTTACCTTGCAAATCTCTCCATCCCAGCTGTTCATCTTGATGGAGAATAAAGGTAAAGTTGGGCATATACTCATCGGGATGAGTATATGTCATTTTATATTGTTGAGGCATTGGCTATTTTTGGTTATGTGTTTTATGTTGCCGACTGTCTCTAGTATGGTCCTTAGGTGGTGAGTTGCTCTTATGAGAAGAAGGCATTTTTATCGATGTGCTAATTTACCATTATATAATTTTTATCTTGATTAACCTGAAGGTTCTTTTAGGCTCACAATGATGTGAGTGATATCCTTATGTTCTATATGGCGCACAAATACTTAGTCCCCGACAACGGTGCCAATGATAAGTGGTGAGGTACCCCTACACTCAACCATATGAAACGAGTGTGGCACATGCGATCCGGTCGAAGTCCGTAGACTAAATGCCAACATGCCCCATGAAACACTTGGGGTTAATCATTCGTTGTCTTCCCGGACTTACTTGTGTTTGTCACGATGTATGGTTAAGTAAGTCTGAGGTATATGATTTTTATAGTTTTTAATGTTTTTCTCCTATGCTATTGAGGTGAAGGGTTGAGGAACTAACTACCTATAACTAATGACTAAGTCTAAATTAACTAGCATCAACATCCATTCCCACTTACTGTACACACCCTGAACTGTGCAACCATGGCTACCAAATGCTAATCGTTACTGGGATAACCATGTGTAACGCACATGCTCGAAGTGGTTGTACTGAGGCATTTAACTAGGAGGAAAGGGTTGAGAGAATCTAATCGCGATGAGCAGCTAATTTCTTGATTAGCCGTACACATATGCAAATGCTCGTAATCAAGTCGTACTCATGCTACGCTACTGTAGAGTAATAAATAATAGGTAATAAATAACAAGTAATAAAATCCTCTTCCATGCACTGCAAGGTTTATCAACAAAGCTCGTCTTTATTACCGTACACAACTTGCATTCAGGTACAATGTTGCTCGAATAAAGATCCATTCACTTGGGGACTCCTACTGTGGGCACATGGAAAATATTCTATCTCTGGAGTGATCAATCTACCAAAGTTTCCCTACTTTAAGCCTAGGATGGGAAATAAGGGGAGTGTCGCCTCTTATTTATAGATTTGGATGCGGACCACGATATCGTGTACGTGACATCGCAGGGGACGACGCGATATCGCATGGGATGCGATATCGCGGCTTGTGCATATCGCGTCTCATCAATTAGTATAATGAACCATAAAGAAAAAAAGTAAGAATCCATGGCTCAATATGATTGAAAAAGAGGATGATTCTTTCGATTGAATCATCAACCAAATCATCTTGATTTTCCTATACAAGCCTTTGGAAAATAAAATACGTAATCACATTTGGATATTTCAAACTAAAAATACAATGACCTAGCCTAGTACTTTATCCACTAATCAACAGTCACCTATTATTATTATTTACACAACTAGCCCAAGTTCTTAGGTGGATAATTCAATGAAGGCTAAGAGTTTCGATTATTGAGTTGAAGGTTATGGGTTTAATTTTTAACATCAAATTTTTATTTTTAATTAATTATAACATATTTTTTAAAAAAATTTAAACTACAATATCTTCCTGACTATAAGTTTAATTAAGATGAAAATAGTACCATTGGAATCATCTTGACAAGTATTACATAATAAATATCAGTTTAAGGGAAAGACTAGGTTAAATTTCCTTGATTTAAGTAGAACTAAAATTTTCTAATTTTCTAAAATAATTCTTGATTTATAAATGTGAATAAGTAAAGACATAAGGATTATCAAGCTTAGTTTGACTATATCTAAGGAGAAGGTTATTAGGGTAGAGTATTTCATTATGATTTAACAAGTATCTATTTCCTACAAACCCCTTAGTACTAATCCTTACTAATTAAGTAAAGAAAATCTATGTTTTAGCTTAATTTTGTAATGTTAATCTAATGTAATCTTATAATTGATTCTTATAACTTGTTAGTGACTCAAAGCTAGTATAAAATATTGGGTTTATTATCATTTGGGATTTATGTATTTGAAGAAGGCAAAACACCTGATGAGGCAAGGTCCTACACTTTAGGAAAAGGGTTACTTTTATAATGTAAGAAATAGAGGTCTATAATATTATGGGAAAATGCTAGGGATTATATAGGTTTCTTTCCTAAATTACGATCTATCAGTTTAAATTCCAACATGGATAAAAAAGAATATATCAATATTAAGAAATGGGTAAGGCTTACCTAGAAGAAATCACCTATAGTTGATGTACCATGTTAGATATTAATTCATCTAATATAATTCAAGTCTACTTTGGTATCCATGGAAATTGATATACTCTATGAACATGGTTCATTTTGGACATGATGTATCTTTAATGATGGTTTGTGGTTCACCCTAGATCATGGGTTGTAGTTCGTAATTGCATCATGGTTAGTCCTTGATTCTAAATTACCTTGAGTTGTGATTTGCTCTAATACAAATTGTGACATCTCATTCTTAAATGTCATGGTAAATGTAAAATATAGGTTATATTTGACATTATGTGTAGAGAACAAAATAGGAAAAACACATAAGGAAATAAAAAGGTAATTTATTAATGTGAAAATTGGAAAATGAATAAATGTATTTGAGCAATATTCTAAGGGTTATTTAAGGTTACCTTCCTCGGCATCTATCCCTTAGAGACAATCAAGCATTACCATCATAATTAGGCCTACAATCAACCAAGAAGGGATGACTAATCACCTTCTTATCCTACTTCACCTAGAACTTCTTATTCACATTTACCTATTGACATTAGTGTGACATGCAAGAAGATAAGAATTTGAACATCACTTGAAGAAAAAATAAAAAACGAAGAAATTGTCATCTTTTATGATTTTTTTTGGATCGATAAGCTAATGTACTAAATTTTGATCCCAACCCATCACGTTTTTAAGTTATTTCCATGTTTATATCTAGTGGGAATTATCTCTTCAATATCTCTTAGCATGATTCTTTTATTTTTTAAAAAATATAAGGGTCTTTTGATGTTGTTACACTTTGGTTTTGAAGGCAATAAAAAGTTGCATGAATTTCACTTAATCCTCCTCTAACATTCTCTCATTAATCTCTTATGCTCTTATGTTCATTTTTATAACTTCTATAACCTCATCATGCTAACAATTCCATAATTCATCATTCCACTTCCATTAGCAATTCCATTACCTCTTCAAGACTCCATCTACATATTCTAACATGTCATCTCCATCAACTTGGATGAAATTTTGCACTCCATATTCCATCCATTTTAAGTTTCTAGCATCAAGCTAATTTAGCTAAAAAGTCCAAGGGTCATCATTTATTTTGATTCAATTTGCTAATTTTCATCAATGTGAACTTATAATTTTTTTATTCCAAGTTGTAGAGCATCTTAAGGTAAACTTGAAAAGATAAAGATCATCAAAATCCAATTTGTAGATCATAAGATATCTTCAAAATTAATTTTACCTTAACTCTTAGTCTGGTCATGGTATTGTTGGCTTCATAGAGTACAAGCTCATCATGACACCATGATTTGTGGCATACATAATAAGATGTAAAAGTTTACTATATAATATGAATATGTGAACATAATTTCCTCTTGCAAATATCTTGGCCTAGAATGCTCCTGTAATTACGAATGGGATTAGTACATTTCTCAAAATATTACAAGTGGTATGAAAGCCTTATTTGCTTTAAAAGGAAAATATTAGAAGAAATCTATTCTAGCTTGAGATATTTGAAAAAAATTTTATCATGTCATTGTTCAACCTACTATTTTTTATGGTTGTGTTGTATGGGGTCCTACTCTATCAAATAAATATTAGAAACAAGTAAAAGAAATTTAGAAACTTACTTTTTCTACTCAATGAATTTAAAGTGAAGTCATGGTACAATATGATAATATGCTTGTTGATGATGTTAGAGGTTGAAGCAATCTATCAATTTAGAGCCTTTATTCATAATCTTTTTGCATCTTCATTAGATAAATAGTCCAAATAAGTGATGCTAGAAACCTACGATAAAGGAATGCTTCAGAAGGAAGTTCTACAACATAATAAATAAAATATTCAAAACCATATTCTTTATTCTAATCTTAATCAAGTTTGCAAATTTGTAAAACAAGACGTACTTTAAAAACTTTGGGAAAATATAGAAGGAAAAAAAAAATTTAAATAGTACTAGGGAATGCCTTAATTCAAAGGAAAACTATTTTAACTACTACTATTCCTTATTATTTACCATTCAAAATTAGAAGAGCATGAATGGAATGTAATCATTGAGAGTTGAAATAAGTAGGTGCCTCAAAATTCTTGATGAAGAATGAGTTTGCTGACTTTGCAATACAAATTATATTAAAGATGAATACCACATTTTCCTACACTATCTTACATTAAAGGACATTAACCATAGATGAAATATTATAATTACAAATTTGGTTGATTTGTTTGAAAGATGTTACAAAAAAACACTAAATAATTTTCTTAATGATATTTTCAAAACTTATAGCATGTATATGTCTACTAGATCAACAAAGTCTATATACATAATAAAATTTTATTCTTAATTTTTATGTATAATAAAATTTTTATAGCTTTTACTTTTCTTTTTTATTTTACCAATAATAAACATCAAAATAAACATTGAAAGTAAAGCATAGGTCTATGACCTATTAGTTAACTTGAATAACTTTATACTTACAAAAGTCGAGTTCAAAGCCCTTGCACTTTAAGGGCATATCATCGAAAAATACAATAAAGCCGTTAGAATCCTAAATGTGGGGATGTCGGACCCTAAAAAGAAGTTTTATTGATATTAATAGTGTATCAGTTACAGTAACCTGAACAAGTCATAGGGTTAAGGGGAAGGGGGAAGCTGAGAACACTATGCATGAAACTCGGGATCAACCTTATAAGTAAACAAGTATTAAGGGAGGAAACCTGAATTGGGGCACCACCAAACGACCACCCATGCTGACTCGTTACAAGATAGAAGGACATAGAATTAGAAAAGGGAAGAAAAAGAAAAAAGCTCTCAATTAAGGATAGAGAGAGTGCCAATGGTGACTCCTCACAACAAAAATGGAAAGCTTCCTTGCAGAGATTACTGATGATGAGTGTTACTGGAATGCACAAGTCTTTCCCACAGCTGCAAGAGATGAACCAACTGATGTCTATCTAGATTGAACTTGGATGCTTGAGATGTGATTTGGAAATGAATGAGGTGAAAGATCTACAGCTTCTCCAACCTGGTGAGCAAACATTTATTAGAATAATCTGTCCTTTGAAATATAACATTGCATCTTTGCTTCCAAATATAATATAAAATAGTAGGCCTAATAACTTTCCATAGAAACTTGAGATTAGTAGAAGTAATGTTTAAAAAGCCGAATATGACATCCTCTTGAGATAGCTTGTATGAAGGAAAAAATATGGAAGCCCACTTCCACACATGCTAAGCAAAGGGACAATGCCAAAACACATGGACAAAGTCATCTTGTCCACCATAGAGAGGGCAATTGGGATTGGGAATTCCTAGATATTTTAACCATTTACCAATCGGTAGAACATGGTGGAGGAGACACTAAAGGTACTACTTGATTATGGAGAGGGTTGGAAGGTTCCAAATATTTTGGAAGAGAGGGATCCAAAATGATATTGACTCATGTTTGTGCCAATGCTTATTGCAGCGTTGAATGACCTCAAATGGGTTGTGCATAAGATGAAAGGGGATAGATGGCCGGTAGGGTAAGATTTTAACCCCATTAAGCCATTAAAAGCCTTGAAAATGGCTTTGCACTGTAACATCAATGTGCCAATGACCATGGAGAAAGGAGTAGATCTGGACTAGGCAATGGTTCATTGTAGCCGACTCCCCATACAAATTGCTAAACTCGACCCCCGAAATCCAACAGCTAGCCAGCGTAAGATAATTCAAGGAGATGACACCTTTCCGAAACCACAAGGTAGCCACCTTAGCCTTTGTGATGGCAAGGGGACTGGGCGACAAAGGTAAGCACCACGGACACAATCTAGAGAGGATAGTAGGGTTGATCTTAACGTTAGTCTAGTCAAAGTAATTGTGTAGAATTTTCCAGGCCCTCCAGATGCTTTTGAAAACATGAGAACCTAGAAGAATGATAGTGAGGGGGGGAAAGATCCAATTGACAAAATGGATGCCTTTGCAGAAGGGGTTTTTTTTAGGAAATGCTTGATGAAGCCTTAATTGGAGGAGGGTCCCAATGATGTCTGAGGCATCTAAATGCTGAACCAACCACTTAGCAACCAGGGTAATTCCCTACTTATAGGAATTCAAAAGACCTAAGCTACTTTTATTCCTAGGGAGAGTAACAATATTCCAAGTGACTTGATGAAATCCTTTCTGAGAATCTTTGGAGGACCACATAAAGTTGCAAAATAGCCATTCAAGCTTCTGGTAGGCAGCTTGGGAGGGGGCTCAACATGAAGAGTAATACACATGGGTGGACACACATATGGACTTACAAACAAGGTATTTACCCATAAGTGTGAGGGGTTTAGTCTTCCATTTATCAAGTTTCTTTTGAATTTGAAAAATAACCTACTCCTAGAGAATAGAGGTTGAACCTCTAAGATGGAAAGGGATTCCCAGAATCTTAACGATGTCTTAATCCTGGAGCTGCTTCCAGTTATAGCTGGTCACATAGTTGTAATTTCCCAAAAAGCTATAAACAGAGGATTTATTCCAATTTATAGTGGAACCTGAGAGTGTACAATATTGCTCCATCCTTAATAAGAAGCAGTGCAAATTGGCAGCTGTGCTTTGAACTGGAAAAAAAGAGTCGTTGGCGAAGTGCATATTGAGGAGCTGTTGTTGAGAGGAAGATAGGCAAACCCCAATGAGAACTTTCATTTGAATGTCCACGTTAATCTGATGACAAAGAAAGTCTGCGGTGATGATAAAGAGATAGGGGGCAAGGGGATAGCCTTGTCACACTGACCTATGTATTGGAAAGGGAGAGGTAATGTCAAAGGTAGTGGCTATTCTTGCGATAGCATATGAGAATAAGCATTTCACCATATGCAGGAACTTAGGTCCAAAACCAAGTTTGGTCATGGTCTGCAAGATAAAATCCCATTTTATGTTGTCATAAGCCTTGGCATAATCAAATTTCACTAGGAGAATATCTTGTCCATCATCCTCAGCCCACTTGAGACCTTCCCATGCTGCAACCACATTGTCTAAAATATATCTACCAAGAACAAATTTTGTTTGTTGGGGAGATATGATTTGGCCAAGAATTTTTTTCAGTCGTAAGGCAAGGCACTTAGCCCAAATTTTATACACTGCATTGAGGAGAGTTATGGGACACCAATTGGAGATATCGGTAAGATCCCCAAACTTGGGGAGGAGATGAATTACCCCCTGATTTAGATTGGGCCCAAGGAAACCAGTTAAGATAGCCTCGTTAATGACCTACAGAAGATTATTTCCCACCGAATCCCAATGATTTTGAAAAAATTCTATGGGGAAACCATCATAACCAGGATCCTTTCCCCAACTTAACTTAGAACAAGCCACCTGTAGCTCCACCAAAGTGATATCAACGTCAAAACTTTGTAGCATAGTGGAGTTGATAAGGCGAGGATAATTGGGGGTGGCAGCCTTGAACGAAGAGATGTCCATTGGGGTTGCTACAAAAAGGGTTTCATAGTGATTCTTGAGAAAAGAGAGGATACTATTGTGGTTAGTAATTGTGGTACCATTGCTAGAGATTTTGTCTATAGAGTGCGAAGGGGAAGCAGAATTGAGATACTTGAAAAATTCTTTATAGTGTTCATCTTGAATATTTAACCAAGTGAGCTGACTTTTAGTTAGGGCACTTTGTGCTCAGTACACATCCCAATGTTGAAAGGATAATCTTGCTCTAGCTAGCTCCTCATGAACTAGAGTATTGAAGGGATCTTGAGCTAGTTTATTAGTGAGATGTTCAATAGTGAGGTGAATTTTGTTGTATTCTTGTCTGGCCTAAGTAGCCACTGCCTTACCATATGAACGAGCAAAGTTCCACACTCAACATGAAGCCCGATGCCACCAGTTAATCCAACCCACCTAAGTTAGGGGCCTAGGTTTGCCATTCCAAAGGTTGGATAGAAGAAGTTGGGCTGCAGGAGAAGAAAAACAATTGTTGTGTAGTCGGAAAAGATGGAATTTTCATTGGTGAGGGCTTCCATGAATCTTGATGGAGATGGAGATAGGAAGATGGTTTGATAAGGTGGCATGGTGATAAACCGTAGTAGTGGAGAAGGCTTGCCAGAAGGAAAGGGTGGAGAAATAGAACCTATTTAACCTACTACACATGCGAGCCTGCCCAAGATGGAGATTGCTCCAGGTAAGTCTGTGGTGGGGAATGCCCGCGGAGGTGTCAGCCTTTTCTTGAAGGCGGACCAACTTTGATACTCAAGATTGGGCAGTTGAAAAAACACCCCTCCGAGCTTATCTTGAGGGAATTCAACCATATTAAAATCTCCTCCGAAATGTGTTAGGAAACTTACTAACTTTATGCGAGGCCTTACAGAGTTTCAAGTTTTTTTGGGCTGGCCAGGTCACTCGCGAAGCCGCGATGGACGAGCCTAGTTGAGTCAGATTTTAGACATTTTTACAAACTTTCAAGGGGTTAAATTGCAATTTACTCCGGATTACTGTGAGTTTCTGGCAGGCTAGAAGAATAACTCTGAAACTCCGAGTTGATCCCAAAGAAATGAGTGACCTGCCAAGTCCATGTCTGGCACCACTGCTGTGACAGCCAATTTAATTTTCAATAATGATTGAATTTTTAGAACGGTACTACTCCCAATCTACTCAATAAGCCATTATGAAAGTGTAAGACCAACGAGGCTTTGCCCGTGCCCAGGTAAGACTTAATTTATTTCCCGTCTCAATGATAATGGTTGAATTTTTGGAAGAATATCTAACTGGATCTACTCAATACGCTGTTCTGAAAGTGCAGAGGCTTTTAATTTGTTTCTGGTCTCAATAGGTTTAGAAGAACACCGTTGTCCCTCCTGCAGTCCTGTAATCAATACATGGGCCTAAGAACAATAAGAATCAAGAGATAATCTGGGAACAAAGCAAGTGCATCGGTTGGCTTTGAAGTGCCGCGAAATGCCATCTTAATAAGGATTTGTATGCCTTTAAAGTACCGTGAAATGCCATCTTAACAAGGATTTGCAGTCCAGATGGCTAAAGATTTGTAGGACAGATAGGTATAGGTGGTTGAGAATTTTCATAAGGCTTTTACCAGAAAAATTTAACCTGTGTCAGTTGAGCATACCTATTAGAATGTGGAGATAGAATATAACCTTGTGTCACATGAATATACCCATCAGAATTCAACCTCTACTTTGCAACCCACAAATCACATAAACCAAATAAGCAATGCTTTAACCTATCACTTTTTCCAGGTCTAGATTTTCTCCTACCTTTTGCCTTTTAGATTCTTGGTTCCCTTTGTGTAAGATCTTATAGGTAAATCTACATTTTCAACTGTTATGTTCAATATATTAATTGCATCTTCAGTGGCTGTAATTGAAATCTGCAATTTATTAGAATAATTTCGATTGATGGCTGGACGGCGAAATCCGGTGTATCATATCATGCTAGCTTTCACTCGGTTTTATTTACTTGAATATCAAGGTGATTATTAAAAATCCAAGTCAGAGTTTCCACTTTAAGTATTGCTCCATAAAACTAAAGAACATAAATGTGGTTGGTGAATTTATGAATTTTACCCATTTTTCTGATCTATAAAGGAGGCTTTCCATTTTACGTTCCAATACAAATCAATCTATGCGCATCTGAAACAGAGATATAAAAAGCTAGAAAACTGATGACTTGTGGTTCTTGCCACTTGCCAAAATAGATTATGATTATTTATTTTATGTTTTGTTAATCACACATAAATTCTAGCAGGTATTGCAACCCTACCATAATAGCAAGGTAGAGGGAGATCAGTATCCTGAACACGCTACACTTCTAAATGCTTTATTCGATGTTAACTTATTCGGGTAGCTGAATGGGTTAGCATCCAATTTTAACTAAAAGTCTAAGTTCCAATGTTCTATAAACACTTTAATTAAAAGCTTATGGAGCAGAGGAAAGTTTGCATTCCACAGGATCTTTGATTGGATTAAAAGCTTCCAGGTATCATTCACTTAAGTTTCATACAAGAAAAAAATGGGCCCTTGATGATATTGACGAAGAATATGCAAATTAAAGTAACCTCCGCAGGTTCTGCTGGATGAGATTGTTGGCTATTATTTGATAAGCAGATTGGGTTGGGTGGAAGCTGTCCCAGAAAACATACTCAGAGGCATTGGTGCACGTGTATTTCTTTACTGCTTCATTGCAAAGCACTGCAACTTCTAAAAGACCAGTTCCACAACACCCCTCCCTTGTCTGCGTAAACCCTGCAACAAGAAAGCAACACATAGCGAACCAATTCTTAAACTATTGAATAGCAATTAATCAATCATGTTATATATAGAGAGGGTTGTTCCACCGAGGCTCAACGCTAATTCTGCTACGTGGGTGTTCTGCTGAGGGAAAATGGTAGTATTAATATTAGTTGATGAGCTAGCACCATTTTCTTTTTCTGTAGGTTAAGTGTCTAAAATCATGTAAAGTAACTATGAAAATCGAAGTTTTAAAAACCTTGTAGAACAGGCATCAACTCAAGATCAAGAAAGGTGACTACCATAACGAGCAGGAAACTGAACCATGTTATAAAGGATTTGATAGATGTCGCTGTAAGCAATTTGTGCATCTTTCCACTGCTTCTGGAGGGATTGGATCATGTCACTAAGCTTCTGGTTGAATCCGCTTGATGCCGTATTGTATTCTTCAATGCAGTTCTGCCTATGGCCCCCTGCATTTAGGGTTATAACAGAAGGTAAGCATCCAAGCGGTGGAAGACCTATAACTACAATTTTCCTGGCTCCCAGGCTATGTATTTCCTGTTACACCATCACATCAGCATTCAGTAAGTCTAGGATTTTGCCTTCTGAGCGTTGTCATATTTATTAATTGTTAATTATTACCCACCTGAAGAAAGTTTCTTGCAATGCTCACCAGGAAATCCTGGTACTGTGCTACAGAATACATTTTCCTCCTGATTGGAAAGGCGAAATAGTTGTTGACGAAGTCGTTGTTGCCCATGCTGATGCCATATACGGCCTTTGATAGTATATAGGATGCCCTCTGTGGCCCCACAGCTGTTTCCACTTGTTTCCTATAGAGCTTGAAGGATTCTACTTGTTTCCACAGAGGTATTACAGACTGCTCAAATCAAAACGAAAGAAAATTAAAAAAAAAAAAAAGAACAAAGAAAGGTTGGCAGATTGACCAAAAGCTGAAGCGACCATAAATAGAAAGAAAGGGTTTATATAACAAAAAAGCTTGGCAAAAAGAAGCAATCAACATTATGGTCGGCTACCTACCTAGAGTCTCAGTACCTGAAATAACCTTTTTTTCCAAAAAAAAAAAAAAAAAAAAAAGCTATTCAACGCTTTCACTCTTCNACGCTTTCACTCTTCAATACTAAACTCATTTTTCATATCCTATTCAAATGGAAATGCTAAGACATTCTTCCGATAGCATAGGACCTACAGGAACTGTTAAAAGATGTTAACAGTTTCATGTCTATGTACATTTGCCAGTGTAGCTGACTCTTTTCGTTACAGAAATCGGTCTCCAACTAAGGTTCAAAAACTCGGGGAAAAAAAAAAACAAGGAACAGAGAACTAACAAAAATTTTGGCAGTAAGGTTATCATATCCTGTTCCTGAAGAGGCAAAGCTAACACCGGTGATGAGATCCTGAGTAGTCAGATGCGGATCCAAATAAGCAGGCAACAGCTCTTTAAGCCCCAGAAAAGACACTGCATATATTACAAATTTCCCAGCATTGTCATTATCCATAGCATTATGCCATTCTACTAAGGAAATTATGCTCATGTTATTGAACATACCAATGAAATCTGTGACAATTTTGCCATTGCAGAACCTGCCAGTGGGTCTCTGTCCATAGAAGTCCCTTCCATAGGGAGGGAAGTTACTCTTGATTAAAGTAACGATGCCATTGTTGTTGCCAGGGTCCACTGTAGAGTCCCCAAAAATGATAAGTGCAGGAGCAAGGGGTGATGCTGATTTTGCAGGGCCTCCATTAACAACCCACAACAAATGTAACAACGACAACAGGAGGCTTAGGTTTGCAGCTAAACTACACCCACATCCATATTCTGCCATTGCCAATGTACAATATTGGTATGCACCCAACAAAAAAAAAAAACTTGCAGAGAGAGAGAGAGAGAGCAGAGATGTTTCCTTCTTTAGCAAGTTGAATGCAACCAACCTCTGCTCATATTCGGTTTCGCATTCCTGGTGCTTGCAGTCTCTCTTATTGCTTTATTCGAGCAACTCATTTATGACACAGAACTGTTTGCCGAATGCTGCTTGGCTTGGATGATGGTTCAATTGAATTGGGATTGTTAAAGAGTACGCTTGGAATTTCAAAGGTGGAACGATCATTCTGACAAATTTTGGCTTCAAATCCATTAATGCAATAATGCAGCAATTGTCAAGGAATTAAGAAGGATTCCTTCCTACCACCACGCATGCAGGGCAGCCGCAGCAGGCTGTCTATAGTTGTTCATCTTGGGAAAGTTATTGGCATGGCTCCTGGTCATTTAAGGATCCAATAAATGGAGGCCCCATTGTATTCCAGCATCATGTTTCATCATCTTATCATCACTGTGCGTTATCATCCAATTTCTAACGTGTCTAATTCGAAGTCATCAACTTCTTGCAAAAACCTTATTATGTGATCTGATCATACGATTATACCATATGCCTTATCCAAGCACAAACCATTGTAGGTGTTGGATTTATTGTGTTTTAAAAGTACCAGGTGACCCACAGAGGGCTTTATTAATTTATGTTTCAAAAGAAACGCGGGGCTGTTAGTACAACTCCTAGACACAAGGTAGTGTCCTATACACTATATAGTGGTGTTTGGGTGACCCGAGTGTGATTTTTAGATTGTTTGTGATAATAGTTAAAAATAAATCAATAGAAAAACACAATAATATATCCTTGGGAAAAATGAGAAAAAACCTAGCAAGAAACAATCTCTTATATCTTTATGTCCGTTTTGAGAGAATTTCTAAAACACAATGAACAACAAAGAATGTGAAAGAAAAAACCATTGGGATGAAAGCCAAACAAGGCTTCATTATAACCATATTTATAGCATGGGATTTAGGATGTAAACTAGATATTAACAGTAGTAAATTGATGGAGATAAACAATAGTTTTACATTGAATATATTTCAAATATTTCCAGTTAAATAATTAATACTGCAGTGTATTACAACATGAATATTATACCCTACAATTACAAAAAAGATAGTGCTTGTAATCATAGAGATGACAATATTTGAGCTTATGTGAACAACAATTGCCTTCAGTTTACTCACAATTCTCCCTCTTGAAGGCAAAGTTGCCATGAAGCCTGATCTAGACCTAGATGATATCACCTTCCATGACACCAACAACTATTTGAGACCATAAAATTTTTTTAGCAAATAAAGATTTTATTAGCATATCAACAGGATTCTCTTCAGTCTTAATTTTTTCAAGAAGAATTCTTTGTTCATTTATTTTCTCTCAAATATAGTAATACGGTATTTCTATATGCTTCATCCTATTGTGGAAAGTGGGATTCTTGGATATATAAATTGCACTTTGGTTATGACAACCAATTTTTACAATTTTTTTATGAATTCTGAGTTCAACCACTAATCTTTGAACCCATGTTGCTTCCTGACTAGCTAGGTTTGCAACAACATATTTTGCTTCAGTAATAGACTGAGCTACATAATACTACAATTGCCTTTTTGAAGAGATAGCACCACCAAAGATATTAAACACATATCCACTGGTTAATTTTTTGTTGTCTAAATCCCCACCCAAATTAGCATCCACATAACTATGTAGAATGGATGAATCACTTTGATAACAAATACCAAAGTTCATAGGACCATGAAGATATCAAGAAACTCATTTTACAGCAATCCAGTGTTGTCTCCCTAGATTAGACATATATCTACTGCATTTTCCAACAATGTATGCAATATCAAGTCTAATAGTGACCATTACATACATCAAACTGCCAATAGCACTAGCATATGGAATTATTATCATGAGCTCTTTTTCATCATCTATCTTGGGGCATTGTTCAATTAAGAGTTTCATCCTAGTTTCATAGGGTGTTTCCATAGGCTTACAATCTTGCATATTATATTTTTCTCAAGATATTTTGCACATATGTAGATTGTCCAACCCAGAGTTTGTTATTACCTCTGTTTCTTTTAATTTTCATGTCCAAAATCCTTTTAACAACATCAAGATCTTTCATTTCAAATTGAGAAGCAATAAGTTGTTTCAACTTCTTAATTTCATCCATGTCACTTCCTGCTATTAACATGTCATCAACATATAGCAGTAAAATTAAGAGTTTTTCATTTTTTTTGACATATAAGTAGGAGCCTTCCTGACTTCTAATCAAGCCAAGATTTCACATGTGTTCATTAAATTTTTTATTCCACATCCTTGGTGCTTGTTTGAGCCCATACAATGATCTTAGCAATCGACACATCATATGCTCTTTTCCTTTCACTTCATACCCTTTAGGTTGAAGCATATATATTTCCTTCTCAAGATCACCATTGAGGAAAGTAGTTTTTACATTCATTTTTTCAAGTTCTAAATCATTAGCTATTGCTCTTAATAGCAATGGTCTAATGGATGTTAATTTTATGATAGGAGAGAAGATTTCATCATAATCAATTCCATGATGTGCTTTAAACTAGTCACCAGATTTAATTTTGAACATCCACTTACATACAATTGGTTTTCTATCAAATGGAAGTTCAACCAATTCCCATGTCTTATTCTTATGAATAGTAGACATTTCATCATCCATCGCTTGCTTCCATTGTTTACGATAAAGAGATATACATGCTTTATCATAAGTAAGTGGCTTATCTTTAGTGATTAGAATTTGATCTTCAAATTGAGTGGATGATTTTCTTATGTGACTAGACCATCTTAAGGGTTGTGACGTTGATGGAGCATCATGTTAATACTTGATTTCCTCATCTTCACTTTCATCTTTGCTTTTACTTATGTCTTGTATATCATGTGCACCATCCTATTGGTTAGGATCAATATCTCCTATCGAGGGAGAATGACCCTCTAAATTTTCTTTATTAACTTGAAAAGATACATGATCAAGTGTTACATCATTAAAGAGATTTCACTTAATATGTTTGCAAATCTCTCTAAATACTGCATCATGACTATAGATAACCCTCTTAGTTTCTAGGTTGTACAACTTATAAGCTTTAACATCGTGACCATAACCAAGGAAAATACATCTTACAGACTTATAATTGAATTTTGATCTATTAATTTTTGGAATGTGAACATAAGCTTCACCCCCAAAAACTTGAAGATAATTCAAGTTAACAAACTTGTTACTCCATATTTCTTCTAGAATATTTCCATCAATTGCAAAGGATGGAGAGCTATTGATGAGATAGCAAGAAGTCATTACAACTTCAACCCACAAATGTTTATCAAGACTAGCTTCACTTTACATGCATCTAATTCTTTCTAGAAATGTTTCATTAAAATGTTCAACTACTCCATTCTGTTTGGGAGTTCTTGGAATAGTCTTTTGCTTGTATATGCCATGTTCTTTATAAAAATTGTTAAAAGCATGGGAGAAAAATTCACCACCATTATCTGTTCTAAAAAACTTGATTTTCTTTCCTCAATAATTTCCAACAAGAGCTTTGAACTCTTTAAATTTTTCAAATACTTTAGACTTATGTTTCATTAAATAGATCCAAGGTTTCATTGAAAAATCATCAATGAATGAAACATAATATGTAGCACTTCCAAGTGAGAATGTTTGCAAGTCTTTAACTGTTTCACATACATCACTATGTATTAACTCTAACACTTTATTAACTTTAGCATTACTTAGCAATCTTGAATGTGTTTGTTTACCAAGTAGGCAATGATGAAAAAAAATTAAGAGATTCTTCTATAAGGTTAATTTTACCTTTTTTATGCAGTTCCTTTAAACCTTTTTCACTTAAATGTGCCAATCGTTTATGCCAAAGATCAATGCTTGAATGAAAGTTAGTAACAACTAGCATGTTGAAGTTGTGTTGCCACATTCTTACTTCCAATTGGTATAGTCTTCCCACCTTTGCACCAATGGCTAAAGGTAAAGACCCTTGTAAGATTTTACCTTTTCCTTCACCAAATATGATAGTTAGACTTGTAGAATCTAACTCACTCATGGACAAGAGACTCATTGTGAGTTTAGGTACATGACGAACATGAGATATAGTTTTAATGGTTCCATCCTTAAATTGGATTTTAACTTTGTTGTACCTAACAACATTGAAAAGGACATAATCACCTAGTTTAACCACATAAAGATTACAAAAAAAGTATTCACATATCCATTCAAGGTGTGGGGTATAATGATAGGAAGCACTAGAATCAATATACCAAGAAACTCTCCTAGTGTTATCAATTAATGACACCACATACAAATCTTCCTCTTGATGATAATGAGGAATTTAATTATTATTATTATTATTATTAGATGCTTTTCCTTTCTTTGGTACTTTATAATCTTTTTTAAGATGACCAGTCTTTCCAAAATTCCAACATATTGGTTTTGTAGAATTTTTCTAGGATCTAGGAGGTTTAAACTGTGGGATTTTATTTAACTTTAAGTTGGAGTTTTTGGCAAGGAAGAGATCACTTTGGAAAAGGGCATACCTTTTAATTCTCCTTTCTTCACTAAGAAGTTGGGCTACAATAGTATCAAAATTAAGAGTTGACATAGAATTACTCACTGATGTTACAAAAGTATTCCAAGACTTAGGAAGAGACTCTAAAAGATATATATAATGATCTTTCTCTTTCATTTTATTTTCATCTGCTTCAAGTTGCATCATGATATCGTTGAAGATGCTTAAATGATTAGTAATTAACATACCTTTATGCATCTTGAGTGTTTGTAAATTCCTCCTATGAAACAATCTATTAGCAATTGATTTTGCTTGGTACAAATCTTTTAATTTGTCCCACAAGTCTTTGGTAGTTATAACTCTAGAAACATTGAGCAGCACTGAACAAGAGACACACAAATGAATTTTGCTTCATGCCTTTCTATCCAAGGCCTCCCAATATAAATCTATGATAGTAGTAGGCTTTGAATGAGCAATTACTTACTAGAGATCTTCATTGACAAGAAGATCCTCCATGTACATTCTCCAAAATTTGTAATCATTGCCAAAGAATTTTCCAATTTTGATTTTTGCTAAGTTTGTCATATCTTGAAATCAAGAAAACACCACAAAATAAGAGGAAAAAAACTACCATGAAAGAACTTGGCTTTGATACCAATTGTGATTTTTAGATCATTCATGATAATAGTAAGAAATAAATCAATAGAAAAACACAATAATATATCTTGGGGAAAAACAAGAAAACCCCAGCAAGAAACAAGCTCTTGGATCTTTATGTTAGCTTAGAGAGAATTTTTGAAACATATGAATAACAGAGAATGAAAAAGAAGAATGCATTGGGATGAAAGCCAAACACATTGTCTTGAAGGCTTCCTTATAACCATATTTATAACATGGGATGCAAGATGTAAACTAGATATTAATAGTAGTGAAATGATGGAGATGAACGATAGTTCTACATTAACTATATTTCAAATATCTATAGTTAAATACTTAATACCATAATTTATTACAACATAACTATTGTACCATATAATTACAAAAAAGATAGTTCTTGTAATAAAAGAGATGAAAATATCTGAGCTTATGTGAATGGAAGTTGCCTTCACTTTACTCACATAGCGGATGTTGAAGGAGAACTATAGATGATTATAGCACAAAAATTTGCTTTGTAGAACTTATGTATTATAAATGGGGTGAACCCTCATTAGCCCAATCTTTTTCATAGAGGGACCATCTATGAGGTCATTTGAAAAATACCAACCTACATAACCTTTTCTACCCATGGGTAACCCATGTTCTTAAAGCAAGTAAGCATGTACCTTTACTTTAGGAACATGTTGGCTGATGGGTGCTTGCTTATTATAATATCCTCTTCACCACTTAATTTGCATAGATGTTGATAGGTGTTTATTAAGATATACATTTTAGGGTTTAAAAGTAACATTCTTTTTAATACTTTTCTATTTTGCAACCTAAATTGCATGGATGTTGGTAAGGTTTAAAAGCATCATTGTTTTCAATAGTATTCAAACCTTCTTTATAAATGTTGTTGGCAAGGTTACAAGTTGTATACCAAGTTATATATTAACATCATCATGCATTTAAAAAAGTTTCATGGTAGTTTGGGTGAGTTATGAATAATAAAAGAATTACATTTATTACTTGTGATATTACATGTTATGATGTGAAGTTGTAGATGAAATGAATTACAATTAGTCCTTTCCTATAAATACATGCCCACTAACCATATTTATGGTACTCTTGAGTCTTAATGTACTAAAACCTTTGTATTTTATTTTCTTACTTCATTATAGTAGTCAGCAAGTGCTTTCAACATGAATTAGAGTTTGTTATCTAAAGCCTTATTTAAGTAGATTATACCTAGAGGCATTTCATGATAGCAATAAAAAATAAGATGGATTCTTATTCATTTCAACACTCTAATTTAGAATAAAGTTACTCTTTTTTTATATTTAATTAATTTCTATTATCATTTACTATTTTGGTATCATAGCATTTATATTTCCTTGCATGATAATGAATAGTAGAATGTGTGTGACCTAATCTCGAGTGTTAACATATATTAGCTTGGTAACCCTAGTTACAAATCACTTGGTATTCTTAGAAATGAGATTGCTTGGTAATATTAGTAGTTGATACATGTGTCCAAGGACATGATAGCAAATTAGGAAATAGACAATAATAATTTTAGGCTAGTCTAGGATTTACTTCTTGCTATTAGTTACTAGTTAATGAATTAAATATTATTTCTTTATTTTACTAAGATTAGAAAAATATTCATAACAACATAAACAATTAGATGTTGCAACTGGGTTTTACCATATGAGTTAGAGGGTCATTACAAGTCTAGCTAGGAAGATAGTAACCTATGATCACCTAACAAATTAAGTACGTAATACTAGTCCATTCATGGATTATAGTATAGTCTACTATAATGCTTGTAGATTGTATGGTTGAGCATTAGATATACTCATCTCTCTTCCCTTGACATTGTTGTTAGGAATGGTTCTAGTTATTTAGCTAGTTATCATTTTACACAATCATTATTAAAGCTTTCAATAATTTATCAATTGGAAATGTTTTATATTAATTTTAAGACACACACTAATAATTGAGATAATGTTTGCTTCTAACAAATCAAATAGTCTACCACTAACTAGAAATCCCATAAGGGCCATGATAGGAATGATAATAAAAAAGATTGGTATTGCGATTGCAAGTAAGGGCTACATTTTCTTGTCAAGATTGATATCTTTTTGAATTCATATTTTTCTTTAATTAGGATAAGAAACACTAGTGGAGGGAATTTTAGGATCATGTTGTGTTATCACCTAATCAAATAGCTCTCTCCATGCTACAAGCAACACCTTTGAGATCTAGACTTAGCCATGTTGTGAACGACTAGCATCTTAAAAAAATATTTCTATACCTTATTAGCCTATAGAGCCTTGATGTAATGTGGACTTCTAGATAAAGGCAACTTATGAGCATGAAAGGAAAAACAACATGTTCCTACATTGTCTTAATCAAAGATGGAGAACACAACCAATTGGTTGGAGATATCTCTTTACCATAGCTCTACATCATATGTTTCATTTACTTTTAGCACTGAAGACTTGAGAAACATAAAAATGCATTCTACCTTAGTAGGCAATCCTATAAATGATGAGTAGGGTCATAGATTAAGGAGGTCTTTAAGGCCTAAGACCTCTATCCTACCTCAAACATATATAGAATTCAAGAAGAGGATCAAATTAACATGGTTCTATTAGTAGTACATCATCCACTTCTTCATTATCATCATCAATATTTGATGAGAATGAAGCTAATCTAGGAAGAAGACTTCCAAAAAAAAACCAAAATAGACATCTTGAGGAAAATCCCAAGAGGAATCCTATGATGCCTTGAGATAGAGAACAAAATAGAAGGTAAGAGAGAGGGCACATTAAAGAACATAGATAAGATCATGATAATTAAGGATATCATTATTATGGTGAAGAGTATTTCATGCTAGATGATTATGATGAACCATTATTGACCATAAGAATGAAGATCCAAATTAGAGAGGGAATAAGAATTCTAACTAGGCATTAGAAAGAAAGTTGTACCAAGTGGCTAGACATGAATAACATGTCCAAGTTCAAAGAAGGCTATAATTTAGAACTATAGAATCATTTTTAGCACTTTCATGATGCTTGAACCTTGAAAAAAATAGAAAACAAATTGTAGGAATTAAATTTTTTCTTAAGGGCACTTTCCAAAGAAGCTGAAAGTTGGTATATATCATTAGAACCAAACTCTATGCACTGATGGTGTACCATGTAAAGTTTTCTAATAAAAAGTATCAAACATACTATAAGATGTATGATTTTAGAAAGAAAATCCAATAATGGAAGAAAAGGATTCATGAGTCTCTTGATGTATCCCTATGCAAGTACTACTTACTCCTATATAGGTGTGCAAGCTATGGTGTCTCTTATAGAAACATCTCTACCATATCATAGATGGGCTAAGGAATAGAACATGTGAGACCTTTATGTTAGAGTGTTGTAGTGGAATAAGGTCCCTAGATTGTATCTATTTCTAAAATTTATACTCTAAATGTTGGCAAATTTTTGGACTACAGAAATACCAAGAGTTGTGGCTTGATCATGATGATAAACTATGAGTTGTAGAGTTTAACCATGAGTCATGGTTGGGTCATGGTATTTTTCCATGAGTTGTGGTCCCACAAAATAAAAAGAAAATTTACACTTTATAAATAATAAGTCAACCATGGGCCATGGTGGTCATTCTAAATCTCTTTTATTTTTTTTGTACTTCAAATAAGAGACCATAAGTTGTGGTGACCAAAATGTTAGATCATGCGGTAACCATGAGTCACAGTCTATTTAGAATTTGAAAAAGAGCTCATCATAATTATGATAAGGTCATTATGAGATCATGGAATAGTAGTGGAATAGAGGGTGACATTAATAAAAATTTTAACTTAGAACTAGGAAAATATTCCAACTTTGACCTCACTTACAAAAATGAAAACATATTACACAAACTCTAAACATGATGAGGAAGTCTTCTACTAAAGGATTGACATCAAACATTTTACTAATTCTTCATACATTACAATGTGCATAAAAACCATACAAACATGTGTAAACCATTTTAACCTCTCTTAATTGATCTCAAATACATCATGAAATTAACATGAAACATGATAGAACTCTTAACTCAAGATAAAATAGCTTATAATGAACTCATGGAAAAAGAGAAATGATATTTTACATCAAATTTATGAGAAAGAGACTAAAACCCTTGTTAAATGTTCAACATAAACATGAAATTAGATAGAAACTAACTTGAATTTGAAATTTGGAAGTGAATCATTTAAAATTAAGTAGAAATCCACTTCAAACTACTTGAATCCTTTAAAGGAAGCACAAAGAAATATGAATATAACCTTTAAAAATTAAGAGAATTTGAAATATGAGATATTATCTAAGAAACATGTGAAACTACATGTAAATGTGAGAAATTATCCAAGAGTGATGGGTAAGAACTTAAGAGAAGAACCCATGAAGAGGGATTGACTTCTCAAGATGAGAGAAACATGCTTGAAGAATGATAAAAAAAGGAAATGAGATGAATCTAGGAGAAATTTAACCAAGCACTTAAATAGTTGTACAAAACACTTAAAATGAAGGAATCGAAGAGTTTATTTATTTACTTCAAGCTTGACAAGTTACAATGGGAGGTGTTCATTGTTATTTATAATTTATTATGAAGGATCTTCTTTTGCATAGGTCTCTTATGAAAGCTTTTGGTCTCTTCTTGCCCTTTTTAAACATTGATATCAACATGATTATTTTCTTTGAAGTAAATACACTTATTGTGGATCTTTTGGTGTGTTTTGGTGTGCTCAAAATGTTACATAAAGTGTAGAGAAATGTTTTTTGTACAATTATTATGTTTGTAGGACTACATACATGAGAAACTAAGATGAGCTAAAGAGAACAGGAAAAAAACTATCCTAGAGCTCATAGGAGGAAGTCATCCACATGTCTTCAAATGAACATCTAAAGAACGTGGACAAGGACTTGATATTGTACAAGAAAAGTGGACATCATTAAAGGATACAGAATATTAAGATTGTGGACAAAAAATGATGCACTCGTCATGCAAGAGAAAGTGAAGAAAGATATCTCTAGGAAGCAGCAGGCATCTTGGTAGATTTGGGGTGAACTTAGAGAAAATTTAGAAAGATGTCTTCAGAAACAACAAGACATATTTCATGAGGAAAAGATGTCTTTACAAAATGTAGACCAAATATAGAAAGATGCCTTCCATTGAGAAAATACATCTTCTAGGATGAAGACTTTAAAAAGATTTTTTTTTAAGAAATAAAGACATCTTCCTAGATTTGAAGGAAAATTCAAAGAGATGTCTCAGGCATGAGAAAGACATCTCCCATGACTATTAATGATCATTAGCTAGCTATTGCATGAGTTTCAAGAAGGATTTAACAATATGATAGCTATAAGAAGACTTGATATGCCTTGGGAAAAGTGCAAGCTTTGTTGTATTCATTGTATATTCATTTGTAATAATTGAATTCTCTATTGCTCTTCATTGTCTTATCATTTTGGCTTTGTAAAGTGTGTTGTACCTAATTGTACAAAGGATTAGCAAATTGAGTTGTAATCATTCATTGTAATTCTTGTTCTTGTTTCCTTGTGGGGTTGAGTTCCTTGAGCTTGTCAAGATCCTATGGGATTGAGTTATTAATGCTATGGTACAAGACTCTAATGTGGAGTTTAAGATTGTAAAGGTTTTGAAAGCCTTGAAACCACATTTCCAAGCTTGATAGGACCTTTCAGGGTTAAGTGATTAGTGCTATGGTACAACACTCCAAAGTGGGGCTTGATGACTATACAGGGTGTGGATCCTTCAATCATATTTGGAGAGTAACAAATTTTAGAGGTGTGTTTGCAATCTACCCTCTAAGTGCAGAGTACCCAAGTTGGGGAACCACATAAATTTTTGTATGTGCTTTGTCTTATAAAGGTTTGATTTGAGAAACTTATTCATCCCCCCTTTTAAGTTCTATGAACCACAAGTGGTATCGGAGCTTGGTACTCTTTGTTAAATCATCAACTTCAAGAGTGAAAAATGAAGGAAACTTTTTACACAAAGCCATCCAAGTTTGATGGATTCAACTTCTCCTATTGAAAAGCCAAAATGCAAGGGTTCTACAAATTCATGGAGTTTGAAGTTTGGGAGTTAATCTAAAAGGCTATACTCCACTTATGGATGGCACCATCAACATCATCAAGCCTCACAATAAATGGTCTAAAGAGGAAAAGGATAAGTTCATGTTTGATTTAAAAGAAAAATTTTTTTTTATTGTGCATTGAATAAATCTGAATTTAATAGGATAGGAGGATGTAAAATGACCAAAGAAATTTAACAAACTTTAGAAGCTACTTAGGAAGGAGCCTCTATTGTTAAGTAATCAAAATTGTTATTTTTGCAAAGTGAATATGATAAACTTAAAATGTGAAAAGGTCAGAAAATCAGGGATTATTTTTATAGAGCTAACGAACTTGTTGTAGCCATTAGAGAAATAGGGAAAGACTTTCTCAAAATTGACATCATCATCAAAATGATTAGAACTCTACAACCAAAGTTCAAGCCTAAGATCATAGCCATGGAGGAAATAAGAGATTTCTCAACTTAGAGATTTTTGAAACTTCAAAGTGCTCTCATTGCCTATGAAATGAATCTCATAAGCAAAGGAGCAATTTAAGAAAAAAATATTGCTCTAAAGATTGCCTCCAAGGAGAAGGAGGCCAATGAGCATGATGAGGGAAATGAAGATGAGATTTCTCTTCTCTCAAGGAGACTACAACAATTGCCTATAAGAAGAAACAAAGGGACATCTGAGCAACAACAAAGATCAAATTTCTTCAAAGGTAGAAAAAGAGGTAGAAATTTTTTAAATTCTTCTAATCTAGATATCTCTCTTCCATAGAGTGTTGGGTTTGTGGAGGAAGAGGCCATATGGCCTTCGAATGTCCTAGTGATCCAAATTATTGCAAAGTTCAACCAAAGAATATATCCAATGATGTGGAACCAAAAAAGAACAACTTCTATACAATTTGGAATGATGGTGAGCAAAGTAAAGAAGAAGCATGCAATTCTCCTAAAGATTCTCATCTCATCTGCATGACACTTATTGATGAATCTTCCTTACATATAGTTGAACAACATGGTAAGTGTGACAAGAGGTATAGTGAATTTAAAGAAGAAATTTTTCTCTTACATCATTTGATTAGGAAGGAAAAGAAACTAGTGCTTTCTAAGTTAAATTCTATTCATGTTGAAATGAAAGAAGAGATCTTGGACATAAAAGTTGTGATTCAACTGCTAACCTCTTGTAACAAGGGTTGCATCAAGATTCAAGATGAGGAGATTCCTAAAAATCAAGCAAAGAATTTAGAGGATGCAACACATGAAAATGAAAGTTCAAGCCCAAGCATAGTAAGGTTTGATAATTCTAATCTTAGGGATAATACTATTTTTATATGTAAAAATTATGATTTTATACAAACTCTTGACCATGATGATCAAAATAAGATTAATGCTTGGTCTTGTCAAAAGGGCTTTGGTAAGGAAATCATGTAAGTACCAATAAGTGAGAATGAAGAGACGTGGAGTTTTGAAAATAATGCAAAAATTGATTCAAAGTTCTATCAAAAGGAAAATGAACAAATAGAGACATCACATACATGATAACTTAAGGATGAGGAGGTACTTCATGATAGGGGACCTCATCTCAAACTCCATTAATATTCTCAATTTATCGATAAGCAAGCTAAGTCAAGGTAAGTCTCTATCTCTTTGCTTGCTAGTTAATAAGGATAGTATATGAGAATTCTTAAATTATCTATGTCTAGATCATATATGGTGGAATAAATATCTAGAGCATTTCTTATATTAATGGGGTTTGTGAAGACTTATAATAGCACTTGTAATGATTTCCCTTGGTTTGATTTCTTGTCTTGCTCAATTTGAAATTCTTGTGATGATCTGTATCTATGCTCATAGTGTTTGGAATGATTTTTTCCATTTTTAAGATGAGACAAACCTCTATCAATGTTATTGGTTGAAAATCTAGATCTCCACAAATTAAGCTTAATGTTGATGTACAATTATAGTGTGTTTGTGATTTTTGCACAGTGATCCTAAAAGCCAAAGATAAGTAGCATATATGTAGGGGAAGCCTACATTTCAATCATCTTGGGGGCCATCAATGTAGGGGAAGTCCATGGAGACTTCAGCCAATATGTACAATGAGCAAGAAAAGAACTTCAAGAGGTATTTATTGGGATGGAAAAGTCTTGAATGGTTGACTTTAAAAGGTACTTAGCGGTATATGAATACTTAGTTCCTTATTAGTATCTATTGTTTGTAAATTATTGTGGTTGCATGACTTTCATATTCTTTTGATAAATTCTTTTGGTTGAATCCAGAATTACATGATGCTATCTATTAGATCAATTATCTTTAGCATCAATCTCTATTGGTCCTCATGGATTTTGAATTGACAACCCACCTATATGATGTTCAATCATAAGCTTAAGTATGAAGTATCTATTTCTATACATCAAGTAGTTAATATTATGAGTAAGGCAATGATCATTTATGGGTGTCTATGATTTTGATTGAGTTATCCATTGAATAATTTTATTTTGAGATGTAGATTTTGGGAATTTGGCATAGCTGGTTTCAAGTTGTAGATTGATATATTTTCATTTACCAAGATGAAGATCCATACTAATTACTTATTTTGAAGATAGATTACTTACTCCTCAACATTCACACTTCACGTCAAGCTTAAATATTGGTTGAAAATCTTGGATCAATTCTTGATATATTTGTGGCAACACTTGTAATATTGTTGCTTTCCTATTTGTGATACTTGATGAAACATCTATTTCCATATGCTCTATCTTTGGTATTTTGTATTAACAAACTATTTTTACATGATCATATTTACATTTGGAGAGAACTATATGAATTTATATTGATCAACATGTTTTATTTTTTATCAATGATTTTGGATGTTGTTGCATTTCCTTGAACAAACATCAAAGTATGCATGTATCACTCATAGCTTTAACCTTTAGAATTGAATGTTAATGGTTCTTATTAAATTAATTGCAGATCCTTGTTTTGACCTCAAAAGAGCAATTCTCAATTTTCACAATCATGCCTTAAGGAGAGGATGCAGTACATTCCACACTATTTTGAGTAATAACATGATTACTTTATGGGAATGTATTCATCTTGCATCAATGGTTTTCCATTGTGAAGTTGTATGGCTATGTTTACCTCATCATGACGATATGTCCATTTGCTAATGTTATATAAAAATGAAGATTCTTTGAATTCCACGCACCTTGCACCACTAATGACTTATCTTTTTAGAGACAGGTTGCTTAATCCTTTGCTTCAACTTCAAGATTGAATTTCACTTGGAAGGTGTGTTCTACTCTTGCAAAATTTGGAGCACCTAATCATGGACCTAATAAATACATACTATTTATATCTTTCAGGATTATGAGTGATACTTGTCTCTTCATATTATGTGGATATTATTGTTGTTTTCTATCTTTTCTACCTACATTTATGCACCTTATCCTTTTTGTTATTGTTCATAAAGGAGGAGAGTAGTATAGTTATATTGGTATTATTACTAATCCATTTTCTTAGGTTTTGAACATCACCAAAAAGGGGGAGATTATGAAGATTTTGGTGTGTTTTGGTATGCTCAAAATGTTAATTAAAATGGAGAAAAAATTTGTTCATATGGTTATTGTGTTTGTAGGACTATGTACATAGGAAACCAAGATGAGCTAAAGAGGACAAGGAACGAACTATCCTAAAGCTCAAAGGTAGAGGTCACCCACATGTCTTCAAAAGAACATCCAAAGAACATGGAGAAGGACCTAATATTGTACAAGAAAAGTGGGCATCATTAAAGCATACAAAAGATCAAGGTTACATACAAGGAATGATGCATTCATCATGCAAGAGAAAGTAAAAAAATATGTCCTTGGGAAGTAGCAGATGTCTTGGCAAATTTGAGGTGAACTTAGAGAAAATTCAGAAAGACATATTTAGAAATAGCAAGACATCTTTCCCTAGCCAAAGACATCTTTCATGAGGAAAATATGTCTTTACAGAATGTAGACCAAACACAAAAAGACAGCTTCCATTGAGCAAAGACATATTCCAGGATGGAGACTTCAAAAAGATGTCTTTCAAGAAACAAAGATGTCTTCCTAGATTTGAAGGAAAATTTACAGAGATATCTTAGGCATGAGAAAGACATCTCCCATAACTATTAGTGATTGTTAGCTACTTGTTGCATGAGTTTTGAGAAGGATTTAGCAACACGATAGCTATAAGAAGACTTGACATGCCTTGGAAAAAGTGCAAGATTTGTTGTATTCATTGTACAAACATTTGTAATCATTGAATTCTTTGTTTCTCTTCATTGTTTTATCATTTTGGCTTTGTAAAGTGTGTTGTACATGATTGTACAAGGATCAACAAATTAAGTTGTAATCATTTCTTGTAATTCTTATTCTTTTTGTCCTACAGGGTTGAGTTCCTTAAGCTTGTTGGGATCCTACAGGATTGAGTTGTTGGTGTTGTGATACAACACTTCAGTGTGAAGCTCAAGATTGTAAAGGTTGTGGAAGCCTTGAAACCACATTTCCAAGCCTGACAGGGCCTTGCGGGGTTGAATGATTGATGTTATGATACAACATTCTAGAGTAGGGCTTGACAATTGTATAGGGTGTGGACCCTTCAACCACATTTTGAGAGAAACAAAGTTTGAAGGTGTGCTTACGATCTACCCTCTAAGCATGGAGGATTCAAGTTGGGGAACCACATAAATTTGTATGTGTTCTTTGTTTTATAAAGTTTTCATTTGGGGAACTTATTCATCCCTCCTTCTATAGCTTCTATTATACCAAAAGAAGTTATCAACATAAAAAACAAAGACTATCAAAACATCTTACTTCATTCAACATGAAAGTTAAATAATCATTGAGGAGTTGGAAATATACATGCATATTATTTCTAAAACATCCTTCTTTAATATGGAATGTGTGAGAATCATGGAGGTTGAGCTTTTAGAATCTTCTTTGCTTTATTTTCTAATCTTTGTAATGCAAATGATCTTCAATAGGTAGTCTATCTTAAATACCTTTGGTGGATTAGTGAGGAGATCAACCAATTTATTTTGGCTTAACACTGCTTGAAAGAAATGTTTTTCTCCTTTACTTCTTTCTTAACAAAGTAGTATTTGATGTCAACATGCTTGGACTTCTTATGAATGACATAATCCTTTGATAATTGGATGAATTATGTGTTATCCACCATAAGCTTAATGGATAAAAAGACTTCAAAGTATAATTGAGTGAAGAGCTTCTTTAGCCATAAGATATATTGCATTTAGTTAATCATTGTAATAAATTCAACCTCACATGGTGAAAGAGCTATTGTACTTTACTTCTTGCTATTTCAATATATGGGATTGGCCTCATGGAAGATGATTATACTTGATGTAGAATTCCTCTCTTATAGATCTCTAATCAATAAACATTACAAAAAGTATGAAAATTACAATCTCCCTTCACAAAAATGATGGAAAATTTAATGGTCCCTTTTACATATCTGAATACATGCTTGAAAACATTCATGTGGCTAAGTCTAGGTTCTTGCATGAACCTTGAGATGTATGAAATGAAAAATTTAATATTATAACTAAATTGACAAAGAAATCTTAAGGATATAATCATGCTTATATAGAGAGAATCACCAACCAAGGAACTTTCATCTTTGACTTAAAGTTTAAGGTTTGGAAAGAGTGATGCTGTAGTTATCTCTCACATCTCGATTCCCAAATAGAGTTATTCTATAATAAAGATGGTGTTAATCCATAACAAATGATGTAATTATTGCAATAAAAATTGGAAGGTATGTTGTAATAAGACCCAAAAGGGTATGTTGTAATGATAAGCATGTTCCTTAAGGTAACCTTTGGGATTTTAACTTAAGATATTTATACCCAAGAATTAGAGGTCATGTTAGCATGGAATTGTGAAGTCAATAAAATGAGTAATAGGTTCTAGATGAAGTGTGATAGAAAGGTGACTAGCCATTCCTTCTAGTTAGGTATAGGCCTAATCATGATGGAAATGTTAAATTTCCTTTAAGGGATAGATTCTAAAGAAAGATAACCCTAAGAAATCCTCAAATCATGAGCTAGATACATAATTCCTACATTAATAAAGTTTTCTTATCATTTCATTCTATGTTTTTATTATCTCATTTATTATGCATAATGTTAAATGTTATGAATATTTGGTGTTTTCCATGACATCTAGCAATGATATTTCATATTTTTCTTGCATCTTCTAGGACATAATTTTCTATGATATCTTCAGTGCATCATCCTCTTACTCCACTTGGATTAATATGAAGTGCTTTAGTACTCTTAGATCCTTTATTTCAAATTCTTCATTTATGACTTTTCTAAAATATGAAATTAAATTTTTGAAATTGGATAGGAAGATCAAGTCATCAACATATAATAATATTAAAATTACATCCTTGTCAACATGTTTGAAGTAGAGAATGGACTTAAGTATGTAACTATTATGATTACTTTTGAGAAGAAAATGATTGATTCTATGAAATCAAATCCTTGGATCTTTCTTGAGTTCATAAAGAGCCTTATGGAGCTTGCACACTTTGTCCTTTTGGCCTTGGATTTTAGTCCATTAGATTAGAGGATGTAGACTTCTTCTTCAAGAACATCATTGAGGAAGGTTGAGTTAATATCCATGTGATATATTTTCATCTTAAGATGACTAGCAATGGATTTTATGAGCTTGATAATTTCAAACCTTGACATAAGGAAAAATATTTCTTCATAATCTATGTGCTTATTTTTCTTGAACCCCCTTTCTACCAACCTTACCTTGTATTTGAAAATGTTACCATTTTATCAAATTTTTTTAAACATCCATTTGGTATGAATTATCGTATTATCCTTTGGTTTGTCCACTAAGCATCATGTTTTTTTTTTTATTATGGAATCATTTTCTCTTTGAATTACATCCTTTTATACTATAATTCTAAGGGCTTTCTTTGCTTTTCTTGGTTTATTAATTAGGGTTGAGTAGGAAACATTTGATTTTTCTTGGATTCTGGTATTTCTTCTTTAGAATATAGCACTAAGGATTTGTGATAAGGATTGGTTCTTTTCAACCCATGGCCTTGGCTCATAGGCTTTCTTCTCCTTAATCCTGTATTCTTCTTGGCTATAAAATGAGTCAAATACTAAGGTTTTATCATCAAAGATTACACTTCTTGATACATGCCACTTGTTTTCAAGTGGATCAAAGCATTTTTATCCACATGTATTGGAATCATATCTAAAAAAGAAGCACTTCCTTCCTCTATCGTTTAGCTAATCTACAAGAGAATTGGTAATTTTTACATAGCATTCATAACAAAAAAAATTTAGATTAGAGAGATTTAATACCATTTCATACAATAATTCATTGGGAGTTTTCTCACTAATGGGAGAGCTAATAAGAATATTTAGTATGTATGTGGCGATGTGACTACTTGACTTCAATAGAAATTGAGCAAGGCATGTTTCAACAATTATGTACACATTTCTTGGATGATACCATTGATTATTTTAACTACTCCATTACTATGTGGTTCATACACATACATGTGGTTTATTTTATTATGACGTGATTTTTACAAAATTTACAAAAGTGCTCACTTAATAATTCACCTATTTTATCACTCGTGATAATGATTTTTAAGCCAAGTCCATTTTCCATTGAGATATTAGAAGACACCAAACACTTCATGTTTGAAATGGAAGATGTGGGTCCAAGTGTACCTTGAAAAATCATCAAAAGGTTTTTACCTTATCATCTATTATGTTTCATAGCAATAATCTTGGGATCTAGCAGTTTGAGATTAAGTGTTTTAGGAGGAACATGCAATTGTGAACAATACTATTGAATATCATAAGTGTTAGAAGTATAAATATCTTAATAAAAGGAGTAACATAATGGATTTTCCCAATCATAGGTTTTGTTGATGCATGAAAGAAGAAAATAGAAAGGTTTTCCTTGAAAATGATCAATGTGCCAACCCCTTTCTTGAAAATTACCATAGTAGAGATAATCTCCATGGTACTTGTTCCTTCACTAAAAAAGATGAGATGGGTAGGAATCAAGATAGTATCTGGGGGCATGTCAAAATTTTTGCCACTAGGTCTATAATAATTCATTAGGAGGGTGCCACTAATTTATTTCAATTTGATAAACATGGAATGGACTTGGTTGGTAATATGGCCAATTTAGGACATGAGCTACAAGAAAACATGAATTACGAATATAGGAAATAGATTCTCCAAAACTAAGGTTGCATAAGTTGAAATTGCAATGGAATGGTGGTTATGAGGGTTTCTAGGTTGAGGGATGAATGAATGGAGACAAACCCTAAACTAAGGTGCAACTTCATACAAGTATCTAATAAAACCATCAAAATTAGTCTTACAACCTTCTTAGAGATCTTCTTGATGTAGAGTGGGCATATATCTTTCATATGCTCTACAATTCCTAATTAACCTAGATGACCTAAGAATCCATCCTTTGCTTACTAGAATATCTACAAATAAAAAAACAACAATAAAAATATTAATAGTCAAAGTGTTGATACTTTTTTGTTAGAAAATCAGCAAGACTATTTTTCTTGCCATTTTTGAATCAAAATCAAAATTAGTGAAGTATAAAGTTCATCAAATAAGTCTAGTATGAGCTACTTTATTTAAAGCTTTAGAACTCAAATACTTATCAAAATTCTTTAAATCACTCCTAATTATGATATGTATATTCTGAAGGAATAGCCTAAATTTTCTAATGCCTTTAACAATGGCGAATAATTCTTTATGGGTACGATGATAATTTTTTTGGGCATTACTAAACTTACTAGAAGCATACTTGCATATAAGAAGGATGTTATCTTTTTTTATTTTAAGTGTAGCATCCAAAAACTTATAAGGATGTTATCTATGGGTAATTGATGTTTTGGAAAATTTTTGCATTGCTATTTGATTAATTCATCTATGTTTGTGTGCTGTTTGGTCCATGCAGGAGGATTTTGTCCTAGTTGTTCATTCAACAATTTTCTATCTCTAGTTAACTGTTTATAAAAAATGTTGAAGCTAGCTTTTATCATTAATCTCATTAGGAAACTTTCTAATGGATTCAAGGATGTGTTCTTGTAAGGTGATCATTCCTTGAGTGATTTATAATATTAATAATTCTATAGAATCCTTTACAATTTGCATTTTTTTTGGAGTGACATCAAGGGGACTTGCATATTCTCTTTGGTGACGTCTATGGGAGTTATCATGCAACGTGGTTGTACTAAGATCCTTGTAGATCTAATGAAAAATGGGAGTAAGAGTAATCAAAAGGGCACTGAAAAATCAAATGTTGTTCTAGGGGGTTCCACTGGAAAGACATGCATCCATGCCTAAAGGTTGGTGGCTTCTTTGAATTCAGTATTCAAAAAGAAAAAAAAAGAAGAAAAGTGCCACAAAAAAAAATTCACTCCTCCCTTGGATGAAACGCCAAGTGATCGTACACCTTGTTGTTATGGTACTCTCATAGTTGTTCATCATGGGATGAAACAATGCGATGTCACTGATTAGAAGGATGGACTTGGTCTTGATCTTGGAACGATGGGTTAATGACATGTTAATCATGGTTTTCACGTAGGATTCACTATGCCCTAGGTTAGTTACTTTATGTCCCAATCTCTATGCTCCCTTCTATACTTCGTCTCATCTCACTATTCGTGTAATTGTAGCTCGTGTCTCGTGTAGCATAGAATCTTCATCTTATTTCAATGATATTTACATGTTTGTGTTTTGTGGAGTTAGTGCGGATTACATTTAACCCTTCTAGTGCCCACAAACACTTTAAGTGTGGTTACACAAGGGCATTATAGGTTGGAACCTACTTTGGGAAGGATCCACTTGTGTAATATTCACTTATGACATAGCTCACACACACCATTTATTATCCTCAGCATATTGTTCATGGTATTCTTTCCCTTATTACTATCCCTTTGATTCAACATTCCTATGAATCATCACATAGCCTTTTTCTCTACCATCCAAGGTCCTTATTGATAAATTCCACACAATCATAATTTTCGTGCCTTCAGAACTAGTTGAATTACCCTAGAACCCTTTAACAATAATCCAGATGTCCTTAGTTTACATTGTTTAATTTCAAAGAAATATTAAAAATTTGGTACATTCTCTAAGTGTCCTAACTTCAATGAAAATATATATACGTGACCCCCCTATGCTAATCAACATCATTTGCAATTGTTCGCGTAGGGGAAGATTTTCAAGTCCTCTCTACGACATGTGATTTCATGTCCCTTGCTTTCATATCCATAACTCGCTCACTGGTACTCTGACTTTCATTCTGTTTGAACCTACTTGAATCAAAAGTGTTCAGCTCAGTCGTGGGGGAGGGGCACATGCCGAATAGTGCATAATTTTTTTTGAAATTCCTCATAACCCAAAGGACATTATTAAGGGTAATTAGTTATAAAATAAAGAATAAAATGTATCAAAAAAAATTTCATCCCCTTAGCTATACCAGAAAATTAAATTGGGAAACCACCTAAGCAAAGAAGACTCAACATTATAATCTTTCGGGGACATGTTCTTCCAATAATTAACATCACACAGAAATAAAGTAAATCTATTAAGGAAAGAAGTAAGGTATAACCTAACTTTGGTAACAACCTTACTAACAATTGGTCTCGTGTGATTGCAGATGGCCCCGAAACACGGACAATAGGAAGGTCTTGCTCAAGGTGCGATCGAACGATCTCAGAGAGGTGGAAGACAAGATCCTACCAGACAACATGTAGAACAGGATGAACAATCATTTAGCTTTCATCAAGAAGATCCTCCTACTGTATGGTCTGGGCAGGCAGAAGTAGGAGATACACTCTCTGAAAGCGGTGCTTGGTACTTAGGGGAAATGTACCAATTTTGGCACAATGAAGAAGAAGGCACCATGGTTAACATTTGTGGTGTGACTATTGATTTCTCTGTTCAAGCCATTTTGTAAGTATTAAACCTTCCGAATATAGGGACAAAGGTTTCTCAGAACCACCTGAACACCTTCAAAACCAAGCAACCTAATAAACTCTTTTTAGAGAATTAAAGGGTGGTAGAAGAAAAAGAGAAGGTTGACTGGGCTACCTCTATGGCACAAGCACAAACTTATGTGCATGCCAAGGCACTCATGACCTTACAAGAGGAGAAACTCTAGGCCATACTTCGACACCATCAAATTCTAAGACCTCGAGCACAAGAAAAGGGAAAGACACAAATGGAGAAGCCACCACCACCAGGAACTACATGAGTTCCACCATTTTGTAATCATAGGATTTTCTTTTGTGTTGTGTCTCAATTTTTTTCTGACTTCACACTATGGCATGAATCCATTCTATTTAGTCAATAATCCCATACCTATCCACCATGTAATCAATGGCACTTGTTCTCACTTTAACTTAAGGCCAAGTTTTCATTCAGTCGTGGGGATATGATGAGTCATGAATTTGCTGGCTATGATATCGTAGCCATGATATCACAGCCCTGTTATTGTAGTGGCCATGATATCACAGCCGCAATATCATGACCTGCCTCAATGTTTATAAATAAGAGGTAGCTTTTCCAATTTTAGGATCTAGTTTAGTTCCTTAGTGAAACTTTAGCAGTTTGATCCCTCCAGAGATAGAATTATTTTCCAGTGTTTGTCCGTAGTGTGGTCAATGTAATTGTATGACATCCTTTATTCGAGTATGATGTACTTGGACACACACATGACCAGCAATAAAGATTGAGATTACTTCATCATTGCAGCATTCCCTTTGTTATTTATTTATTTATTTAATTTTTATTTATTTCTTTCTTAATTAGTCTCTTACCCTTATCTCCTAGAACATGGAATGAGTACGACTTGATTACAAGCATTTAAGTGTGACTACTTGGTAACCCAGTGGTGTACCTAGGATTTGTGCTTGGTAATCCCAGTGGTAGTCATGCATGAAGTCCAAGATGTGTACAGATGATCAAGGAATGGCTACTCATCACACTTAGTATAGATTAGATTTTCCTACCCTTTCCCTCCTAGCTTAGTTAATATTACCTTCCATTGTCTTCAGGAGTAGCATTAGAGTAGAAACCCATCATACACCTCACTTTGGACTAAACCATACATGAAAAATATAATTCTAGTCCAGGTGGGAAGATAGCAAACTGTGACCTTAGGATAACTATCTAGGTGCCACAGCTAGTCCGTCTGCGAAGTTCGACCGGATCATGCGTGAAAATGCTCGTATTCGTATGGTTGAGTGTAGGGGTATCTCACCACTCATCAGTGTGCTTGCGATCTATCCTCTGAGTGTAGAGTATCCAAGTTGGAAAAACACGTAAACTTATGTCTATTCTTTGTTTGTTTAAGTATTTATTTGGGGAACTTATTCATCCCCCCTTCTAAGTTCAACAATCCACATGTGGTATTAGAGCCTGGTACTCTTTGTTTCATCATCTACTTCAAAAGTGAACAATGGAGGGAACTTCTTACACAAAGCCATCCATGTTCAATGGATTCAAATTTGCCTATTGGAAAGTTAGAATGCAAGGGTTCTTCAAATCCATGAAGTTTGAACTTTGGAAGTCAATCTGAAAAGGCTACACTCCACCCATCAATGGCACCACTAACATCACTAAACCTCTTAACAAATGATTGTAGGAGGAAAAGGATAAGTTTATGTTTGATTCAAGAGTAAAAAATTGTTTATATTATGCTTTGAATAAATCTAAATTCAATATAGTAGCAATCAAAAATTGTTAATTTTGCAAAGTGAATATGATAAACCCAAAATGTGAGAAGGTGAGAAAATCAAGGATTATTTTTCTACAACTAATGATCTTGTTTTAGCCATTAGAGGAATAGAGAAAGACTTGCCCAAAAGTTATGTCATCATCAAAATGATTATAACCATAGTTTAGAAATAAGGCCATAGCCATGGAGTAAATCAAAGGTTTTTTAACTTTAAGATTTGAGGAACTTCAAAGTTCTCTCATTACCTATGAAATGAATCTCATAAACAAAGAAACAACTTAAGAAAAACCTATTGCTTTGAAGACTACCTCCAAGGAGAAGGAGGTTAATGAGCATGATGAGGGAAATGAAGATGAAATTACTTTTCTCTTAAGGAGACTACAATGATTACTTATAAGAAGAAACAAAGGGACATCTCAACAACAACAAAGACCAAATTCTTCAAAGATAGAGAAATAGGTAGAAATTTTTTAAATTCTTCTAATTTAGATTTTTCTTCCATAGGGTGTTGGGTTTTTGGAGAAAGATGCCATATGACCTTCAAATTTTCTTGTGATCCAAATGATAGAAAAGGTTAGCCAAAGAATAGATCCAATGATGAGAAATTAAAAAAGACCAACTTTTATACAACTTGGGATGATGATAAGTAAAGTGAAGAAGAAGAATGTAATTCTCCTAAAGATTCTCATCTCTTTTGCATGGTGTTTATTTATGAATCTTCCTCACATATGGTTGAACAACATGGTAAGTGTGACAAGAGGTATAGTGAATTTAAAGAAGAAATTTTTGTCTTACATCATTTGATTAGGAAGGTAAAGAAACTAATTCTTTCTAAGTTAAATGCTATTCATGCTAAAATGAAATAAGAGATCTTAGACATAAAAGTTGAGATTCAATCACTAACCTCTTGTAACAAGGATTGCAGCAAGATTCAAGTTGAGGAGATTCCCAAAAATTAGACAAAGAATTTAGAGGATGCAACACATGAAAATGCAAGCTCAAGCCCAAGCATAGTAAGGTTTGTTAATTTTGATATGAGGATGACACTCCTTTTATATGTAAACATTGTGATTTTATATAAACTCTTGATTATGATGATTAAAATAAGATTAATTCTTAGTCTTGTCAAAGAGGTTTTGGTAAGGAAATTGTGTAGGTAGTAATAAGTGAAAATGAAGAAAAATGGTGTACTGAAAATAATGTAAGGGATGATCAAGGGTCCTATCACAAGGGACATGAAAAAATAGAGATATCACATAAAAGATCTAATGAAAGAGAACCTAATTATGAGAAGGTACTTCATGATAGGGGACCTCATCTCAAACTCCACTAATCTTCTCGATTTATTAGTAAGCAAGGTAACTCAAGGTAATTTTCTATCTCTTTGCTTGCTAGTTAATAGGATATTGTCCTAAATAATCTATGTCTAGATCATATATGGTGGAATAAGTGTCTAGATAATTTCTTATATTGATTAATTATTTTTGTGAAGACTTGTAATTACACCTATAATAATTTTTCTTAGTTTGATTTCTTCTTTTGCTCAATCTAAAATTCTTGTGATGATCTGTTTCTATACTCATAGCCTTTGGAATGATTTTTGAGATTTATAAGATGAGATAAACCTTTATCAATATTGCTGGTTGAAGATCTAGATCTCCATAGATTAAGCTTAATGTTGATATACTATTTTAGTGTATTTGTGATTTTTTGCAGATTGATCTTAAAGGCCCAAGATAAGTAGTACATATGTAGGGGGACCCTACATCTCAATCATCTTTGGGACCAACAATATGAGGGAAGACCATGGAGACTTCAACCAAAATGCACAATGAGTAAGAAAAGAAATTCAAGAGGTATTTATTGGGATGGAAAAGTCTTCAATGGTTGTGTATTAGGACTTTTTAAGGTATGTAATGATATATGAAAACTTGGTTCCTTATCAACATCTATTGTTTGTAAATGATTGTGGTTATTGTATTAACATGTACTAAAAGAAAAACATGCATGACTTTCATGTTCTTTTGATAAACTATTTTGGTTGAATCTAGAATTACATGATGCTAACTATGAGATTAGTTTTCTTTTATCTTTAGTCTTTAGCATCAATTTATGTGTTCGTCCTCATTGTTTTGAATTGACAACCCACCTATCCAATGTTCAACCATAAGCTTAAGCATGAAGTATCTATTTTTATACAATAAGTAGTTGATATATGAGCAAGGCCATGATCATTTTTGGGTATCTATGCTATCTATTGAATAATTTGCTTTGAGATGAATATTTTTGGAATTTGGCATGGCTAGTTTCAAGTTGTAAATTGCTATATGCTCATTTACCAAGATGAAAGATGAATACTAATTTATTTTGAAAATAGATTACTTGCTCCTCAACATTCACACTTCACTTCAAGATAAAATATTGGTTGAAAAACTTGGATCAGTTCTTGCTATATGTGTGGAAACACTTATAAATTTCGTGCTCTCTATTTGTGTGATACTTGATGAAACACCTATTTCTACATGCTCTATCTTTGATATTTTTTATTTACTGATTATTTCTACATGATCATATTTACATTAGGAGAGAATTTTAGGAAGTGTATGAATGTATATTTATTAGCATGTTTTATTTTTGATCAATGTTTTTGGATGTTGCATTACCTGGAACAAACAATGGAGCATGTTGTCTCCCTTATAATTAAATGTTGCTAGTTCTTACTGAATTAATTGCTGCTCCTTGTTTTAACCTCAAAAGAGAATTTCTTAATTTTCACAATCACACCTTAAGTGGAGGCTACAGTAAATTACTCATTACTTTTTGAGTAAGAACATGATTAGTCTATGAAAATGTATTCCTCTAACATCAATAGTTTTCCATTGCGAAGTTGTATGGCTATATTTACTTCATTATGGAGATATGCCCATGTTGTATAAAAATGAAGATTATCTGAATTCCAAGCACCTTGCACTACTAATGACTTATTTTTTTAGAGATAGGTTGCTTAAGCCTTTGCTTCAAGATTTAATTTTACTTGGAAGATTTATTCTACTGTTACCAAATTTGTGGCACCTATTCATGGACCTAATAAATACATGCTTCCTATATCCTTTTAGTATTATGATACTTAACTCTCCATGTTAGGTGGCTATTAATGTTCTTTTCTATCTTTTATATGCAATTTTTTGCATGTTATCCTTTTTGTTACTGTTCAAAAGGATGAGACTCGTATGGTTATAATTGTATGATTACTAACCCACTTTCTTAGGTTTTGAATATCACCAAAAAGGGGGAGATTGTGGACCTTTCAATGTGTTTTGGTGTGCTCAAAACATTAAGTAAAATGGAGACAAAAGTTATTTGCATGATTGTATGGTCATTGTGTTTATAGGACTACATACATGGAAATCTAAGATGAGCTAAAGAGGAGAAGGAACAAACTATCTTAGAGCTTAAAGGAGGAGGTCACCCACATGTATTTAAATGAATATCTAAAGAATGTGGACAATGACATGATATTGTACAAGCAAAGTGGACATCATTAAAGCATACAAAAGATCAAGGCTATGGATAAGAAATGAAGGATTCATCGTGCAAAGGAAGATGAAGAAATACACCTCTTGGAAGCAGTAGACATCTTGGTAGATTTGAGGTGAACTCAAAGAAAATTTAGAAACACATCTTCAAAAATAGCAAGACATATTTCACCAACAAAAGATGTCTTTCATGAGGCAAAGAAATCTTTATATAATGCAAACCAAATGTTGAAATATGTCTTCCATTGAGCAAAGACATCTTCCAAGATGGAGACTTCAGAAAGACATCTTTCAGGAAATAAAGAAATCTTTCTAGATTTGAAGGAAAATTTAGAGAGACATCTCAAGCACAAGAAAGACATCTCCCATGACTATTAGTGATCATTATCTAGTCTTTGCATGAGTTTTGAGAAGGATTTATCAAAACAACAACTATAAGAAGACTTTATGTGCATTGGGAAAAGTGGAAGCATTGTTGAAATCATTGTACAATCATTTGTAATCATTTTATTCAAGGTTGCCCCACATTTTCTAATCATTTTGGCTTGTAAAGTGTGTTTTACCTAACTATGCAAGGATCAACAAATTGAGTGGCAATCATTCTTTGTATTTCTTGTTCTTATTACCCTGCAAGGTTAAGTTCCTTGAGCTTGTTAGGATCTTGCAAGATTGAGTTGTTAGTGCTGGGGTATAATACTTTGTGTAGAGCTCAAGATTATAAAGGTTGTGGAAGCCTTGAAACCATATTTCAAAGCCTGATAGGACCTCATAGGTTTGAGTGATTGGTGATATGGTATAATACTCCAAAGTAGGGTTTGAAGACTGTATAGGGTGTAGATCCTTCAACCACATTTTGAGAGCAACAAAATCTAGAGGTGTGCTTGTAATCTACCCTCCAAGAGTGAAGTACCCAAGTTGGGGAACCATGTAAATTTTTGTGTGTGATTTGTTTCTTTAAGTTTTTATTTTTGAAACTTATTCATCCCCCACTTTTTAAGTTCAACGATCCACACTAACTTCCTTTTAGCTTGTGTGATAATGGTGTCTTAGACGTTTTGGAATTATTGGCCTAATAGAGAAATCTAGTAGGGGTTCTTTAGTCTATAATTGAAGTGTAAGAGGATATGAATATCTACTTATGCAATATTGATGTAATTATATCTAGATGCCTTCCACTTAGTAACCTTAGCTAGGGAAAAGAAAGAAAGGGCTACTAGTTTGAGTTTTGTGTCATGTTGAGTTGCAAAGTCTTTATTTTGGGAAATGGCATCATGACTTACTTTGCATATCTATCAACCTTTTTGTATGCCTTATGCTTCCATCTAGCCTCCACACTCTCTCAAAACTCCAAACTTGGCTCTAATACTAATCTCTATTCAAATCACTCACTTTCCTCACTCTAGAATATTACTTGAATAATGTAGACACATGCAAGCTAAAATTTATCACAATGTAGAGAGAAATTTAAGAAAACACTTCAAAGCTTATATTATTCAAAGTGTAAAAAGTCTAGAGTACAAGAAAAGAAGAACCAAAGGGATGATTAGGTGCAGAATGCTTCAAAGATGCTACTAGAAGAATCTAGCTTCTTGGTTCTCTTGCAATTGATGCCTCTTAGTTTTTCCATGATCCATATTTATAATAAAGGGGATTACCTCTAGACCCTTCTAATGGATAACAACTCAAATTACACTTATCTTGGTAGTGGATAACAACACAACATCCACTTCAAAAGAGATAAGATAGGAATCTTATCTTTACATTGTAGAAGTGGCTATAAATCAAACTAATAATACACAAGCTTTTTACAATGGCAAATAGGATGAGACACATTAAGCATGTCCACAGGAGTTGTAGTTGTCATGTGATCCCACTTCATCATCTACAAGAGAATCCCAAATATGGAGGTTTTTGGAGATTCTAGCATATGAAGGACATAATATAATTTTCATATCCTCTATTACATTCCATAGCAACAATCCTGGTATCCAATAGTTTGAGATTGAGTGTTTTAGAAGGAAAAAGAAATTGTGAATAATATTATTGAATATCATAAGTGTTGGAAGTATAAATATCTTGATAAATGGAGTAACACCATGGATTTTCCCAATCATGTCTTTTGCTGATGCATGAAACTAGAAAATAGGAAGTTTTTTCCCCAAAATGAGCAACATGCCAACACCGTGCTTGCAAATTACCATAGTAGAGATAATCTCCATGGAACTCGTTCCTTCACTAAAAAAACATGAGATGATTAGGAACTAGGATAGTATTTGGGGGCATGTCCAACGTTTTTCCATCAGGTCCAAAATAATTCATTATGAGGGTGCCATTGATTTATTTCAATTTGATAAACATGGAATGGACCTGGTTGGTAATATGATCAATTTAGGACATGAGTTGAAGAAAACATGAATTATGAATATAGGAAGTAGATTCTCTAGAACTAAGGTTGCATAGTTCTATATAACTTGAAGTTGCAATGGAATGATGGTTATGAGGATCTTCAAGTTGAGGGATGAATGAATGGAGACAAAATTTGGAATAAGGGGCAACGTCATACAAGTATATGATAAAACCATCAAAATTACTCTTACAACCTTCTCAAAGATATTCTTAATGCAGAGTGGGCATATAGCTTTCGTATGCTCTACAATTCCTAGTTATTTGAGGTAACCTAAGAATCCATCCCTCACTTATGAGAATATCTATAGAAAAATAAAACAATGATAAAAATATTAGTAGTAAGAGAGTTGATACTCTCTAGTTATGAAATCAACAAGTCTATTATTCTTGCCATCAATATATTTTGAATCAAAATGAAAAAGATCTATGTATAGATCCCATTGGATAAGTCTAGTATGAGCTACTTTATTTAAAGCCTTAGAACTTCAATACTTATCAAAATGCTTTGAATTACTCTTGATTATGAAATGTACATTCTTAAGGAACAACTTGGATTTTTCAATGCCTTTAACAACGGCCAATAATTCTCTATGGGTACTATGATAATTTTTTTGGACTTCACTAAACTTACTAGAAGCATACTTGCATATATGAAGGATGTTATCTTCTTTAAGTGTAGCGCCCCAAAATTCATAGGAAGCATCAGTTTCTAAGATTAACTCTTCATTTGTGGGTAATTAGAGTTTTTCCAAATTGTTACATTGCTGTTTGATTAATGCATATGTGTCTATGTGCTGTTTGGTCAATGTAGGAGGGTTTTATCCTAGTTGTTCATTCAACAATTTTCTATCTCTAGCTAGGTGTTTATAAAAACTTGACACATATTTTATGTAGCCTAGAAAGTGTTGAAGCTAGTTTTTATCCTTAATTTCATTATGAAAATTTCTAATGGATTCAAGGATGTATTCTTGTAAGGTGATCATTCCTTGAGTGATTTGTAATCCTAAGAATTCTATAGAATCCTTTGTAATTTTCATTTTCATTGGAGATAGGACTAGACCATTTTCATCTACAATTTTTCTAAAGGTCTCAAGATGTTCTAAATGTTGTTGAGAATCTTTACTCATAACTAATATATCATCTATATATTCCATAATAAAAGAAAACTTACCAAAAATTTGATCCATGCATCTTTGGAAGATTGAAGATGCAGTTCTGACCCCAAATGGCATGAGAAATGATGAGCATTAGGCTTACAAGATTCATGTGAATCAAATTCAATGATTTGTGCTTCTTTTACGTATGCTTTAATGGAGAAGTATCTTTTGCATAACCTTTTAACATGTATCATAAATTTCTTGAGGTTCTTGAAATTTAACTCTAATGAATGATTGATTTTTAATGAGTTTTGTGAGGCTAGAGTAATAGACATGACAAAGCCTCCAATTCCACAATCTTGTAATGTCATGCTCATATGATTCTTAACTTAAGATTACATGAGTGAAGCACATTATTTCAAAATGATATATATGAATTTTTGGAACTAGAATCTTTGCTATTTGATTATGGACATTTGATATGATGCATTCATAATTCTTAAAGATAACTTTGTTATATTTTCTTGGAATTTGATCAACTAAAATGAAGGACTTATATGATGGTGGGACATAGAATATATCATGAACTTGGATGGGACTCCCATTATCAAGAACTATTTGACACCTATCAATATCTTCAATTGTTAAATATGCTTGATCCTAGCTTTGAATGATCCAAGATTCTCACCCTTCTTAAATTCTATGAAATAATATTTGTAAGGAATTATATGATTAGTACATCTACTATTAATTATTTAAGTAGAGGGATTGATTTCTTTAGTCATGTATAATGATGTAAAATTAGTGTTAGGACCACCACTTACTTACTTACCTTTTGATGAGTGGCGAGGTACCCCTACACTCAACCATACAAATATGAGCGTTTCACGTGCAATCTGATCGAACTCCGCAGATGGACTAGTTGTGGCACCCAGACAGTTATCCTTAGGTTGTAGTTCGCTGTCTTCCCACCTAGACTAGTTTTTATAATTGTCATGTATGGTTTAGTCCAAAGTGAGGTGTTTGATATGTTCCTAATTCTATGCTACTCCTAAAGGCAGTGGAAAATAAGATTAACTAAGCTAAGCTAGGAGGAAAAGGGTAAGATAATCTAATCTAGCCTAAGTGTGACAAGCAACCGATTCCTTGATCAACCGTACACATCTTGGACCTTGTGCATGACTACCACTGGGATTACCAAGCACAGATCCTAGGTATGCTACTGGGCTACCAAGTAGTCACACTTAAATGCTCGTAATCAAGTCGTACTTGTTCCACATTCTAGGAGTTTAAGGGTGAGAGAGAGAAAACAATAAATAACAATTAAATAAGCAAAGGGACTACTACAATGATGAAGTAATCTCGATCTTTATTGCTGGTTATGTGCATGTCCAAGTACATCACACTCGAATAAAGAATTTCATACAATTACATTCACCACACTGTGGGTAGACACGAGAAAATAAACTATCTCTGGAGTGGCCAAACTACTAGAGCTTCACTACTTCTAACTCCTAATACCTAAAATTTGAAAAGCAGCCTCTTATTTATAGAAATTGTGGTGCATTGCGATATCGCGTACGTGATATCGTAGGGAAGACGCGATATCGTGTACATGATATCACAGCTACTGATACAACAGGGCTGTGATATCATGACTGCGATATCATAGCTAGCAAATTCATGACTCATCATACCCCCACAACTGAATGAAAACTTGTCCTTGAGTTAAAGTGAGAACAAGTGCCATTGATTACATAGTGGATAGGTATGGGATTATTGACTAACTAGAATGGATTCATGCCGCAGTGTGGAGTCAAGACAAAATTGAGACACAACACAAAAGAAAATCCTATGATTACAGAATGGTGAAACTCATGTAGTTCCTGCTGGCGGTGGCTCCTCCATAGGTGTCTTTCCCTTTTCTTACGCTCCAGGTCTTGGGATTTGATGGTGTTGAAGTATGACCTAGAGTTTCTCCTCTTGTAAGGACTTGAGTGCCTTGGCATGCATGTAAGTTTTCACTTGTGCCATAAAGGCATCCCAGTTAGCCTTCACTTTTTCTTCTGCCACCCTTTTATTCTCTGTCAATAGTTTATTAAGTTGCTCAGTTCTGAAAGTGTCCAGCTGGTTCTGAGCAACCTTCAGCCCTATATTCAGAAGGTTTAATACTTCCAAAATGGCTTGAATAGAGAAGTCAATAGTCACCCCACAATTTTCAACCATGGTGCCTTCTTCTTTATTGTGCCAAAATTGGTACATTTCCCCTAAGTACTGGCACCACTTTCAGAGAGGGTATCTCCTGCTTCTGCCTGCCCGAACCGTATGGTAGGAGGATCTTCTTAATGAATGCTGAATGATTGTTCCTCCTATTCTACATGTTGTCTAGTAGGATCTTGTCTTCCACCTCTCTTAGATCGTTTGATTGCACCTTGAGCAGGACCTTCCTGTTGTCCACGTTTTGGGGCCATCTGCAATCACACGGGACCAATCGTTAGTAAGGTTGTTACCAAAGTTAGGTTATACCTTACTGCTTGCCTTAATAGATTTACTTTATTTTCGTGTGATGTTAATTATTGGAAGAACATGTCTCTGAAAGATTATAGTGTTGAGTCCTCTTTGCTTAGGTGGTTTCCAAATTTAATTTTTTGGTATAGCTAAGGGGATGAAATTTTTTTTGACACATTTTATTCTTAATTTTAGAACTAATTACCCTTAAATATGTCCTTCATGTGATGATGAATTTCAAAAAATTTATGTGCTATTAGGCATGTGCCCCTCCCCCATGACTAAGCTAAACACTCTGGGGTCAAGTAGGTTCAAACGGAATGAAAATCAGAGTACCAACGAGTGAGTGATGGATATGAAAGCAAGGGACGCGTAATTGCAAGTCGTAGAGAGAAATTTGAAAAACTTCCCCTGCGTGAACAGTTGCAAATAATGTTGATTAGCACAGGTGGGTCATGTATATATATATTTTTATTGAAGTTAGGGCACTTAGAGAATGTAACGAATTTTTAATATTTCTTTGAAATTAAATGATGTAAACTAAGGACATATGGACTAAAGGGTTCCAGGGTAATTCAACTAGTTCTAAAGGCACAAAAATTATGATGGTGTGTTTATCAGTAAAGACCTCGGATGGGAGAAAAAGGCTATCTGATGGTTCATAGAAATGTTGATTTGGAGGGATAGTAATAAGGGAAAGAATATCATGAACAATACACTGAGGGTAATAAATGGTCTATGTGAGCTATGTCATAAGTGAAGATTACAAAAATTTACACAAGTGGGTCCTCCCCACAACAGGTTTCAACCTATAATGCCCTTGTGTAACCACACTTAAAGTGTCCATGGGCACTAGAAGGGTTAAATGTAATCCGCACTAACTCCACAAAACACACACATGTAAATATCACTGGAATGAGATGAAAATTCTATCCTACAAGGAACATGAGCTACAATTACACGAACAATGAGATGAAATGAACTATAGAAGGGATCGTAGAGATTGGGACATGAGGTAACTGACCTAGGGCACAATGAATTCTATATGAAAAGCATGATTAAGGTGTTATTAACCCATCATTCCAAGACCAGGACCAAGTCCATTCCTCTAAGCAGTGACATCACATTGTTTCATCCCATGATGAGCAACTATGAGAGTACCGTAACAACAAGGCATACGATCACTTGGTGTTTTATGCAAGGGAGGAGTGACTTTTGTTTTGTGGCACTTTTCTTTTCTTTTTCTTGTTTTTTTTTCACTTTACTGAATCCAGAGAAGCCACCAACCTTTAGGCATGGGTGCATGTCTTTCCAGTGGGACCCCCTAGAATAGTGTTTGATTTTCAAGTGTCCTTTTGATTACTCTTACTCCCATTTTTCATTAGATCTACAAGGATCTTGGTATGACCATGTTGCATGACAACTCCCATAGAGGTCACCAAAGAGAATCCACAAGTCCCCTTGATGTCGCATCCTAATCATTCCCTCTTGGTCCATCCTTCTTCATTATAGGTACAATAAACAAAAAATTAATTTTAAGCTTTTGAAATATCAAGAATATCATTGTACCCTCAAACAGAACCTCTTTATTTGTAGAATGGATGAGGGGGTGTAATAGGCTCACTGTTCCAAATAATTGACCACTCATGACTTCATAACATAGAACACACCTCAACCAACAATCCACATGAGTGTTTTATTCATAGATGAGATTACTTACAAAAATGTAAAAAGACAAAAACACAAAAAGATAAAACAAAAAGTTGAAAAATGAAAAAAAATGGAAAAAAAGGTGTAAAATCAAAGAAATGAAAAAAAATTATTAATCCTGCTTGTCTTTGAAATGCGGGGTATCCCCATAACTAATCGATTGAGTATGGAAAGGATTAATAAATAAAAGATAAGGATCCTTGCATGTTAGAAGTATTGAAACTGGTCCATACTTACCCCATTGGGGTTCACACACTTGATTATAATAAGCATAGTGGGGCACTTTATACGATGTAGTCCCAAGATAACGAGTTGGCCCACTATGATGTTGGTGACCATTAGATGGTATACAAGGATTAGGATGATGCCTCCCATGCTTGTTTTCATTGGGCCGCATAGTTGTTGGAGTGTTAGTTGGTGGCCATGATGAAATTACATGAGGCATTGGGTTTGAAGGTAAGGGTGCACCACATTATTGGGCTTGTGCTGGGTTGGAAGGTGCAGTGGCCTCAGAATTATGTTGTCCCTTCCTACAGCCATCTTTAAAGAAAGGATGCTTTTGATGTTAAGGAGGCTCTTCACTGCTGTTAGTAGTAGTAGCACAAGTGTTGTTCGTGGTTTGTGGTGGTGTAGGTATGTAAGGGCAGTTGGTGGTGATGTATAAGGAGGGAAAGGATGAGAATGCTGAAAGTTAGGAGGAGGATAAGGTGCACAAGATGGTGGTTGTGTTGGAGGCATGGGCTGATAGTATTGTGGAGAATAGTACTATGGTGAGATAAAGTATGGTGGCCCAGTTGGAGAAACAGGATGTTGAACGTGATAAGCATTTGAGTTTAGAAAATATGAAGGGTGCCTATAGTCTAAGGGTGATCTTCCCCATGACTGGGATGGTTGCCACTGTGATCGAACATAGGATCTCTGTATGAACTCTGGATGTAACATGTTTCCCCAATGCTCATATAAATGTAACAATATTGGGCATTGGCCTTTGGGGTGATCGTACAAGCATATGTTGCATTCATATGTATGACTAGCAGTTGAGCACTTATTCCCTTTATTCTTTTTCTCCAAATTTCTATTATTTCGTCATGCTTCTTGGGTTGTCAAAACTCTATCTCCAATATTGTCGATATATTCTCCATACTTTTAATTCATCCATTCCAACATCTTATTGATCTTTGCCTC
>MNCI01029550.1:133758-286758 GCA_015680685.1 Gnetum montanum
CCAGTGTTGTATTGAATTTGGTTTTAATGATCTATACCATACTTTTGCTTGGTCAATGAGTGTCATAGGAAAGAGCTTGAGTTTTTTCCATCTATTATCAATGTTATTCCATGTGCAGGCATCGTAGAAGGCTTGTAAATGTTGATACGGGTCTAAGTCATAGCCTTCTGAAAATTTGGAAAAGTTGTTAAAATCGAGCCTGGGTAGACGGCTCTCTTTAAGATGCCTACGTGAGATTCAAACAGCCTCTTGTATTTGCGTTAGGCTTGCAGTGGCCAGTGGGGTTTCATCATCATCGGGTAAGTTAGGCTTTCATGTGTTGCGATGATGTTTTTTTTGTTCATGCTTATAGGAAACTCCCACTTCAAGTTGTATACTCCAATCTTCATCATCATATAGTTCATTGGTTCTCCAATGAACTTCCTCACTAAGTGTGGCGTTATTATTATCTTGTAGGAGAGGCATTGCTGTGTGCGAATTTATGTGACTTTTTATAATTACTTATTTTTAAGAGATATATCGTTAAGTTCTTTACATCGACCTTGTATGATATAACTAATCTAGATAACTATCACCATCCCCGACAACAGTGCCAATGATGAGTGGCGAAGTACCCCTACACTCAACCATACGAATACGAGCGTTTCACATGCGATCCGATCGAACTCCGCAGATGGACTAGTTGTGGCACCTAGACAATTATCCTTATGTCGCAGTTCGCTGTCTTCCCACCTGGACTAGTGTTTATAATTATCACATAGGGTTTAGTCCAGAGTGAGGTGTTTGATATGTTCCTAATTCTATGCTACTCCTGAAGGCAGTGGAAAATAAGATTAACTAAGTTAAGCTAGCAAGAAAAGGGTAAGAGAATCTAATCTAGCCTAAGTGTGATGAGAAACCAATTCCTTGATCAACCGTACACATCTTGGACCTTGTGCATGACTACCACTGAGATTACCAAGTGTAGATCCTAGGTATGCTACTGGGCTACCAAGTAGTCACACTTAAATGCTCGTAATCAAGTCATACTCATTCCACGTTCTAGGAGTTTAAGGGTGAGAGAGAGAAAATAGTAAATAGAAATTAAATAAGCAAAGTGACTACTGCAATGATGAAGTAATCTCGATCTTTATTGCTAGTCATGTGCATGTCCAAGTACGTCACACTTGAATAAAGAATGTTGTACAATTACATTCACCACACTGTGGGCAGACACGGGAAAATAAACTATCTCTCGAGTGGCCAAACTGCCAGAGCTTCGCTACTTCTAACTCTTAATACCTAAAACTAGGAAAGCTACCTCTTATTTATAGAAATTGTGGTCCACTGCGATATCACGTACGCAATATCGCAGGGAAGACATGATATCGTGTATGTGATATCACAGCTGCGATATCACGGCCGCTGCAATATCGCGGCTACTGATACAACAAGGCTGTGATATCATGGTTGTGATATCACAACTATGATATCACAGCCAGAAAATTCATGACTCATCACCTTTGTTTTGGTTTAATGAATAGTCTTCTTTTTATTGTTCTAGAGGTTTTGGGATCTCATTCTCTACTAGCACTTATCCTCCATGTGACTCTTCTTATTATAATATTTATATGATGAGTTGAATGAATATGGTGCAAGGTGCTACTTCTTGGTTAGAAGTATGTTCTTCCATATCCTTTTATTCCTCTACCTTTCAAATTTGATGATTGCCTCTTTTTTGAAAACAAAAATTCACACTCTTTTTGACACTTTAAAATTTATGCCAAAGGATGGTTGTCAAAACTTGGAGGCCATCAAATCCAAAGGCTATGGAGAAGAGGGACGTATCATTAAGAAAATAAAAAAGTAGCAAGAGTATAACTAGGTCTCATCTCTTTGATGGATGCTTATGCCTATGACATGCAAGAAGAGGTTTCATTAGATGAAGTGGTTAGCAAAGATATTGCTAATGAAAAAAATATTTTTTTAATTACTAATAAGATAAAAAAATTATGGATGAAAAATTTTCATCCATTTTCATGAAGGAATGGAGTAAGTAAAGAAAATAAATGACCAATATAAGAAAAGTAAGAAGATAAAGAACTATAAATATTAATAGAAGGAAATGAAAACTATTGTTGAGAAAGATTCTACTAAATCAAAAGAGAATGACTATTATGATATTTTCTAATATGAAAATCCTTAGGATGATTACCCTAATATCTCACACATCATTACTTCTATGAAAGAATTAGGTGCTTATACTTTCAATTCTAAGTTTTTAAAGAAAAAAAATGCCAAGGGGGTTGTCTTCTCCATAGGGAAATCATATGTCGTTGTATCAACCATAATGTTATCTAGGTGGAACATCTCCTCAATCTCAAGAACAATACTACTAGTAGTAAAAAACTATATAGTCATTGGAAATGCCACCACCAAGATAATATTACTCATATTGTCAATCAAATCCTTATGGTTATTATATCCAACATTCTATCTCACCTAATAGTATAGTTATTCATGCTCCTTTGTACTAGTATTACTCTTCAAAGTATGATACACTCACAAATCCATGTGGTGAATTACATTCCTACACTTCTTATTTATCCTTGTATGAATCTCATAATTCTCTTCTACATGTGCCACCACTCTATGTAGGAGGAGTTGCAACCTTGACCTTAGTAGAAGAATGTCACATGTGTTGTGAACACTCATGTAAATGATGATGTTAGTAGCTTCGAATGCAAGCCTAGAAATTGTTCCTTATTTAGGATACTTCCCATGCCTTTTGATACAATTGGTAGATCCTTTAGGCCACCTCATCAAGTGCAGGATCCTCAAATGAAATATTCAACCAACACCCAACTATCTCCAATAGTTAACTATAGCCAATAATACTTATCTTCTAAAGTTATATTGTGAAAACTCTCATGCTAACCCATGTAATAACAAATTAGATTAAAGTGAGAGATCTTCCCAGAAAAGAATAAGCCAAAAATATCCCTTATCTATTTTCAAATTGCAAGAAATTTTCCATGTAAGGATCTCTTAAAATCAAGTACATGTGTAAATCTCATCTCCTAGAAGATGTATATGGCTTAGAGCCTACTACATTTGAAGAAAAAAAACATTAGAATGAAACTTACAAACTAATTTATCATAGTTCTACTAGGATAGGTTAATGGGTGGTCCTCTATAGTAGAATTCTTGGTAATTCATGTGGAAAATACTAAGAATAAATTTCCAATCATCATGGATAGATTGTAGCTTAGCATCATCAATAATAAGCTAGGCATTAGAAACCTTTCCTTGGAGACTACTAAGGAGAAAAATCACAAAATGATAGAGAGATAGAGAGTTTAATGTATTATGTATAGTTACAAAGGATGAAAATTTGTGTAAAATCTTTAGAACATCAAAAAGATCACTATTATAGCATGCAATAATTATTTTGAGTAGGCATGTAAACAATAGTGCTTATATGTGGCAATCACCAATTAGGAGGACACCCAATGACTAATAGTAGCAAAGATTCAAAGTTAGAAATATGCATGAAACAAGTGGAAAAAAAATTAATTACTACATTGATAAACCTGATGAGATGAAAAGTATGTATCAAAAGCTTTCCCAAGTAGCACTTATTCAATAAGTTATGAATTAGAGAATGATTGAAATCTTATAGGAACTAGTCCTGAACCCAATTGAACTCAAGACATTGGCAAAATCTCTAAAGTATGTGTATTTAAAGAATCAAAAGTAAGTTATCATCAATGAAAATATGACCAATGATTAGAAAAGGCACCTTGTTGATATGATCAATAAATAACCAACAATCTTTTCATGATCCTATAATGAGATAATAGGAATTGATCTAGGTATATGCTAATAATAGATATACATAGATCTAGTAGTTAAGCCTACATGCCTATATCAACATTAAATAAACTTAAAGATTAATTAAAATGTAAAGCATAAAATTGAAAAATATCATAAAGTAGGGTTGATTTATCCTATTGTTAATAGTGAGTGAGTTAGTGCCCTTGTTATTGTACATACAAAAGGAAGGCAAATAAAGAATTTGTGTTGGATTTTGATTATTAAATTTGATAATCTTCAAGTGCCACCTTCAATTACTAGGAATTTAGTATTGGATATCATAGAATGATACAAATACTACAACTTTCTAGATATATATTATGACATCCCATTTCTAGATGTCATGACAAATATCAAATATAAGTTACAATTGATATTATGCATAAAGAAGATAAGGTAAAAACATCAAATACATGTTACATTTGATATTATTTGTAAGAAAAATAATAGAAAAAATGTAGAAGGAAATAGACATGAATTCTTTATTAATGTAGAATAGTGTACATGGGTCATGCTCTCAGTGTTCCTTTGAGTTGTCTTACTTCAGCATTTATCTCTTGGAGGCTATTCAACACTGCCAACATAGTTAGACCTATAACTAACCAAACAGAATGGCTATTCCTCTTCTTATACTTCTTTACTTAGCAGATGTTACTTGTCTTTTCTAGCTTTGTAACTCCATGTTGATACTATGTCTAATGCTTAGGTATAAATACCTTAGGTTAAACTTTTAAAGATCACCTCAAGAGACATGCTCATTATTGTAATGCACACTTTAAGTCTTAATTAAAACTTACTCTTTTAGGTATTATTACAATAATCACATGATTAGTTATGAAGACATCCTATCTTTGTTATGTAGTGGCACCATTCAAGAATGGGTATGTGAAAATATACCCTCAAGTTTCATTTATCCTCAAATGAGTCCACTTTTACTATCTTTCTCTAGGTCCAATGTTTCTTCCATGCTCCAATACTTTGATTTCTCCTTTTGACTTGAGATAAAATATTCTAATGTTCTCTTACTTAATCTACAAATAAAATATAATTGATAAGAATATATATAAGAATTATATTTTATTTTATCAATACTTATATCATTCTCTAAGGTAATAATAAGAGGTAAATTAAAGGTCTACCAACCATCAATCATTTGTTCTAACCAAGGTCACATAAAGTGCAACTCATATTTGGTTATCTAAGTTAAGGATTGGTAAATCCTTTATTTCCAACTTACATTCCATTAATATATATTAATTACCTAATTAAAATATAAATTAAGAAAATATGAAGGTTATAAATAAAAGTAAGGTTGAAATACTCCCTAATCTTGATCAACCTCAGGGATTAATGGAAGTAATTGTAATTATGTCATAAGAATACATGGTCAAATGGCCTTGTTTGGGATGTAAGGGCTCCATCTTACCTCTGAATTTCTTCCTTAGGAATTAATTCTAATAGCTTCATAACTTATAAGAATTAAGCATCATACTAGATGTAGTTTAAGATCTCAATGAAAATTGATGTTGACCCATCTTCATTAGTTATAGTGGCATAATTGGTAGATTGTGGTCCTTGATGAGTACTATTCATCAACATCATTTGTTCTTGAATTTTATGATTTGAAATATCTACTAAAGATTCAAAGTAAGTGGAATCTGCACTAGCCAATGGAATTGCAAGTTGGATTAATGGAAACATCTTCTTGAAATTTGGTTCTTATTCCAAGGATTCTTTTACACATTCATATTTGAAGAATTAATAAATATTTCAAATTTTACATTAAAATATCCACATAGGATAAATGACGATTGATATTGCTATGCATTTAAAATAACTTATTCTTGAAACATTTCTCTATTTGGTTAATCAAGTATGCCACTAAGTCTAACATCTGGACATGTGGATGTGGCAATTAAATATGTGTTGACTACACATAAATGTCTTTTTAATTATTGGATTTTAAATATCAATGTCAAAGCTATGTGGCTTCTTTAAAACCTTAAATATTCTTTCTTTCCCATGATTTAAAGTTTTGGAATTTTGAAAATCATATCTTATAATCTTCTTTCAAACCTTTGTATTAGTTCGAATTTTGCTTCTTTATAAAAGATCATGCAACCATCCATGTTATGTTTTTTGCAATAGGCTAATCTTTATAACTCTAATTGTAAAAATAGTTTTACAAGAACTTCCACAAGAACCGTTTTTCTTGTAAAACCCTTCATATTCTAACATTTTTAAATTAGGTTGGAATTGGTAAAGGAATTCCCATGGTAAGACTTCTTGTAGACACAACACATAAACATTTAAATCTTATAATTTTGCTAAGATGTGTGGGTATCAATATTGATGCTAGGTTAAGACTCATAGTGGACATAATAGATATTATCTTTCACTAGTTAGAGACCTTAAGAGCACATTATATATTGAAATTTCATTCTAATTCTTAGATTTTTTCTTGGGTCATTTCTCTTCATGGGTATCATACACATTGCCAGAACAAGATTATAATTCCATTTTGTTGACATATGATTATGATTTTCCATGATATTCTGCTACATGATTTGATTGTAGGTTACACTAATATACATTTTTGTGATCATTCTAGTTCACCAACTGATTCTCAAACTAATTTTGAGTTGGTAACAACTAGCTATGTTACCTAGACTCTTAATGACCTTTCTACCCCCTTTATGACAATAACTTTGCGAGTGTAGCTAATGATAGATTAAGCATTAGTAATATAAGAATATCTATCTACATAAGTTAAACATTTAATCCTAAGGCCCAAGATGGTTAAAGAGGTTAGATCTATTTAGTCCCAAAAATTAAATTTTTAGGCATGATTAGTTATTCTAAGTTATAGCCTCTTATGACATGATTTAAGATATCACCTAATTTGTGGGTACCTAGAGGATCAATTTGACCTCAAAAATGAGTTTAGAATGCTAAAAAATATTAGAAATGACTAGTTATATGTTGGAAAAAAACATTGTATGCCCAAGTAATGCTAACATTAAGCCACTAAGGGTCTTGAGGTACCATGTTGAGAAAGGAGTAAATACTAATTTTTGAAGCTTCATGGGATAGCTTTGACTTCACCATTATGTTTGAAAGATTGAAATCTATAGGAAACACCTTTTTGTTCATCAAAAAATGCATCTAGGATCAAAATTTATGGCTTAATAGGACTTAAGGTCATCCATCCCAATACAACTCTAAGACAAAAACACTTAATTACAAGATTTTTATCCAAAATACTACCATTCTATTAAATTATCTTATTTAGTATGCTTTTCATGTTTTCATATTTAAAAATTTTAACTAATTTTTATGTTTTTTTAATTTACATTAATTAATATAAATATTTCAAAATTTTTTGTTAATTGATGGAAACGTTTTGTTGTTGATAGGTAGGTTTCTACAATGTCAATGATGTTGGTTGCTAGGGGAGGTTGGTTTTTTTGGCATTGATGGTATCCATTAGCTATTGGGGAAGGTATGTTTTTTTTTTAGCACTGATAATATCCATTGACTATAGGAGGAGGTTGGTTTTCTTGGTGTTAATGGCATTTTTCAATTACCATAGGAGGCAAGTTTTTCTAGTGTTGGTGATATCCATCAGCTATTAGAGGAGGCAAGTTTTCTAGCACCTTTGGTAAACATAGGATGCCATAGAGGATGACACAAATGGTAGGATGTAGGATAGGGTGAAGGATGATGAAAGATGACATGGAGGATGACGTAGATGATAGGATGTTGGATGGTGAAAAGTATAGTAAACGATGGATGCAATAGGATGAGATGTGGTGGCAAGGCTAGGAAGGCAATAGAAGGATTTCTGTGGTAAGGCCACTTTCCCTCCCCTGTGCAAGCCAAGATCTTATGTAGGCCAAGCTATTTTTTTAAAAAATAATATTAATTATATGTTATTATATATTATTTTTTAAAATTAATATTAAAATTTTTAAATATAAATATTAATAGATATATTTAATTATAACCAACCTAGTTGGTTTGGTGGCTAGGATGGTAGCATCTAAAAGCTGGATCTATCATGGTTCTAGTTGTGTGTTTGATTCTAACCCTTAAATTTTTAACATTAAGTATTTTTTAATTTTTTATTATTATTTTATTCCACCCTATCTATATCGTTAATGTGGTATTTCAATGGATGATGGGATAATATTTGGTTTGGGTAAGGGAGGTTCTAGGTTAAATTCCTAATCCACAAATTTAAAAAAAATTTATAATATTATTTAATTATTATTTTAGCATGCATAACAAGAAATTTTAAATAGGAATATTGTTAAACTTTTGGTATGTCAAATCCTTAAGAAAAATGGAGAACAAAGATGTTTGTGTGGTTGTTGTGTTTATAGGACAAAGACATAGAGACCACAAGGAGAGCCCAAGAAATGACATCTACAAAGAGGTGTCAAAGTGGAGACCATAAGGACCTATTAGACATAAATGAAGACTCTAGGAATGAGAGTTGAAATGAGATGTCAAATTGAAGACTACAAGGACTGAAGTTGGAGCAAAGGCAAGGATGAGTTTCCAAGATCAGGAATGAGCCAAATCAATAAAAGGAAGCCTCAGGAAGCAAAATCCAAAAGCTAAGAAGACGTCTACAAGAAGCAAAAGATGTCTTAGTCAAAGTGCAAAAGAACCAAAGAAGATTTCTTACAAAAATAGTAGACATCTCCTATTTGGAGAAGATGTCTTGGCATATATATTCCTAGCCTAAATTGAGGTCCATGTAGTAAGGCATCATAATCTTGAAGAAGATGTCTTTCCTAGCCATTAGATAGCCATTACATGAGTTTTGAGGTGATTTTTGAAACTTCAAGGCTATAAAAAGACTTCATTATCTTGAGACTTCATTCTCTTGGGAAATTTGCAAGTTTACATGTGCAAGCAAGTGTTAACATCAAGCAATCATTATGCATATTATTCTATTGTATTTGTATGCTTCATTGTACTATTTGTTGTACTATTGTAGTGATCAATTGTGCTATACCTCAATGTACAAGGACTAGCAAATGAGTTGTATTCTTTCCTTGTAATTCTTGTTTATCTTTTGTTGCCCTATGGGGTTGATGTACTTCTTATGATAAGGCATCATCCTTGATCTTTTTGGGATTCTATGGGATTGAGTGTTAGTGTAGTGTGACAATACTTTGAAGTGGAGCTCAAGTTGTAAAGGTTGTGGAATCCTAGAAACCACATTTTAAGATTGTTGGAACCTTGTAGGGTTGAGTGGATTCTTGGTATCAAATCACTCTAGAGCAAAGCTTAGAGCTTGTATAGGGTGTGGTACCCTTCAAATCATAGTTTCAGAGAAACAAGTTTTGAGATGTGCAAGTGAACTACCCTTTGAGTATGGACGTACCCAAGTTGGGAAACCATGGTAAAATTGGTGTGTGATTTATGTTGCAATTTTTGATTTGGGAAACATTTTAATTCCCCCCTTCTAAGTTCAATGATTCTCAAGTGGTATTGGAGCCTAGTACTCTCACTTCTTCATCAATCAGTTTTACATCATCTTTAAGAGTGAACAATGGAGGGAACCTTGTACACAAAGCCACCCATGTTCAATAGATTTCACTTTGCCTATTGGAAAATGAGGATGTAGGCCTTCTTCAAATCTATGGATTTTGAAGTTTAGGAACTCATTCTTAAAGGCTATACACTACCTGTTGATGGCATAATAGGAGCCATCAAGCCCTAGAATAAATGGACACAAGAAGAAAGAGATAAGTTCATGCATGATTCAAAAGCTAAAGATTGTTTATTTTGTGCATTAAATAAATCTAAGTTTAATAGAGTAGCTAGTTATAAAATTACCAAAGAAATTTATGAAACATTAGAGGATACTTATGAAGGAACCTCAATTGTTAAATAATCAAAATTGTTACTTTTGCAAAGTGAGTATGATAAGCTCAAAATGAGAGAAGGTGAGAAAATAAAAGATTACTTCTCTATAGAGAATGATCTTGTTGTGGCCATTAAAGATATTGGTAAAGATTTTCTAGAAAGTGATGTTATCATAAAATTGTTGAGGATGCTACAAGTGGAATTTAGGCCAAAGGTGACTGTAATGAAAGAAATTAGAGATTTTTTGAAACTTAAATTTTAAGAGCTTTAAAGTGCTCTCATTTCTTATGAAATGAATCTCATAAGGAAGGAGCTTTTCAAGAGAGGTAGCCCATTTTCCTTAAATAAGACACAAAGAAAAAGAAACCTAATGAGCTAAATGTGGATAATGACTCTCATGAAAGTTGTAAAGACTCATAGCAAAAATGGGTAAGAGCTTTAATAAAAAAAGATCCAATCCATTCAAAGGTTAAGAGAGAGGTAAAACGTTTTCAAATTCTACTTTTGGTTCTTCTTCTATAGAATGTTGGGCTTGTGATGGAAGAGGCCATATGGCCTCAGAATGTCCTAGTAATGGTAGGTTACCAAAAAAGTAGAGATCAAACAAAGAGATGAAAAAGACCAACTTCTACACATGTTGGAATGATGGGAAGCAAAGTGAAGAATAGGTGGAGGATGATGTGAAAGATTCATATCTCATTTGTATGGATCTCACAGATGATGATCTAAATGACACTAAAAGGTTTGATTTATTATGTAATGAATTGTTATCTTTTTAAAATCTTTGCAATAAGTTGAATAAGCAAGTTAAGACAAAGGATCATGAAATCTCTCAATTGAATTCAACAATTTTCAATCTTACCAAATAATTTTTAGACATAAGGGCTAAGAATGAAAAACTAACCTTGTCTTATGAGTAGGATAAAGTGGAAATTGCAGATTTCAAACTTGTAAATGAAAGGCTGGTGAAGGGAAAAGAATCCCTTTAGATGGTATTAGGGTAAGGAAGAAGTCCACATGATAAGAGTGGGCTTGGATGTTGTACAAAAAGTGAATCATCTTCACCAACCCCATCTCAGCCAAATGCTATACCAAGGGATAATGCCACTACATCAAAAATAGAAGAAGCTATTATTCATCAAAAAGATTCTAAAAGGTTTGATCATCCTAATCACTCTGACAACAATAGAAGGATTAGATGTGATTATTGTCATAAATTTGGAGACAAACAATGGGAATGAAATTTAAAGTATTATCATATGAATAGCTAGACATACCATAGGATTCCTTGGTCTTATCAAAATGCACCAAGAAAGGAATTTATGAAAGACCTTAGGAAAAATTGGAAAACAACTCAAAATAATAAGGGGGTTAAGAAAGAATGGAGAATCAAAAGTAAGGAACAAGAGAATGAAGAGACTCTCAAAAAAAATTTGTGAGATGGGGCCAAGCCCTAGAGATTGGGAAATTTTGCACAAGATGAGAAACCTCGAAAGAGGAATCTCATTCCTTAGCTTTATAAGAACCTTTACTCTTCTCAATAAGAAAGATAGGTAGAGGTAAGCTTTTAAAATTAATGATTAGTACTTATAATACTATAGATCATGACAACCTATCAAAAACCCCATCTTATTGAAAATCATCTAGAGGAGGTGTCTACCTAAAGATGTCTTCTAGGAGATGTCTACTCTTGATTAGAGATGCCTATATGTAGACATTTACTTCAAGAAAAATATGTCTACCTCTTTTTTCACAGTGCAACAAAGATATCTACTATGTATGGAAAATGTCTAATTGACATTTTAACCATGGTGTAGACATCTCATTTTACTAAAACATGTCTTCTTTCTTATCAAAAGTCCCTCATTGGTGTGGCGATAAAAGATTTGAACCCTCATTTCTTTCTCTATTCTTTGAAGATGACTACATATAGATAACTAGGGCTCCACTAAAAGTAAAAATTTCATTAGCTTTGGCTCATAAGAAGATTGGAACATCCAGGGCGTCATCCAAGAAGTGATCCAAAGCAAGCTCAAGCAGTGTGTTGACCACTTACATGTCCCAATTCAGGAGCAGAAGCACCCAACATCAGTTTGAGGTAACTTAATCTACTAATATCATCTCTAATTGCTCTCTTTCTTTTCCCTTTCATAGGTAGGAGACTCTAATGAGTTATCTTCAAGCTCTAAACTAGGTTGAGATTATAATGAATTTCTTAGTCCTTGAAATCTTGATTATGGAATTTTATTGTAACATTATTATTTGCAATGCTATGGTTGGGGCTTTTACTTCCATGGTTAGGGTTATGATTATTTATGTGTCTTTCAAAGTTGTGAATTTACTTCTTGGAATTTTTAGTGTTGATGTGTTTTGGGTTATCATTACTTCCATGAATGATATTTACACTAATGGTATAATTATTTTCACACATGATGAGTTTTGTAATGTCGTATTTGGTGAGTCTATATCTTTTGGTAGAGGAAAGATTGATAAGAATAGAATGGCTTCTGATGCATCCACTCTATCTCTTATTGTCTTGTATAATATTATTATGAAAGGCGAAAGATACAACTATTTGTTGCCACCTTAAGCTTTTATGCTTTATTGCCTCCTCATAGGACAATTTCTTGATTTGGGGCATAATCTTTGCTAGGACATACTGATTCTATATGCTAAGAAGAAATCTTGGGCATCCTTATCTCATTAGTTGGCTGATTTGCTAGATTGGTGTACCTATTCCATAGATGCATTTATTCAAAGGTAAGAAAACCCTTAGTGAGTATTTTGAGAAGAGTAGCCTTTTTCATGTAGCAAAAGCAAGACCTAGCATCATGTCACTTTCATCAGAAAAGAAGAAGAAAGCTACATCATCATCCAAGGCCTCTCCTCAATTGAGTAGGTCCAAATCTACTAGGTTCTAGCTCACATCATCCATGAAGAAGCTCCTTCAATCATTTACCTACACTATCAGGATACTTGGGAGGAATTAGTCTTACTTTTACAAGAGAATGGATGTAGTTGGTATACCACTTCCTCTAGATGGACAACAATTTATGGAGATCACTACTCTTCCTATCTCTAATAGCGAGGAGGACATTCTTGCTTCACCAAGGCACTTTGCATCAACTAGACCTTCCCATGCATATGAATGTAGGATGGAGTTTGATTTTGAGAATAATGCACCATCGACTCACATCCAAGGGGAGCATCATGTTTCTACACAGCTTGAGCATCATGACCCTACACTGCTTGAGCATCATGTTCCATCCATAGGTGATGCTCCCAGATCCTTTGTATAATAGGCCATGGAGATCATCTTTGAGACCACATCCCAATGGTTACCTAATGAGTTGCACTTTTGGTTGCATCAATGAGGCCTCGTCAACATGACCTCGTCGTTGTGGCCTTGTTGATTGGGCCTCATTGATGCATCATTACATGCATCAACGAGGCCCCATTAATGTAAGGTCCAATTTTGCCTATAAATACAAGCTCATCAATTGCATTTATGGTATGTATTTCCATAATAGTAGCAAAGTTCTTGCAATTCTTTCATTTGAAAGTAAGAATGTTTTCCCAAGTTCCCACAGTAGGAGTCATTGAGTGTATGGATCTTTATTCAAGCATTATTATACCTGAGCATGATAGTGTGTGCGACAATAAAGAAAAGCTTTTTGATAAAACTTGTAGCATTTTGGAATAGATTAAATATTTCATTCATGGATTTGATTTTTTCATTTAGTTATTTAATACTTTCTAGTAATTAATCCAATTAAGATAATTAAGTGAGATAAGCTAGATAGATTAAATACATAGTACAACTGCTTCAAGTGTAACATGTATTCGCTTGGTAATCCTAGTAGTATTAGTGCTTGGTGTGCCTAGTAGCATAGCACTTGATAACCCAACAATGGATACATGGGTTTAGGAAATGTACAAAAAGTGGGAATGGATGCTTATGTTAGGATTAGTTACAGACAAGTTAGTTAGTTAATTTAGATTAACCATTAAATTACTCTATCTCTCTCTCTCTTCAAGTACCAGAAAACATAAAACATAAAATGATGAAAAATAATATGCCTCAATTACTCTTAATTCAAAAGTATAATTGGGAAGACAAAAAATGACCTTAGGGAAAGGTTCACTTCTTAGAAGGCTAGTGTACCAGAAATTGTAAAGTCCATGGAATTCAACTAAATCATGCATGAACACTTTGTTATTCATATGGTTGGACATAGGGGTACCTCACCACTCATCATTGGTGATGTTGTTGAGGACTTTGTTTTTTAAAATGTATGCTATCTAGGATTAGTGAATATTATTTATATCATTGGATGAACTCAAGGTAAACATCACTTTTACATGACATATAACTACTAAACCACACTAATAATTTTATTTTTTTTGCAAAATATCTTCTTCTCATAGGTGTGAAGATGTTAAACCACTAGTCCCACAAGAGTGAAAAGTGGTACATACTCATCTAGATGAGTATGTACTGGACTTCACCTTCATCCTATATTAGGATGAACAGTTGTGATGGTGTGATATGGAGGGCAACATCGTCTTGTCCCCTGATCAATCTATACCTAGGACGTTATTTCCAACTCTTAAGAAGCTGGGCATTCTAGATCTTCATAAGGAATATGTTGTGAATGATTATGACACTAGAGACTACCATCCCACTAAAACACAATGCAAGTGATATCAACATCAAGAGAAGCACCTAAAGATATGAAGGAGAAACATTTCACTAATCCCTTTTTCCTACTAGATCAAGATGACAATGAGGATCCTCCCTTTAAAGGTTCTCAACATGAAGATTCTCCACTCCCTATTATTGATAATGAGGTTGTAACCCTGAGCCTACAATCCACTATTCATAAACTAGGTTTAGGAAAAAGTGACAATTAAGGTAGGGACTTACATAAATATCACAATAGCAAGGGTTCTAAGGATGGAGGTCATAATGAGTGAAAACGTGATGGTAGAAACCATGATGGCAATGGTGTTCCACCTTCCTCTCCATCCTCTTCATCCAATTTCAAACATTCCTCTTCATCTACCAATTCTCATAGAAGCCACCATCGAAATAAGTGTGATGAAGATGATGAACAAGACAATAATGACCACCAAAGCCATCAAGAATGTACAGATGGCAAGAACCATCATAGATGTCATCGACACAATCATGTTAATGAACCTCTATTGGTGACTTCAAGCTTGTTCAACATTGTAGAGGAAATAAAGATCCCAATTAGGCATATGAAAGACTGTAGGATCAAGTGCCTAGACATAAATAATATCCAATGATTTGAGGGGGATACAATTCTAATTCATAGAATCATCTACAAGCTTTCCATGATGCCTGTGCCTTACAGAACATTGAAAATGACTAGAAAAAACTCAATATTTTCCCTAAGATACTCATTAAGGAAGCTGAGAGCTGGTACCAATCCTTGGAATCAAAATTCATTCATTGATGAAGTAGCATGTTGGATCTATTTAATGATAAATACCAGATGTACTCTAGAGTGTTTAATCTGAGAAGGTAAATCCAAGGCTAGAAATAGGGAATACATAAACCCTTGGATGCTACCATGGATAGATACTATTCACTCTTACATCAATGCCTTGGCCATGGTTATTCTCAGAGGGAACAACTTTGCCACATCATAGATGGGCTTAGAGTAGAAACTAGAGGAAATCTTGGGATGTATGCCCAAAGAAGATTGTTTAAATTAAAAGCTCAACAAATCTAGAGGTTGATAGAGTAGGTAGCAAAAGAATGAGATGAATTACAAAAAAGGAAATGTGCACAAGAGTATAATATGGATCCTTCCATCAAGAAATGGGAGGTCTAATTTTGTGATGAGGAGTCACCGCTTAATGAAGAGGTGAACTAGAATACCTTGTCCATTCAAAAATCTATTTCTGATATTTCAACAAAGGTTGATAAATTATAGAACTCTTTGGATGAAAAATTCCAAACTGCTATGAAGATTACTAAAGAATCCAAAGACCAAAATAGTGATCATAACTGCAAGAGGCAAAAAGAAGCTAAATGTGCCTACCAAAGAGGTAAGGGCAAAGTTGTTGCCATAGAGGAAGTTGTGGAAACCAAATCTGATGATAAAATTGGTTGTGACATCTATCAATATGAAAATCCAAAGGGGTTTTTCCTTGTCATGTCACACTTATAAGAGTTTGGGATGTGCACATTAAATCCTTGATTAGCATGTAGGCAAGCATCTAGATGATTGCCTTATCCTCAATGCAATACAAGATAGTTCTACCAATAAAAATAAGCTTACTACTCAATTGGAGCTCCAACATAACCGTATGAATAATACCAATAGTGGCATCAATCACAATTATGGGGAATGCTACTACCAAGGTCGTAGTATCCTTATAGGTAACTAGATCCATACAGGTACTATGTTTAACAACCTATTTCTCCAAGAAATTCTACAAGTCATGCATCATTTAGCATCAATATTACCCTTCAGAGTACCACTAAACACATTCACCATTGATTCAAGGAGAAAACCCATATATATAGCACCCTCTACATTTGTATACACACATATCTCTACCCTCAACCTAGTTACCTCCTACTCCATCCATGTAGGGTGAGATTCCTTCATAGTTGCAACAATTAAATGCTACAAGGGCTATTCATTTACAACTAACTTTCCAGCTAATTGGTTTAGATAATTGATCTAGAAAAAAATCCTTTTTCTATCCAAATAGTCCTCTCCAACCCTCAAAACCTAGTATGGCTAACTACACTACATCTCTAGTACCTTCATCCTCTACATCAAATACCTTTGAGTTCCCTTCAAACTAAATACTACCTTAGGTCCACATTATGATGCTAACTCATGTTGTTTCTAATTAGATCAAGGTTGGCAATATTTCTATGAAAATATTTGACATAAGAAATCCTCTCATTTACCTGTAGATTGCAAGACATGAGCTATGCAAGGCTCTTCTTGATTTTGTTTTTCGTGTCAATCTCATCTTCCATAACATGTACAAGGCCTAGAACCTACCACCTCTCAAGAAGAGCAACATCTATCTAGAATTGATTATCAATAAATTACTATTCCTTTGGAATTAGTGGAGGATATTGTGACCACAATAAGTGAATGGTCATATACTATCGATTTTCTAGTGATCATGGTTGAAAACTGCAAAGGTGACTTCCCCATCATTATGGGAAGGGCTTGGTTAAGCACGGTTGAAGCATCTATGGGAATAAGGAACCTCTCCTTGGAAATCTTCAAGGAAAATGAATTTGAAAAATTAGAGAAGAAGCATATTCCATTCATTGCATATAGTGATAATGGGTGCAATTATGTGCAAAATATTTGGTCCAAGAAATAGGTATTCAAAGGTGTTTGTACATAGTAGCCACAAAACAAGAGGGAATCTAGTGGCTTATAGCTAACTTAGATAGCAGCACATTATGCATGAAACCAATTGAGAGCCTAACATATGCTTATGTTGAAAGCATGGATAAACTTGAGCAAGTTCATTACAAACTCTCAAATGGAAAAACTACAAGAGCTCCACTACTACTACAACAAGACATGACATAAATGCCAATGATGAGATCATATTTATAGGCAAAAGTATACCCTACATCAATGAGGCCTCATTGAAACATCATTGCATGCATCAACAGGGCCTCATTGACTAGGCTCAATTAATGAGGCCACATCAATGAGGCATTGTTGGCACAAGAAAAAACATGACTCGTCATACCCCCATGAATGAATGAAAACTTGTCCTTAAGTTTCTTTATAAAATTTGGAAGGCATGGGATTATTGATTGATGCTTAACAGGACAAGACAAAATAGAATGAATTGACAAAACTAAGTGCCTAAGTGTACAAATCAACACATTACAACAATTATGGTATTCATGACACAAAATTGAACATCATGACATGACTTTTAAAACTTGGATAGCATGCCTTCTGATGGCATGAAGTTGATGGAGAAGGTTAGATAGTCCTAGTAGGTGGTGGCTCCTAAGGTTATGAGAGACCTTCACTAGCTTCAAGCATGTGTGAAGGTTGAGGTGGCTATGGCTATCTTGATATTGTTGCAAATTCTAGTGGGAGGTGAAAAGCATCCAAAAATGCTTTCATTTTCTCCTCCTTACTTCTAGGATCTTGCATCATCCACATAGCTTTGCCAATGTGGGTTGGAAGAAGCACATCCCAGGGACATGGGATTGTTCGAAAGAGTTCCTTTGCATTGATAAACCAAGCAATGAGTTGCTTGTATCGAATGTTGAATGCTCTAATTGCATCCTTCAGCTCTTGGTAATCATTCATTCATTTGGCTAAGTTCTCAGTAGTTGATTGTTATCCGTGAATCATGCTCTGAGAACTTTGAGTTTAGCATTTGTAGTCTCAAGCTTCTGCTTGGTGTCTTTATGGAATTTGAACTCTACCTTGTATAGAAAATATAAGCTAGCCACATTTTTTTCCCAATTTTGATTGTGGCCATCATAGTCATCATTACCAGGTTCACATAGCAAAGATTGGCCAACTCCATGTATTCTATCATCTCCTCTACCTGCAACTCCTTTAGGTAGATCTCCACTTTGTTGTAGGCATCAATCCCATCAATGATGGGCTATCATACTTCTCTTCCTTGTTGAAGTTGCTAAAGAGCTTCATTTACATTTGCCTTTTCCATCTTGATGTGCTGCTCATTTACTTCCTTTTACAAGTTAATGTGGTCTCCATAGTTATTTTTAAATCTTTCAAACTTCAAAGCTTTATTTTTTTAGGTAACAATCTCAATGGTAGAATTCTACCAAAGGCATGGACTTCTTCCATGGATAAATTCTAATTTTATATGGCCAATTTCCTTAATTCAATATTCACCCTAGCAAGCTACTCTTGCTATTAATGAATAAATTCTTGCATTTTTTCTTTTTGGGCATCAACATTATGTAGGCAATTATTTTTTATGGTTAGTGCCTCATTCTCCTAGCACATCTAAAACAAGTCCTTCTAAACTAAATATTTCTCTATTTTTGCTACTAACTAGTTAGAGATGGCTATCACCGCTTCCTCCTCAGCCTTCCTGAATCGTTCTTGAAGTTATTGGAAAGCTTTAGCTTTGGTTATTATTGGGATAAGGAGTGTAGGATCAATAAGATAGACATGTAATTCGACAACCTCCATGGCCAAGCATTGATTCTATGCTTGAGCCATTTCAAGTTTCCCCTCTAAGATAATGCATTGAGATCTGACTGAGTTGTGGTGATGTTATCCAAAAAATCAAAGATATCCAGAATTGATTGTCCAATCCCTACCTATAGATCTAGCAATTCTTCATGCTTGGCTGCACCTAATTTTCTATTGATTGTGCCTATGAACATCTACACATCTCAAAGTGTAGATACATATGGTATAGATGTCGTAGGTACATTAAGTGCTTTGGTGATGTAGTTAGCAACTACTTTAGCTATAGTCTCTTTTTCTTGGTGCTACATCACTAGTACAACGACCCCTTCACCTTCCACAAAATGCATCAAAAAGGAGTTGGCATTCATAGATATGTCTAGAAATAAATGGTGTTGTCATAATGACACTATCACCTCTTGAGCATTGGGATCAAACTTCCTAGGCAACTACATTCATTGGGCAAAGAATATTTTCTCACCCCTTCCCATCTAGATGATTATTTAAGTCATCTCATTAAGTTGACTCATCATTGGTTGATACATAGATGAGTCCACACTACTCATCCCTTCATGATACTCTTACTCATGTAAGAGTTGCTCTTAGATTTCGTGCAAGTGTTTAATGACTTCGTGAGACTTCGATGTTGTCTCTTAAATAGGCTGTGGAGGTGGTGGCTGATCCTCCTCTTTATTTGTGGTAGGTATTTTCTTTCATGATTTTAGGTCATGAAGATAAATAAGCATGTTTGATTATGTCGTTGGCAAAGCAAATGATTCCTGTCCTTTTACAAAATTTTCAAATGAGGCATGGAAATGGTAGAGTTTTCTGTGCACATTCATTTTTCTTGAAGTAATTTTTTTACCTCTAAATAGATCAATTATGGAAGGTTTATAGGAAATCTCCTGCTTAGAGTGGCACATGCTTAGGAAGAAAAGGTGTTCACCTTATTAGGCCTTATCGTTGGATTGAGCTAATAGGCCACAATCTTGATGTAGATGCACTTTGTTGGTGTGAGCATGTTGAACTCCTTATGGTCGATTCCCTAACACCACTGAGTCCACTTCTTTTTGGCCTTAGGATCACCTTGTGTTAATAACTATGCTAGCTATGTCTCAATATTAGGCAACCCTAGTGCTTGTGCGATAGCCTCAACTAAGTAGGACACCTAAATATCCTTAATTTCTACTATGGACCCTAACCTTTTGTTGTTCCAAAAGAGATATGTCTCTCCCATGTACCACCCCCATGCAGGGTGATGATTGGCCACATGAACGAGATTTGCAACTATTTTCTAACTTCTACTAAATATTTCTCTAGAAATGGTCCAAAGTTTAGTTCTTCAAGAATTAAGTGTTGAATCTCTTTGGGTTTAATGATGTCAAGGAAATTTTGAGTTAAAGTGACTTCAAGCCTTGGCATGGGTCCTGATGCTTCCCCTTGCTGTTATTGCTCTATTGGTACTTCTTCTTCTAGAATCTACCAAACAGATTTCACTTCAAGCTCCTCACAAAGAGGGTTTATTGCATGGGTTTCCTCTAGTGGTTCTTAGGCTTATTCTTGTTGGCCCCTTCTAGCTTTGGGCCATTTCTCCCTTGGTTGAGAGAGTTCTACTTCCTACGGGCATTTCGATCTTGGTGCCATCTGTAATTACAATAAGACCATGGGTTAGTAATTTTTTTATAACATAAAATAATTAGGATACACTTGGCTAAGTTATGATTATGTCTAATTTAATTAATTTTAATCATTATTTTCTTTATATTTTATTTTTAATAAATCATTTTGGAGGATGTTGGAAGGGTTAACTCTTGAAAATTGATGGTTTTGTATCATTATATTCATTAATCCTTTGGGGGAGTTAGAAAAATTTTCAAAAAGAATTTATCAAAAACCTTAAGGTTTATGGCCTCCACAATTAAAAGCTAACCTCTAATAGCTATAGGATCAAAGAATAGAGTGATTTGGACAAATGGTTGGAAAGTTAAGTTCTTTGGAAGGTTTTGGGCTCTGAAAAATAGCACAAACTCTTCTTTTGTTATGAGATAAATGATAAAAATTTCAATGTTTATGGTGGTATATATAGATTTTTTATGATGTGTCAATGGGACCTTGTTGACAAGGCCTCATTGACATGGTCTACTACATTGATGGGGCCTTGTCGATATAGCTATTGCCCATTGTTGACTTTATTTGACTTTTCAAGAACTTTTAAAATATAAGGATTTTTTGAATGAAATTGGAGTCAAATGGAAGCCCAAAAAGCCATGAACATAATGAAAATATGAGAAGAGGATGTTGAAGTCCTGAAAATTGAGAAAATTAAGAAAGAAGATGGAAAATGAGAGATCAAGGAGCACACAATGGTTTGCTCAATGGAATATGTAAAGAATAGGATTGTAGCAATGTCTAAGGTAAGGAACTTAATTAAACAAACCAAAATATATGCAAGTGGGTGCTTCCCATAGTAGGCTCATGCCCTTATTACCTTTGGATAACCTCAACTAAGGAGTTCATGAACCGCATAGTTGATTAATGGTTATGAAAAGTTAAGGGCCAACCAAAAAGAATCTATCCAAGAATTCAAGTACATCAGACTAAGACATAGAGCATAACATAGAACCTAGTAATGAGGTGAGTTATGGTAGCATGGATGGATGATGGAGAAGGTGGAATGGAATCCTGAATTGAGGTTATAACAAGTCCCTTATGGAGTTTGTGTTCAAGATGACCTGAGAAGATCCATCCTTATTCCAAACAAAAACTAGTCATTTTTAGTGACTTTGCATCACCACTCTAAGATCAATCCACCCGCTCAAGATATGAGAGTGCTTCCACAAAACAACCATCATTCCATAAAGAGAAGAAAAGAGAAGTAGAAATTGAGAGAGGGCCTTAGTTAGAGGGAACCTTCAGGCATGGGTGCATATCTTTCTAGTCCCATAACTAGTGCTTATTACCCATTTATTTGTCTAAGGGATGTGTTTTGAATCCCCATCATGTTTTTTTTTCTCTCAAATTATTATTTTTTCTCTTTGTATTTTTTTTTGAATTTTTGGATGGGAACCAAACCATGCAAAGACTTTATTTGACTTCCTAGTAGTGGTTGGAATGGAATGGTAAGAAGTTCATGAAAAACACCCAAGCACTCAAGAAGGTAGAAGAGTACAAAGAGTATTAAGTTCCCTTGAAGTCACACCCTCTACAAATTATTGGATCCTCCCCAATTATGGAACTACCAAAATCATTGATTCATTAAAAATTTCTCTAATTGAAGAGACCTCAAACTTCCAAAACAAGGAAAATCATAGAGTTTATTGGATGGGTAGATGACGTGGACTCACTACCTATTCTATGAGAAATAAACCATGTCATAGTCATCAAACTTCAGAATTCAAGAATAGAAATCAAACATTGGCAATCACAACATTAAACACAAACCATCATCAGTAAACAACAACAGTGGACTGTGTCTTATGGTAATAAAACACTTTTATTAGCAAAAATGATGAAAAGTCAAAGTAAAAAAAAAAACAAGGTAAAATATATAAAAAACTATAAAATAATCAATAATGGTTCAAATACACTAACGATGGTGTAAAATAAAAAATGGTGAAAATGAAAGAAATTGAAAATAAAAAGAAAATTTGCAAAATAATTAAATTGTAAAATAAAAAATGTGGAAAACAAAAAATAGAAAAATTAAGGAGCTATATGGATTGTTAGCATGGATGGCCATCTCCCCCATGACTAAGTTGGAAGGAGGAGATCTAAAAAATTGAACATGTTTGTCCATTCGTTAAGGTGGTAGTTACACTGGCTTGCCTTGGTTCTAGGAAAGGTCTAACTTGTTGGATATTGAAAAATTGCTTTTTATTTCAGCTCTCAAGTTTATAAATTAACATGACTATAGAGAAAAAGGTTTGATTAATTATATAAGGTCCCTCCCACAATGTTTGAAATTTGGTCTTTTGAGGTACATGTATGGGATTCTAATAGAGAAACTTATCTCCTAGTTGAATTTTTACCTTTCATATTCTTAGTTCATAATGTTGCATGTTGAATGCCTTGTGTACATCATTCAAAGATAGGGCATTAAGGATGATCAATCTTTCTTTCTGTGCTAGACTTAGGTTAAGATTCAAATCATAGGCTATTGAGAGTGTATGGATTTTAGATTGAATTAGGAAAGTTGGAAGTTTTTCATACACTAACTCATACAGAGAATAGTCAATAGGAAGTTTCCATGTTGAACAATAGTTCTAGAGGGTATTGTTGAGTTTTGTACTCCAATATTTCCTATATGTGCTAATGATTTATGTTAGTATTTTTGTGATCTTCCTGTTGGTTACCTTTGCTTGATTGTTATCTTAGGGGTGATAGGGTGTTGTTAATATATGTTTAACCCCCAAGAATTGCATTAGCTTTCTAAAAGTGGCACTTGTGAAATGAGTTCCATTGTTAGAAATTAGTGCATGTGGCATCCCAAACCTATTTACAACATTTTATTATATAAATATAGTAGTAGTGGATGATGTATAATTAGCAACGACTACTTCTTTTGCCCACTTTGTGTAGTAGTTGACTACTATGATGATATATGCCTTTTCATTGCACATGGGTGTGATGGGACCCATGAAGTCAATGCCCCATATGTCAAAGGGATCCAATAGTTGAATCCACTATTGAGAATCTTCCATTCTAGCACTCATCCCACCATCTCATTGATAACATTTACAAGATCAAATAAACTGGTGGGCATCCCTAAATATTATGGTCCAATAGTATCTTGCCATCAGGATTTTTATCGTGATGCATCTTCCTACATAGTGGCCTTTGCAAGGCCCTTTGTGAGCATCATAGAGAATGCATAGTTAATCTTCATCAAGGACACACCAACGAATTAGGCCATCGGCACACACCTTATAGAGGTGGCCATCGATTTGCATGCAGTATTTGGCCCAATGAAGAAATTGTTGCTTCTTTCTAAAGTCAAGATCTTGTGGCATCTCTTGAGTGAGAAGGTAAGTGAGGATGCCATCATGCCATTTTTCTTCTATGGATTTTTAGTCATTTATTACTCTTGTAAAAGGAAGTTAGTTTGGAAACTAATTAGAGATTAGGATCTCCTTATTTTTGTTATCCCATCTTAATCAAGATAGGTGGTTAGTGACCACATTCTCAGTTCCTTTTCAATCTACCATCATGAGATCAACTTCCTACAAGTTCATCACCAACCCTCTGATGATGAAGATGATGATAGTTATTATGGCAAGTTGGAAATTCCTAATAACTTAAAGTAGGAGCCCCTAAAACTAAAAACTGTACTGGTCGACATGGAATACACATTTTTAAACAATGGTAAGCTAGTAATAATAAATGCCAATCTTGCTCTTGAACAAAAACAAAAAAATAGCTCTTAAAGGTGGTTAAAAATGGCCAAAAACCTTTGCTTGTTCATATCCTGAGCTGACAGGAATCAATCCAAGGATATGCCAACATTGCATTTACATTGACTTAGCCATGAAGCTAAGAAGGTAGCCATAGAGATGGTTGAATCCCAAATTGAAGCAAACCATCAAAGAGAAAATATACCAACTCCTTAGGGTAGGGTTCATCTACCCCATCATAGAGAATGAGTGAGTTAGCCCACTTGTAATTGCACCAAAGAAAGGTGGCAAGTGGCAAGTCTGCATTAACTTTAGGTTGTTGAATATGGTAACATTAAAAGATAATTTTCCATTTTCATTTTTGGATTAAGTGTTGGACACCATATTTGGGCATTGCTATTATAACTTCTTGGATGCTTATAGTGGCTATAACCAAATCCAAATTAATTTAGAAGATTAGTCTAAGAGAACATTCACGAGTCCTTGGGGGCCTTTTGCATATTGTAAGATGCCATTGGATCTATGCAATGCCCATGCAATATTTCAACACTTGGTCCTTAGTATTTTCCAATAGAAAATTGGTAGTGTTGTGGAAGTCTTCATGGAAGACTTCTCCACCTATGGAGCTATGTTTGGGCAAGCCTTGGATCGTCTTAAGCAATTACTAAAGAGATGTGTTGAAACAAATGTACAACTCAATTGGCAAAAGATTCATCTCATGGTCCAAGAAGGCATTATTTTGGGGCACCAAATTTCACAAGAATATATTGAGGTAGACCCAGAAAAGATAAGGGTCATCCAAGGAATTACACATCAACTAGAGACAATCAAAGATGTTAGGTTATTTCTTGGACATACTAGCTACTATCGAAAATTCATAGAGAATTTTTCTAAGATCGCAAAGCCATTCGTTGGGCTAACAAAGAAATATTCTTCACTCATCAAAACCAAGGAGTATGAACATGTATTCCAATAGTTGAAGGAAAAACTCATAGAAACTCTAATTCTATGGGCACTAGACTAGACAAGACCATTTCATTTAATGATGGATGCATCTAATTATGCTTATGACCATATTACATCCATTGCATGAGCCAAAGCATTGTGGGTGCATAGCTAATTTACACCACAACTAAAAAAGAACTCATGGTTGTGGTGTTTACTCTCAGGAAGTTCAAGCACTATGTGCTTGGCTATAAAGTATTTGTGAACAAAAACCACAGTACCATCTACTTTCTGATGAACAAGATGATAGTGAGTCCTTGTATCATATGGTGGCTTGTGATTTTGCAAGAATTTGATCAGACTGAGAATGTGGTTGCTAACCACCTCTCTCAATTAGGATGGTATAACAAAGAGAAGGAAAATCCAATCTTTAATTAGTTTCTAGACAAATTTCTCTCTATAGGAGTAATAAATGACCAAGAGCCCAAAAAAATAAAATGGTACGATAGCATCTTCAATTACCTTCTCACTCAAGATATGACACAAGATCTTAACTTTAGAAAGAAGCAACAATTTCTTCATTGAACCAAATACTTCATGGAAATCAATGGTTATCTCTATAAGGTGTGTGTTGATGGCCTAATTCATTGATGTGTCCCTAATGAAGATCAACTACTCATTCTCTAGGATGCTTAAAAAGGGCCTTGTGGAGGCCACTATGTCGGGAGATGCACAGCCATAAAAATCCTAATGGTAGGATACTATTGGCCTACAATATTTAGGGATGCCCACTAGTTTGTCTGATCTTGTGAACATTGTCAATGAGATGGTGGGATGATTGTTCAAATGGAAGATCCTAAACAGTGAATTCAACCACTGGAACCATTTGATATATAGGGCATTAACTTCATGGGTCCCATCACACCCATGTCCAATAGAAAGGCATATATCATTGTAGTAGTTGACTACTGCACAAAGTGGGCAGAAGTAGTGGCCATTGTTAACTATACAACATCCACTACTACTAGATTTATATAAAAAAAAGTTGTAAATAGGTTTGTGATGCCATGTGTACTAATTTTTGATAATGGAACTCATTTCATAGGTGCCACTTGTAGAAATTTGATGCAATTCTTGGGGGTTAAACATAAATTAACAACACCCCATCACCCCCAAGCTAATAGTCAAGTAGAGGTAATGAACAAGGAAATCACAAAAATCCTAACATGAACCATTAGTAAATATAAAAAATATTGGAGTAAAAAACTCAAAATGCCCTTTGGACCTACTATTAAACATGGAAACTTCCTATTGGCTATTCTTCCTACGAGTTAGTATACAGAAAACTTCCAATGCTTTCGATTCAATTTGAACTTTGTACACTCTCAACAACTTGTGATCTAAATCTTGACCTATGTCTAGCATAGAAAGAAAGATTGATCAACCTCAATATGCTTGATGAAAATTGATTGGTTGCCCTATCTTTGAACAAGGTACACAAGGCATTCAACAAGCAATGTCATGACCTAAGAATACGAAGGGTAAATCTTCAACCCGGAGATAAGGTTCTCTATTGAAATCCCACATATGTATCCCAAAAGAACAAATTACAAATGTTGTGGGAGGGATCTTATATAATTGATCAGGCCTTTTCCTCTAGGTCCATATTAATTTACAAACCTAAGAGCCAAAATAAAAGGCAGTTGGTCAACATACAACAAGTGAATCCTTTCTTAGAACTAAGACAAGCTTGTGTAACTACCACCATAATGGATGGACAACTATGCTCAATTTTTCAAATATCCTCCTTCCAAATTAGTCATGGGGGAGATGTTCATCCCTGCTACCAATCCATATCACTCCTCAATTTTTCTATTTTTTTTATTTTCCACATTTTTTATTTTACAAGTTATTTATTTTACAATTTTTTTTTATTTTCAATTTCTTCTAGTTTTTGCAAATTTTTTGTGTTACACCATCATTAGTATATTTGAACCTTGATTATTTTATACTTTTTTATATATTTTAATTTTTTTAGTGTTACTTTTCATCATATTTGCTGATAAAAGTGTTTTATTATTGCAAGACATAGTGCCACTATTGCTATTTATTGATGATGGTTTGTGCTTAATGTTGTGATTGTTAATGTTTGTATTCTTGAATTTTGATGTCTCATGACTATGAAATGGTTTATTTTTCATGAAATAGGTAATTAGTCCATGTCATCCACCTATCCAATAATCTCTATGGTTTTCCTTATTTTGGAAGTTTGAGGCCCCCTCCATTAAAGAAATTTTTAATCAATAAGTGACATTGGTAGTTTTGAAATTAGGAAGGATCCAATAATTTGTATAGGATGTGACTTCAAGGGGACTCAATACTATTTGTACTCTTTTTCTTACTTGAGTGCTTGGGTGATTTTTATGAACTTCTTACCATTGCATTTTAACCACTACTAGGAAGTCAAATAAAGTCTTTACATGGTGTGGTATCCATCTAGAATTCAAAAAAATAAAAAATAAAAAAAAATAAAAAAAGAACATGATGGGAATTCAAAGAATACCCCTAAGAAAAATAAATGGGCTACAAGCATTGGTTATGGGGCTAGAAAGACATGCACCCATGCCTGAAGGTCCCCTCTAACTAAGGTCCTCTCTCACTTTCTACTTCTCTTTTCTTCTCTTTATGGAATGGTGGTTGTTTTTTGGAAGCACTCTCATGTCTCAAGAAAGTGGATTACTCTTAGAGTGGCAATGCGAAGTCACTGAAAGTGGCTATTTTTGGTCTAGACTGGAATGGATCTTCTAAAGTCATCTTAAATACAAACTCCACAAGGGACTTCATATGACCTCAATTCAGGATTTCATTCTACCTTCTCCATCATCCATCCATGTTGCCATAACTCACCTCACTACTAGGTTCTATGTTATGCTCTATGTCTTAGTTTGATGTGTTTGAATTCTTGGATAGATTCTTTTTGGTTGGTCTTTAACTTTTCATGACCATTAATCAATTATGGAGCTAACAGACTCCTTAGTTGAGGTTATGCAAGGGTAACAAGGACATGCGCTTGTTATGGGAAGGATCCACTTGCATATCTCTTAGTTTGACTAGTTAAGTTCCTTACCTTAGACATTGCTACAATCCTATTCTTTGCATATTCCATTGAGCAAACCACTGTGTGCTCCTTAATCTCTCATTTTCCATCGTCTTTTTTCATTTTCTTAATTTTCTCAATTTTCAAGACTTCAACACCCTCTTCTCATATTTTCATCATGTTCATGGATTTTTGGGCTTCCATTTGACTCTAATTTCATTCAAAACCTTCTTGTATTTTCAAAGTTCTTGAAAAGCAAAATAATGTCAATGGTGATCAATAAATGCATCGACAAGGCCTCGTCGATGCAACAGACCACATCAATAAGGCCCCATCAACAAGGTCCTATCAATGCATCACAAAAACTCTATATATACCATTGTAAACTTTGAAATTTTTATCATTTTCCTCATAACACATGGGGAGATTTTTCCATTTTTCATAGCCCAAAACCTTCTAGAGCCCTTAACTTCCCAGCTATTTTTCCATATCACTCCATTCTTTTGATCCTGTAGTTATTGAAGGTAATCTTTTAATCATGGGGACCATAAGCCTTAAGGTTTTTGATGAAATTTTTTTGAAAATTTTTATAACTCCCCAAAAGATTAATGAATATAACAATATGAAACCATCAATTTTCAAGAGTTAACCCTTCCAACATCCTTTGGAATGATTTGTTAACAAAAAAATAAAGAAAATAGTGATTAAAATTAATTAAATCATCCATAATCACAACTTATCCAGGTGTAATTTTTCAAAGGAGATAAAGGTATCCTAATTATTTCATGTTACATAATAAATTGCTAACCCAGCATCTGATTGTGATTACAGATGGCACCAAGATTGAAACACCCACAAGAGGGAGAACCCTCTCAACCAAGGGAGAAATGGCTCAAAGCTAGAAGGGGCCAATAAGAATAAGCCCAAGAACCACTAAAGGCAACCCATGCAATGGACCCTCTTCATAAGGAGCTCAAAGTAGAATCTATTTAACAAATTTTAGAAGAAGAAGTGCTAATAGAGTAATGATAATGAGGGGAAGCACTAGGACCCATGCCAAGGCTTGAAGTCACTTTAACTTAAACTTGCCTTGACATCATCAGAACCTAATAGATTCCATGCTCAGTTCTTCAAGAACTAAACTTTGGGCCATTATTAGAGAAAGCTCTAGCCGAAGTCAAAACATAGTCTTAAATCTCTCCCATGTGGCCAATCATCACCTCTAGTGGGGAGTGGTACTTGGAAGAGACATATCTCTTTTATAACAATAGAAGGCCAGGGTTCATAGTAAAAACCAAGGATATTTAGGTGTCCTACTCAGCCAAGGCTATCACATAGGCACTAGGGTTGCCTAATATTGGAACATAGCTAGCAAAGCTATCAACACAGGATGACCTTAAGGCCAAAAAGGAGTGGACTTAATAATGTTACAAGGTCAATCATAAGAAGTTCTGTGCATTCACATCAGTAGAGTGTATCTACTTCAAGATTGTAACCTATCATCTCTATCTAATAGTAAGGTCCAGTAAAGTGACTATCTTTTTCACTTGAGCATGTGCCAATCTAAGTAGGAGATTTCCTATAAATCTTCTACAACTGATCTATTTAGAGATCAAAAAACACCTTAAGGAAAATGAATGTAGAGGGAAAACCATGCCCTTTCTGTGCCTCATCTAGAAACTCTACAAAAGGATAGGAATCATTTGCTATGTCAACGACACAATTAGACATGCTCCTTTAGCTTCATGGCTTAAAATCATGAAAGAAAAGACACCTACCACAACTAAAGAAGAGGAGCAGCCACCAACTCCACTGCCTACTCAAGAGACAACACCGAAGGCCCACATAGCCATTGAACACTTGCACAAAATCTGAGAGTAGCTCTTGCATGAGAAAGAGTAGTGTGGACCCATCTATGTATCAACTGGCAATGAGTCACCTTAATGAGGTGGATCAAACAATCAACTAGATGGAAATGGATGGGCCAATATTCTCTACCCAATGAATGAAATTGTCCATAAGGTTTGATTCTAATGCTTAAGAGCTGATGGTGTCATTATCACAACACCATTTATTTTTAGAAATCTTTAGGAATGTTTCCTCCTTTTTGGTGCATTTGGAGGAAGGTGAAAGGGCCATTGCAGTAGTGATGTAGCACCAAGGACAAGAGACTATAGCTAAAGTAGTTGTTGAACACATCAGCAAAGCACTTAATGCACATGCAATATCTATACCAAATATATCTACACTTCAATATGTACAAACTTCTATAGGCATGGAAGTAGAAAATTGAGTGTAGCCCAGCATGAAGAATTACTAGATCGATTGGTAGGGATGAAGCAATTGATTCAAAATATCTTTGATTCTCAAGATAACATCAATACCACCTAGTTAGAGCTACTAGAAGCAAGGGACAAATGCATTATCTTGGAAGGGTAAGTTGAAATGGCTTAAGAATAGAATCAATGCTTGGCCATGGAGGTTGTTGAATTATGTGCCCATTTATTAATCTTACACTCCTTAGCCTAACAATAACTAGAGATGAAGATTTTCAACAAATTTAAGAATGATTTAGAAAGGCTAAGAAGGAAGCTGTGATGGCCATATTTAACTAGTTAATAGTAGAAGTAAAGACATATTTAGTTCAAAAGGACTTGGTTCAGATGCATGGGGAGAATGAGGCACTAACCATAAAAAATCATTGCCTATGCAATGTTGATGCCCAAAAAGAACAAATGCAAGAGTTCATTCATCAATAGTAGGAGTAGGTAGATAGGGTGAATATTGAATTAAGAAAATTGACCATAGAAAATCAAAATCTATCTATGGAGGAAGTCTATGCCTTACACTAGAAGTTTGTCATTAAGATCGTTGCTTGAAAAAATGAAGATTTGAAGTTTGAAAGAGTTAAAAATCACTATAGAGACCAGGTTGGCTTGTAGAAGGAAGTAAATGAGAAGCACTAGATGGCAAAGGCAAAAGTAAATGATGCTCTCTAGCAACTTCAATAAGGAAGAGAAGTATGGTAGTCCATCATTAATGGGATTGATGCCTACAACAAAGTAGAGATTTGCCTAAAGGAGTTGTAGGTAGAGGAGATGACAAGATACATGGAGTTGGCCAATCTCCACTATTCAAACCTAACAATGCTAACTGTAGGATGACCATGGTTAGAATTGGAAAAACAAGTGGCTAGCTTGTATTTGCTATACAAGGTGGAGGTCAAACAGCATAAAGACACCATTCAGAAGCTTGAGATTGCAAATGGTAAACTCGAATTTTTCAGAGCATGATTCACAAATCATGATCAACTATTGAGAACTTAGCCAAATGAATGAATGATTACTAGGAGTTGAAGGATGTAATTAGAGCATTTGACATTGAATGCAAATAGTTCATTGCCTAGTTTATCAACACAAAGGAGCTCTTTCCAGTAATCCCATGTCCCTAGGATGTGTCCTTTCTGATCCACATTGGCAAAGTTGCATGGATGGTGCATGATTCAAGAAGGAGAAGGTAATGAAAGAATTTATGGATGCTTTCTACCTCCTATCGAAAGTTTTAGCAATAATAAGATAGCCATAGCTACCTCGATCGCTGCATGTGCTTGAAGCTAGTGAAGGCCCCTTAAAACCTTAAAGCCACCACCTCCTAGGACTGTTTGACCTAAGTGCCCACAGTAGGATTCATTGTGTGTACGAATCTTTATTTGAACATAGTTATACCTGAGCATGACAATGTGTGTTGCAATAAAGATGAGTTTTCTAATAAACCTTGTAGCATTTTGGGATAGATTAAATATTTCATTCATGTATTTGATGTTTTTAATTATTTATTTAATATTTTTTATTAATTAAGCTAATTAAGATAATTAAGTAAGATAAGCTAGATAAATTAAATCTGTAAGTATAACTGCTTCAAGCATAACATGTATTCACTTGGTAATCCCAGCAACGTTAGTGCTTGGTGCATCTAGTAGCATAACACTTGGTAACCTAGTAATGGATACATGGGTTTAGGATGTGTGTCGAAAGTGAAAACAAATGCTTATGCTAGGATTAGTTAGAGACCAGTTAGTTAGTTAATTTAGATTAGTCATTAAATTACTCTATCTCTCTCTCTCTTCAAGTACCCAAAAACATAAAACATAAAATGATAAAAATAATATGCCTTGATTACTCTTAACCATATCATTATTCTTCACAAGTGCAATTGGGAAGGCAACAAATTACCTTAGGGAAAGGTTCACTTCCTAGAAGACTAGTGTACCAGAAATTTTAAAGTCCATGGAATTCGACCAGATTGTGTGTGAACACTTTTTGATTCATATGTTAGGCATATGGGTACCTCGCTGCTCATCAGTACCTATTGATGTTACCTATCAGAGAAGGGAAGCTTCCTCATCTTCTCAACAAACTTCAACTCAACCTGATGTACTGGCTTCATCTTGATTTCAAGTGAAGCTTCATCCTTGAAGGATCCCTATTCAACAAATAGCATCTTCAAATGAGGATGAGCAATTATAGTACTAGCAATGAAAACGATGATGAGGAAACTTATCATTCATCTACAGTAGTGGCTGATTTAGATGGTGAGTTTGATGATGCAACTGAGGTTAATGATTAGAATCCTCAAGTATTGTCTCTCTCTCTTTTTTTTTTTGGATGTTCAAAATGGAAAATAAATTTGGATATGTTGATGTTCACATATGTCTTTTTGTGGATATGGACATATGTGATTTTTGTATATGATGCAATAGTTATATGGAAAATTGATAGTTGTATGGACAAGTGTATGGAAAGATATATGATATAGATTGATGGTGTTCATTTTGGTTATCTTTGTGTGGTGCACTTCTTAGAGACACATTTACTTTTACATTGTATCATGTTTGATATCATCCTTCTCTGTGCTTTTGAACCATCTTGAAACCTAGAGCCTTTATCCTAGTTCTTGGTTGTCATTGGACTTTATATGTCTTAACATGTTAATATTATTTTCAGTATTTATTGGTTTATCATTTCACCCATTTTCTTAAGTTTTGGACATCACCAAAAAGGGAAGATTATTGACCTTTTGATATGTCAAAACCTTAAGGAAAATGAAGAACAAGGATGTTTTTATGATTATTATGTTTATAGGACAAAGACATGGAGAACTTAAGGAGAGCCCAAGAAATGATATCTACAAAGAGGTGTCAAAGTGGAGACCATAAGGACCTATCTGACATAAATGAAGATTCTACAAATGAGAGCTACAACAAGATTTCAAAGCAAAGACTACAAGGACTGAAGTGGAAGCAAAGACAAAGATGAGTTTCCAAGATCAGGGATGAGCCAAATCAACAAAAGAAAGTCTTAGGTAGTAAAGCCCAAAAGCTAAGAAGACATCTTAGCTGAAGTGCATAAGAACCAAAGATGATGTCTTATAAAAATAGTAGACATCTCTTATCTAGAGAATACATCTACATGTAGATTTCTCCCTTGCTATATATATGTTTACCCTAAATTCAGTTCTATCCACTAAGACATTGTAATCTCGAAGAAGACGTCTTCCCTATCTGTTAGGTAATCATTGCATGAATTCCAAGGTGATTGCAAAAGCTTTAATGCTATAAGAAGACTTTATTCTCTTTGATAATTTCCAATTTTAGGTGTTTAAGCAAGTTTCAACATCAAGCAATCATTGTGCATATTATTCTATTTTATTTGTGTGCTTCATTATACTATCTATTGTACTATTTTAGTGATCAATTGTGATGTACCTCAAAGTACAAGGACCAGAAAATCAGTTGCATCCTTTCCTTGTAAATCTTGTTTCTATTTCGTTGCCTTGTGGGGTTGATGTGCTTCTTATGAGAAGGCATCATCCTTGAGATTGTTGGAATCTTTCAAGATTGAGTGTTGGTGTAGCACCATAATTCTCTAGAGTAGAGCTCAAGTTGTTAAGGTCGTGGGATCTTGGAAACCACATTCTAAGCTTGTTGGGATCTTGAGGGGTTGAGTGGATTTGTGGTGTTGAATCACTCCAGAGTAGATTTTAGAGCTTGTATATGGTGTGGTACCCTTGAAATCATATTTTGAAGAAAATAAGTCCAAAGGTGTGCAAGTAAACTACCCTTCGAGTGTGGACATACCCATGTTGGGGAACCACAGTAAAATTGGTGTGTGCTTTGTGTTGTAATTTTTGATTTGGGGTATTCAGCCTCAATTCTAAGTTTAGTGATCCTTAAATATCTCCTAAACTAGAATTCTAATGAGGATGGAATTTTTATTATTGGAATAATATTGATTATTATTCCATATTGGGAATGATATTATAATCCAAAAAATAATTTATATTTTTAAGATTTGAAAGGTTTACCAAATTAACATTACTAGGCTAATGTATGGATGATGTGGATTTCTAAATGACTTGTATTTGATTATAAATGATATATTAATACTTGGAAAAAATATAACACATATACATGTATGATGTAAGCCCATTGTCTCACCTATATCCTTGCTAGATACTGAGAAGAAGGTCAATATAACATCATCCACTAAGTATTAGTTTTCCTATGGGTCTTATTATAATAACCTTTATTGGTTGAGTAAGGATGAGATAATCTTATGATTAGGTTCACCTCCTTAAACTTACCAATATATAGGTCTTGGGTAGAAAATGAGTAATGTCAAGTTATATAGGTTAAGTACTTAGGACAATAAGTTTGAAACAAGATAATCAATTTAGGTCATGGTTACTAGCCTTCCAAGAGGAACTTAACAATGAACTTAATCAATTAACATTATAATGATATTACAAGATGGACTAGAGTTACATGGATTAGTGTATTCTTATCTTCCCAAAATTTTCTATAGTTGATATACCTTGTTGAGACATAATTAGATCTCTTGGCTAGTTATATCCATGAAAGAATATTTTTTGTTAGTGGGATCTATTTTGAACATGATATGCATTCATGATTTTCCTATAGATGTGTGGTCTTAACTTAATTTTTCTTAAAAATCACTAATATGTATCTTCTATCTTACATTAATTATTTTAGATATGAGATGTATCTAGTGGTGATTTGTGACTCTTTCTAGATCATGATTCCATCATTCATCATGAGGTTCTAGTTAATCCTTGATTCTAATTAGCCTTTGGTTCATGGTTTTCTTCAATACTAAATGTGACATACACATTCCTAGATGTTGTGATAAAAGTCAAATATAAACTACATTCAACATTATGTGTAAAGAGGACAATGTAGCAATGTCAAATAAGCATTACATTTGACATTATGTGTAAGGAAAATAATAGGGAAAATGATTGGGAAAAAGAAAATAATGGTTTATTAATGTAGAATAGTGTATTTGGGTCATGCTCTTATTTTTTCTTGGGGTTATCTTCCTTCATCATCTATTGCTTAGAGGCTATTCAACACTGCTAAAAAAATTAGGGCTATCATTAGCTAGAAGGAATGGCTTGTCCTATTCCTGTCCTCATTCACCTAGCACTCGTTACTCATTTTTTTGACTCTGTAACTCTATGCTGATACTACCTCTAATGCCTGAGTATAAATACATTAGGCCAAATTCCTAAAGCTCATCTCAAGAGACATGCCTATTATTACAATGTGTCATTTCCATACTTATTACAATAGTCACATCATTAGTTGTGAAGAGATACCATCTTCAATATGTAGTGACACCATTTGGGAATGGGGATATGATAGATATAGTGGGTATAATCAAATTTAGATAACTCCAAATAATACTTTAGAATGCAAGTTGCATAGGAGTTAAATGAGCTTGGAAGTAAAAGGTACCTACAAGACAAAGACGATGATGAAATGTGTTATAGAGAAAACACATGGAAAAGAGTATTGTGCACATATAAAAAGGAATAATCTATGTAATTTAATCAATTTTAAGTAGTAGGTATAACACTCTTGGAAGAGTAAATCTAGATTATTTCCTCTTACCAATTATAAGCATTAACAAAGAAGGATGGAAACATCATTCATGTTAAATTTGGATAATGAAAACTAAAGCCATGAAGAAGTTTCTAAAGGTAAGGTTTCTCTATACGAAGAATTAAAAATAAAACCTACTAATGAGGATAGAAACTATGGTATTAGAAATACAAGAAAATTGATCATATTAACATTTTTTTATACAAGACCATGGTAAATAATGGAAAGTTCCTAATTGATGAGTTGGGTAAGCAAAACTAAATCCTTGATAGAGGAAGAATGGATGGAAGTGAACAAGGAGATTATAGGTGAAATAAGGAAGTCCATTGAAGATAGGAATATCTATTGATATATAAAAGATATAAATTATAAATAATAAAATAATATATGATTTATGTTATTAAAAAATATAAAATCACAATGTAATCATGTGGAAGTTAGGAATATATTTTGCAAAGATCATGGTAGGAAAAATGTTTTATCCTCATAATTAAATTTTTTGACATGCTATCAAAGCTATATTTTCTTAGTCTGAAAAGGTCTTGAAGATCTTATGTCATTAAGAAAGTTTTAATAAGCTCTTAAAAATCACAAAAGATTCATTAACCTTAAGACTTCAAAAAGACTAAAGGCTATACAGAGTTAATAATAACATTGGAATAATTTACCAAAATGATAAACACTAGAGTGGTAGTCAAGCATTAGATAGTTAAAAGAAGTATCTTGGAAATAACTTGAGAAAAAAAAGTTAAAAACATAACATAACATAAGATTATGAAATTTTGCATAAGGATTGAACTCTAAATTTACAAGAAGTGATGAGATGAATTTGGAGTAGGAATAATAGTACCTCACTATTAATAAAAGATTAAAATAATTCAATCTAGCAAGGCATGCCATATTTATTGAAGATATGATTATGATTTAATTTTCATAACATCATGATAATAACTTATGAGTAAATGTACATGAAAGAAGATAAGAAAGGGTATTACTAATAAGATATTGTTGAAAAGATTATGATTTCTTATAGTTCAAGAAAGAAAAGTACCAAGGTCATGAATCAAATATTTTAGAAAGAACATTGAGATTTAACATAATCGAATGGCCTACACACCATCAATTTGATGAGGTGATGGATGAAGTAATAATGAGAGTAGCTATGTAAGAGGTGATTAAAAGATTATAGAAGAAAAGATCATTATCATCAAGAATAATTAGAAAGAGTAGTAGAAAATCTAGATGTTAAAAAAATTTTAAGGTGAAGAGATTGTAAAGAAGTAGAATAGAAAGTAAAGATTTAAGACATAGGATTAGAATTTTAAAAGGAAAGAAGAAGAAGAAGATAATAGTGAAATTTGTGATACATTCCCCAATGGTTGTTAACAAGTAGTAATCAAAATTATTTTAAGAAGTATGGATCAAAGTATAGAGAATAGGTTTTGCAAGTTATATATTTACAATCATATATGAAGAAGAAATTATTTCATAGAAATGATTAGGAAGATTCAAAAGATAGAAAAATTTCTTTCATATATAAATAGGATAATAAAAAATTGGTTTCAATTTAGAGGAAGAAACTATAACATCTATTTTCTAGGAGGAATGTCTAGAATTATCCTATACTCATATTAAGACTAATGATGAGATGAAAGAGTTTCTTTAGAATCCAAAATTCTATTTGGGGGTTGTGATGAAAAATGAGATAAGAATCAATACTTTGAAAGAGCTATTTTGGAGTATTGCCTTCATGTTCATGACGTATATCAATTCATGAAATAAAGATACCCACATGAACATTAGCTTCATGAGGAGTATATATTAGTTTGATGCTTTAACAAGAAATATACTTGGACATTGAAACACATGCTCAAGAGAGAGATTGGGGTAGGACGGGGGTGAGAGAGAGAGAAGATGGGGATGAATAGGATGCCTAGACAATATTTAAAGTTTTAACAATTATTCATCATGAATAAAAAACTTAAGCTTTAAAATCATATGAATAGAATCAAATTGAAATAAATATAATCTAAGTGCAAAAATGAAATATAAGAAATAAAAAATGGAAATTTCACATCAATATTTTTATAATGGTTTAGCTTGAATCTACTCCACTTCACAAGGGCTATTCAAAATTCCTCTTCTCCTAGGTTCCTTTTAGTATTCCTCAACTCCTTGAAGAATAATGCTAGTTTTAAGGGTTTCCAATATCCCTCTTATACAAGTGGGATTTTTAGGCTATAAATCCTTAATTTTGAATAATAAATATTTATCAATTTTTAAATGATACATACATGGATATCACCATAGATCAAATCACATCCGATGAGGGCAAACAAATTTAAATAGAAATAATGTAATTGATAAAAATAATTATTTTTTAAAATACAAAAAAATGAGATGTATTAGTTCAAGCATTTTTTCTTACTTTTACCCTCTTCTATTTCTTTTTTCTTCATTTATAAATACTAATATTGATCCAACATTATGTCTTCAACTTGGCTCTAATATTGGAAATTACCATGATAGTCCTTGAAGAAAGGATATGGCCTAGAAAGAAAAATGGTTGGGGATGAATTTTTTGTTTCATTTATCCTTCACATCTAGGTATATTTGGGCATTTATAACTTTTAGTGATTGATCCATACCAAGGAAAGAACCACTGAAATATAGCAAAAATTTCTAGCTTCTCAAAAAGGATGACTTGTTGGTGAGTGGGCTACTTGTCCAAGATGAAATCTACATAGAGAGGATAACCTATGTGTAGGGGGTGATCCCAAAACTCAAAATTGAGACTTCACTTGAGGGAATGACCTATGATTTAAAAACTTATTTTATTTTCAAGATGACCTACTTGAAAAACTTTTAAACCTACAAATTCTAACTAACATTGAGGGGGTATCTTATGCCCTAGGGATGACTTATTTGGAATCCTAGAAAACTGTAAAACTTGACCTTAAAATTTAGAAATTTTTCAATCTTACCTTATGATAATAAAAAAAACCATGCACCAATGTTCTTCTTAATGCTTAGAATGATCATCTTCAAAACCTACAAGCTAAAAATACTTAGGTAAAGAAGATTGTCAAAAAGAATAAGAATCCCAATGGAGGATTATTGAGCTTTGAAACCAGTAAGACTAGTTTTCTTCTATGATAATATTATTTTAGTTATTAATAAAATTTTTACATGCAATTTGAATAGGGAATAATCAAAAGCTTTAATTATGACTAGAGAACCCTTGACAAAAGTCTCCAACAAATAGAACAAGATGGAAGAAAATGAAGAGGAAAAACCATAAAATGGAAAGGAGAAAGATGAATAGGTTGAAGTCATTTTAGAAGGTACTAGTATAGAAAGGTTTAAGTGAATCCAAAGAAGGAGAATGTGAAAAAAAATAGAGGCATTAATAGCACCAAAAACTAAAGCAAATAAAATGAAAAGAATTTATGAATAACTTGATTCTTACGTCATTAAGGATAAGGATAAAAAATGAGAAACAACAAAGGTTAAAGAGATTGTAGTAATAGAAGATCTTGAATAATTAAAAAAAAAGGAGAAAATTCTTCTTCAAATGATTCTTGATGTTGAAGCTAAGTTGATGATAAAAATTTCTAAGTTCTTTCTATTTTTACATTACTTATAAGAGCTAGGTAATGTATAAAATGAATGGGATAATCACAGATAAAAATGAAAAGTTGCATTTGAGAAATATGATGAACTTCTAAAATATTGGAAGGACCAATATGTTACAAACTTTATGGAAGATTTGATACTAGATGATTTGTACATTTGAAAAGTTGTAAAGAGTGTGTATTATGTGATACATATGAAAAAGAATGTAGAGACATTCTATAGCTTGAGAAAAGTGGTCACCCAAAATGATGAAGAAATAAGCTTGCTGGAAATTAAGAAGAATAAATATTAGAAAAGATCTAAGACTATAAGATATTTAAATAGAAAATTAAAATTCAAAGTAGAGGAGCTCAATTCTAAATTTACTAAAAGTACTTAAGAGTAAGAAAGAACCAATAGGATGATTTAAGATATCAAATAATACCTACACCAATGTGAGAAAGAACAAAAGAAGTTGATGAGGCAACAAGTTCAACTAGGTATATGTTATAAAAAATAAATAGTCAAAGGAGGTTACCTACCATTTGAGTAGGATAAATGTGCTACCGTTAATGTTGCTACAAATAATTCCTTCGAGATGTTGGTTGTCTATGCTATTAAAGATGAGTAAAAGTTCATTATGTTCAAAGGATTTTCTAGTTTTTATTTAAAAAAAAAAGATTTTTGATTGTTGTTATCAAATGATGATCAAATTTTATTTTTGTTAAACTGGCCATTTAAGTTTGAAAATCCATTAAGATAACTTAAGTTAAATTCTATATGTTTTTTAAAGACTATTCATCTATTTTTTTTGGAAGAGAAGTTAGTAAATATATGGTTTTCTTATATGAAGAATGAAAGCCAATACCTACTAATGAGAATGAAAACCATGTTATGAGAAAGAAAATTAGCATGAACATATTAACATCTATTTTGTACAAGACCATAGTAAATAGTGTCAAGCTTCTAAGTAATGAGTTAAGTAAGAAAAATGAGGAAAAATGTATGAAAGTGAATAAGAACATTGTAGTAGAAACAAAAAATTTCATAGAAGATGGGAATGTCTATTATTACATAGAAGATAGGAATTCCATATAATGGAATAATCCATGATTATTTTGTTAAAAAAAATGAAATCACAATGGAATATTGTGAAAGTTATGATTATATTTTAATGATGATCTTACTGAGAAAAATATTTTATTCTAGTAATTGAATTTTTTAGTAGAAGCAAAAGAATGTAGACAATTCTCTTCTATGACTACTTGATTATTATAGGCCATTTGAAATCATGACATACATGTTTAATAATGCATTAGGGATTATGTTTATATAGATAGGGGACTAGAAACTCCAATACTACATTCATTATAGTACTAAAAGTATTTTGATTACAAAACTCTACTACACCACCATTGAAAAAGATTTGATTATATTGGTCTATGCACTTGAAACATTTAGGTACTATGTGCTTGACTATCTTGTATTTATGAATATTTATCATAGTGTGATTTGGTTCTTCATGAATAAACCAATGGTGAGTCCTCATATGATTCAGTGGCTTATGATATTGCAAGATTTCAAAATCATAATGATTGAAAAGAAAGAAATCAAGAAATTTACTACTAAACATTTATATTGGTTAAGATGGGATAGTGAGACTAATGAATAGCCTCTATTAGACCAATTCTTGGATGAGCTTTTATTTGATAAGATAATTGAAGTATCTTCATTAGCAACCACTTTCTAGTTTGATGACTATCTCATCTACTTACAAGAGTAGAAACATCCTCTTAAATGGAATAAAAGGAGAATTTCACAAGTTCTTTATCAAATTAATTATTAGATGGTGATAGGAGAAAACCTTTATAACATTTGTGCAAATGTTTTGTGCAATTATGCATATTAGAGAAAAATCAACTTAAAGTTTTTAAAGATGTTTATGAGGAGACTTGTGGGAGCCACTATGATGGAAGAATAACAAAAATGAACATTTTTATGGTTGGATAATTTTAACCCATACTCTTTAGAAATGCACATTGGCTCTTTCAATCATGTAAGAACTATCAAAATGATAGTGGAATTACTATTAGATTTAAGAGACCAAAATATTGGATATAGTCATTGGAGCCTTTTAACTTAAGAAAAATTGACTAGGGAATATGATTTCCATTACTAATTTCAAACTTAATGATGACTAGAAGAAATAATAAAATGATATGAAATTAAGTATAATAAAATGATATGAAATAAATATGTACATACTCTAGTTTACAGTATAGACAATTGCCCAAATATAGAAGTTTCTATATCAAATGTTTTGATGTCCAAATAAAGCTAAAGGAGATGACCTCTTCATAAGACTATGACCAATGAAGATGTAGATAGACCAAAAGCTAATAGTTTCATTGAATAAATGAGCTTCATAATCATAAAAATAGAATGTAGATGGAATGATGTACTCGATATTAAACTCATAAGTTATTTGTAGCAAGCCCCTCCAAAAAAATATAAAGGATTTACTTAGGCATTGAATGTAGTGGAGGAAAGACTCAACTTTGCAAGTCTTATTACATAATTAAAGGTATAAAAACTAAAAATGGAGGTAGAAGGAAAACCATAAAATATATAATAAGTAATATATACTCTAAGAAATAATCAAGGAAGAAACTAGAAAAACTAATTGTTAGTTAAATAGTCAAAGAATTAAAGATTCATAAATCAAGGAAGAAAAGATGACTTACAATCATGTTTCTATGTGGAAAATTAGAACATAATTTTGAATAGTTGATTATGATTAAATGTGATGACAAGAAGGATTAAAATTTGGCCTTGATACTACAAAATTTTGGATTTTGAGTAATTATGAGTTGATCGCAGGTTATAGTTAGCAATACCATGAGACATGATATTAAAACATGAGTCATGGTGATCTTGAAAATAGAGAGAAATAATTTATGAGGATTCCATGAGTTAATCATGATTCATGATGGTTGACCATGAATATACCATGAGTCATGGTTAACACTATAAGTTGACCATCAATCATGTTGAAGTCGTAGTGTTGGACCATGAGTGAACCATAGGTTATGGACTAGGGAAAATATAGAAACACGAATATCATAAGTGGACCATGAGTTATGATGAAATATCATAAGTGAAAAATGAGTCATGGTATGAAGGAAATCAATTTCTAATATATCACATGTCATAGTAAGCTCATGGCATGAAAACTTGTAATACCACAAATTGACCATGAGTCATGGTGAAATTATTCTTCTATAGTAACTTGAGTTTTATAAATTAAAAGTAAAACAATTTGGTATCTTTGGATTCACCTTGAGATGTTCTTTAGCTTGGAATCTTAATACTTATAATACCTTATTTCATATAATTCTAGATTTGAGAATATTAGAAAGAAACCTTTTACCTTTTGTTGTAAACCTTGACTTAGCACAAAGGATATGATGAAGAATACATGACTTGAATGGATGGAGATATGGCTCAAATTCTTGTAATTCTTGATGAGGATGGGATTGAATAGGATAAGGAATAAAGTGGATAAAAGAAATCAGAGATTAGAAAGTTGAAGAGTTAGCTTAAGAGAGAAAATGTGCATCAAGCTTTATTATCTAAAAAATTACTCATTTACATCGATGAATGGCCATAAAATTTATAGGGAAATATTGGGGCCATACTTGGGATTAATGATAAATAATGAAAAAAGGTGAATTTGGGACAAAAACAAGTACATCCACCCATCAATTCATTTTAATAATATAAAATTTAATTTTTCTCCTATCTTGAAGTCATGATGAAGTGAAAAATTATCCTTTTATCTCTTTGTTTATCTTGTTAAAATATTTGGTAAGAGAAACACTCAACTCTAATAATACCTCCTTTAGTGTGGAATGCATGATTTTTCTAATCTTATCATATTAATTCTTGGAAATTTTTGATACCTACATTATGATAAAGGTACTTATTTTATAGTTTAATAGAGATTTATTCAATAAATCCACAAATTGATCATTGGATTTTGCATGTTTAGATTTGATGGTTCTATTCTTTAATTCTTGTTTGATGAAGTAATATTTGATGTGATTTGATTTCTTATGTAGCATATGTTCATTTGATAATTACATGGTTGTCATGTTGTCACAAAATAGGTTGATTGGAAGAACAACTTGAAATCCTAGGTGAGTCATAAGTTTTTTTATTGCAAAGTATATACTTTATGCACTTAACCATAGATATGAATATAAACACATAAGTTAAGAGGCTAATTGAAGGTTTTTTTTAAAATGTCCAATATGTTACATTATCTCCATTGAATATAATAACTCCTGATAAATCGCAGTTTACCAAGCCCCAATGTTAGGTACATGATATTGAGTATGCGATATTGCAACCTAGATATGATATCGTATACATGATATCATGATTCCTGTGTCAGCCTATAAATATAGCACTTATGTGCATAGTGAAGGAATCTTTTTGTCAATTTTGGAGTCAATCCTTTTTGTTAATCTTTTTTCAATTTTTAGTTTTCAGTTCTTTCCCAAGTGCCCATAGTGTGATCCTTATAATTATATGGAACCTTTGTTCGAGTCTGATGTACTTGGACATGCCCATGATCAACAATAAAGATCAAGATTACTCCATCATTGCAGCATTCACTTAGATTTTAATTTTTTTTAATTATTTATTATTTATTATTATTTTCTTAGTTAATATTTCTTTTATCATCATTTACTATTCCTATTGTTAATGTAGAATGAGTAGGCCTCAATCAAAAACATTTAAGTGTAACTACGTGGTAAACCAATAGCATATCAAGTAGTGCTTCAAGTGATGTGCAATTGGTAATCCCAGAAGTAGTACATGAACTTCGAGATGCATATGGATGATTAGGGATGGATTCTCATTACACTTAGGTTAGCTTAGATCTTATTTCCTATTGCTCATTAGCTTAATTAAGTTATCTCTCATTGTCCTTAGGAGTAGCATAGTAGTAGAAACCACATCATACACCTTTCTCTAGACTAAATCATACGTGACAAAGCAAATACTAGTCTAGGTGGGAAGATAGTGAACTACTATCAATGTATAACCATCTAGATGCCATAACTAGTTCATCCATGGAGTTCGACTAGATCTCACTTACATGCTTATATTCATATGGTTGATCATAGGGGAACCTCACCACTCATCATTGGCACCATTTCTAGGGATGGTGATAGTTATATAGATTAGTTATATCATACAAGATCACTGTAACAAGGTATTAATGACATATCTTTCTAAAAAAGAAATTAAATTAAATTAGGTCACACACAATTCACAATAATGTCTCTTTCACAAGGCAATGATAACACAACATCCAGTGAGGCAATTCATTGGAGAACCAATGAAATTTATGATGATGAAGAAGTTTGGAGTACTAAATCTTATGCAATAGTTTCATATGTTCATATACACCCCAATGATATTTAAGGACTTTTGTCATCCAATTCAAACACCTCAAGCGAAGATGGAACATTCCCTAGAATGAGGGGGCCTGTAAGGCCTAGGACCTTCTCAATGGTTAGCAAGAGTACATCAGTGGATGATTGGGAGACTTACAAAAGTCATGATGAGTCTTCTAGTTTCCTCTCTTCCTCTACTCTTTCAATGTTAGGTTGTGACATGGATGACTATTCCTTAAGGGGTTGATGTAGAAATAAATATTGAACCCACAATAAAATCAGGAATGCTAACATGAACATAGACAACATTGTCCCAACTCACAAACTTACAACCTATTTAGTGATGATGAACCCCTACTAGCCACTAAGAGCCTACTACATCTAATAGAGGCCATTTAGATATCTTGTAGGCATCACAAGAAAAGCCATTTACCTAGGCTTGATTTAAACAACTTTTCTAAGTTCTTAAGAGGCTATGATTTAGATTCACAACATCATTTATAAACTTTCTATGATGCCTATGTATGGAATAACATTGAGAATGGGTGGAAAAGGCTTAAGCTCTTTCCTATGATACTCATTAACCAAGCAAAGGTGTGGTACAGGTATTTAAAACCAAACTCAATTCATCATTGGCCTACAATGGTAAAACTCTTCAATGAAACATATTAAACCTGTGAAAGAGTGTCAACCTTGAGGAAACAAATTCAAGAATGGAAACAAGGGCAACATGAACCCTTATACATGGCCTTAGAAACATATTACTTATTGTTAAATAAATGCCTAGGCCATGGGTTCTTTGAGGAAAGGCTAATGTGTCACATCATGGATGGGCTCCATAATGAAATGAGGAAGACCCTAGTGATGTATGCCCTAGGTAGACTATATGAACTACAAACCCATCAATTCCAAGAGCTTATTAAGCAGGTAGCAAAATAAGAAGGAGAAATAGCCAAATGGGAGAATGTTGAAAAATCTCAATAGGATCAAACTCTTAAAGTAACAAAGGTCCATAATCATGAAGAGGAGAAATCAACTCACCTCAAAGAGGTGGAACCATCCCTATCTTTGCCAATACTAAAATCACTAGATGATATCAAGGCAAAGATCAATAAGATGATGGAGTGGGTACATGAAAATGTGGAGAATATGCAAACATTATTAGAGGGAGAACCACACAAGATAACTCTAACAACTAGAAAAAATAGAGGATATCAAACCTACAAATAGGATAGAACACCATTTGACAATTGAAAAGAAGGACCAAAGAAAATAAGGATAAGATCTCAACTACAAATCATAAATATCAATGTGATGTTTGCCTATACAATCACCTGAAAGGTTAATGTCCAATCTTGTCACATCTACATGAGCATTGGGGAAGAATGCTACATCCTGATTTTGTACAGAAGTACTGTGTTCAACCGCAGTGGCAAAACCCCTAGTCATGGGGGAGACCATCACCAAACTAGCCACACCCTTCATATCACCCGACACAAAGTGCTTATTATGTTCAACACCATATTTCTCCAACTAGATCAACATCCTCTACTTCACCTTGTCATTATCACTCTCTCAAGTATCATCAACCTATGTCCTCTCCTATGGGATCACCACCTTATGTTCTCTACACTCCTCCTTACTCTCAATATTCTCATCCTTCACCTCCTACATCATCACCAGTTGTACTTGAAGGTTTTTCACCATAGCACCAACCAATGAACATTACTTGTGCTGCTACTATCAATAGCAGTGGGAGTCCTCCACATCTTCAGAAGCATCCTTTCTTTAGGCATGGCCATAGAAAGAGACAACACGGCTCTAAAACCACTACATCTTTTAACTTAGCACAAGCCCAACACTAGGATGCACCTTCCTCTTCAAACTCAATGCCTCCTATTACCTTATCTAAGCCACCAATTAACACTCCAACAACTGCATAGCCCAATGAATATAACAAGATGAGAAAACATATCGATCCTTGCATACCATCTTATGGTCACAGGTGCCATAGTGGGTCAGCTTCTTATCACATAACCACATGTTATAATTTGCCCTACTATGCCTACTTTAATCAAGTGTGTGAACCCCAATTTGGGTACATTCCTGCCACCACACCAAAAGATACCCAGTGGTTTGGATATGACTGAACCCCAATATTTCCAATATGCATGGATCCTAACTTTCCATTTATTAAGTCTCACCATGATCAAAGGTTTAGTCATGGGGGATACCCCCCATTCTAAAAAGCAGAATTAGTAAATTTTTTTCCTTTTCTTTGGTCTTGAAATTTTTTGTTTTTTAATTTTCTATTTTCTAAGTTTTCATTTTTCATTTTTCAATTTGTCATTTTATCTTTTTTAGGGCAATCCCATCTATGAATAAAATACTCATGTGCCCAGTTAGTTGAGGTGTTGTTCTATGCTATCGAGTCACAAGTGACTAATTATTTGGACAGTGAGCCCAAAACATCCATCCACCCATTCTATTAATAATAGGTTCTTACTGTGGGTATGATGATATTCTTGTTATCATCAAAGCTTAAAGTAACTTTGTACCCATTATGCCCAAAACAAAGACTGAAAGACTAAGAGGGAATGGCAAGGGTGTGACATTAAGGGGACTTATGGATTCTCTTAGGTCACATTTATATGTGCTATCATGTAGCTTGGTTATACTAAGATCCTTGTAGATCTAACAAACAATGGGAGTAAGAGTTGTAATAAAGGCACTCATTAAAAGAACTTAATGCTATTCTGGAGGGTCCCACTAGAAATACATGCATCCATGCCTAAAGGTTGGTGGCTTCTCCAAATCACCTTTGAAAAAGACAAATTGCAAAAAGCATCCAGAAAAAGAAAAAGACCAAGAGAAAAAAAAAGAGAAAGAAGATAAGTAGGAAATGAAGCAAAAAAGAAAAGGCCAAGAAAAACATGCCATAGAAAAATTTTAATCACTCATCCCTTGCACAAAATGCCAAGTGATCATACACCTTACTATCATGATGCTACTAATCAAAGGTATGGACTTGGTTTTGATCTTGGAGTGAAAGGCTAATGGTACTTTGATCACACACAACACTTAGGATTCATTGTGCCTAGGGTAAGTTACCTCATGTCCTTATCTCTAAAATCCTTTCTGCACTTCATCTCATCTCATGGTCCAAGTACTTCTAATTTGTGTCCTGTGTGGCATAGAATTCACACCTCATTGTGGTGGTACTTAACATATGTGTGTTTTGTTGTATAGGTGCGAGTTGCATTTAACCCTTCTAGTGCCTATAGACATTTTAATATGTGGTTACACAAGGGCATTATAGGTTGGAGCCTACTTTGAGGAGGATCCACTTGTGTGACTTTTGTACTTTGTACTAGTTGCACTCCACCACATCATTTTATACCCTCCAAGTTTTCCATTACCAAATATATTCATTCCTTTGTCATCATTTTAATCAAACATTTCTTAAAACCATTACATGTCCTTTTTCCTCACCCTTTTCAAAGAACTTCATTGTATAAGTCCACTCCATTGCACTTTCAGTGCCATAATTTCCACTTGACATTACCCTAGATCTTTCAAATCTATCTCAATTCCTTCATTTTTAGTCATAAAAACATGAAAACTCATCAATTTTATTAGGTACCCTATCCTAGGTAGGACACAATATCGAGTACCCAGTATCAAGTTCGATGTAATATTAAGTATGTGCTATTGCATACATGATATAGTGTCTGTAAAAAGTATATATATGAGGGACCCTCATGCACTATGCACATCATTTTCAATAGTTGATGTGGAGGGAGTTCAAATTTTCTTCCACAATTTTTAGCAATTTGAGTGTCTAAATTCAACTAGAAATATTTCACTCTTTGACACTTCGATCTATTTTTTTATTGAACCTAATACCCAAAGTTTAACTTAGTCATGGGAGAGGGGTACGATAGAATTTGCATGTAACTTTTTCAAAATTTGCTATTGCCCAAAGGATATCATAGGGGTAAGTACTATTAGGAAATATTAAAAAATTCATGCCAAACTAATTTTCTCCCTTCACCCAAGTCATCTAAGCTATTATATGAGTCACCTAAATAGATCATGTCTGACATTAAACTCTAGAATCATATTATGTGAAGAATTAAACATTTATTAAAGGTAATGAGTAAGGTATAAGATAACTAAATTTGTTTAAATAACCTTACTAATAATAGGTCCTGGTGTGATATTATATGGCCCCTAAAAGAGGATAGTAGGGAGAAGCTTCTCAACATGCAACTAAAAGCCAAAGAAGAGGCAAAGGCCAAGGACCTCATGTGAAACATGTAGAATAGGAGGCACAATCATTCATCATCCATCAGGAAACCCCTATTACTACATAATCTGGGCAAGTAGAAGGTGGAGAGGTCAAGGCACTAGAACAAGGACAACACCTCACGTTGTTCCCAAAATGTGTTCAAGCCATTTAGGAAATGTCCACATCCTCTACCATGATTGTGGAACTTAATTTTGGGCCTTTTACTGAATTTACCCCTAAACCAGTCAAGGATCTACTTAAGGGATCTCCACTATGGACTATCCTCTCGGAGAGTGGAGAATGGTATTTGGGTGAAATATATCAATTTTGGCACAATAATGAAGAAGGCATCACCATCAATATTGGTGGAATTTCAGTAGATTTATCCACAAAGGCCATTGCAAAAGTTCTAAATCTTCCAAATAGAGGGCCTAAAGTTGCTCATTTGTCCACTCACTCTGATGAAGATGTAAGAAAAGTATGGTTAAAAAGGACATATGGAAAAGAAGAAAATACATATGGAGAGCTAACCCTTGAAGAGAGAATTTATTTTAAAATTGGCACCTATCATATTTTCTCAACAAAGGGGTTAAACAGAATTTCCACCTATGTGGCAAGAGAAAGCACAATTTTGATGGGCAAGGTTGATGCCAATTTTCCCCATCTATATTTAATAGAAATATTAAGGTAGTTTGAAGAATGGAAGATAGGAAAGTTCACACTACCCTTTTCGTGTCTAATCAAGAAGCTATGCCAACATGCTAGAATTTTCGGGTACACCAATGATATCCTTAGAAAATCTCAAAAAACTTCATATGCTAAATTACTCAAGACACCATCATCAAGAAAAGATGTTGGTGAGACATTGGAGCTTGAACAATAATAGACGGTTGGATCCACTACACCTCAAAAAATAGGTCCTAACCAACTTCCAAACACAAAGCTCAACCAACAATAAGAAGCAGTGCCTAGCACATAGTTCACAGACCAGCAAGACTAGCAACCGCCACCACCATCATAAGATTACTAATTGTCGATGAGCCATCTTAGGGCCATCATAGAGATGGTTAGTTGGGAAAGTAGTGATGAGGCTAATCTCTTCAAGGTGATTAATGATGTTGTATAGCCCAGCTCACCATATCAATTGACCCTACAAGGGGTGAGGTCTCAATTCAAATAAGAGGAGGGGAATGACACTGGTCACAATAAATATCTGGAAATGTTGCATCATTCCAAGTACAATTAGAAACTAGTGAAGGTGCCACATTCATGGTCATGCAACACTAGGATGCAGCTAGAGTAGCAAAGGTGATTGCAGACCACATCAAAGAATTGTTTAACATCCTTGTTGTGCCACCAGTAGATTTCATAGAAGCACATGATGCTCAAGTTCTAGCTAGTACCTCAATGACTCCTACAGAACATGAGGATGCTTTGGATTGCTTGTTGAAAATAGGAAAAGTAATGACATCCTTGTTTGACATTCCCCAAGATGTCATAGTGGCACAATCAGATCTCATTTCCACTAAACGAAAGTTGATCATGGCTGAGGTTAGGATCAAACATGTAGAAGATGAGTTACAAAAGCTCCAAGAAAAGTTTGTCACCTTACAAGCCAAATGGTGGGATCCATCCCAACTTGTTGTAGCTGATCAGTTAGAATCATTTAGGACAAAGTAGTTAAATAAATTATTAGTGAATAGTAAAAGGGTGGAAATGGAAAAAGAGAAGGCTGATTGGGATGCTTCAAAAGCACAAGCTCAGACATATGCACATGTTAAAGCTCTCAAGGCCTTATAAGAAGAGAATAAACTCCTTGCTATTGAAAATCTTTGGTTGATGACAATTGAAAAATAGAAGAATGTTCTCAAAGAAATTTTCTAACAAATGCAAGAATAATTAATAAGAGTTAACCAAGATATAAGCTGCTTAGCTAGAAAAAATAGAACCCTCTCAATTGAGGAGGTATGCGCTAGCCATAGAAGACAACCATTGAAATAAGTGCATGGCAAAATAAGGCTAAGAGGCATGAGAAATTATAGGAGCACTTTCATGACTTGGTGGGAATGTATAAGGAAATCATCAAAAAAGAGATCCGTATGGCTAAGGAACACATTAATTCTTTCAATTCTCAACACACTAATTAGTAAGTCATATTGGATACTTATGCCTTTGCCCATCAAGTAGAATTGAAAATTCACAACTTGCAGATCCAAGACCTCATAGAATACATGGAGTTGGTGAATATGTGGTATGCCAACTTGGTCATGTTAACAGCAAGGCACCCAAGAACTAAGCTCAAGAAGCAGGTAGCTACCACCTATGCTAAATATGAAATAGAGTTTGCAGAACATAAGAAGACATTGTAAAGACTAGAGGTAGAAAACTCTAAACTAGAGGTGGTAAAGGCTAGCTACCTAGGCCAAAAATACGTAGCAAAAAAATTGTCTCAATAGCTTACGGATCATCAAGAACTCAAAGATAAAGCTAGAGCTTATGAGAAGGAATGACAACTATTTATAGAATGATACATGAAAGCCAATCAAATGTTCCTACAACTGCCATGCCCATGGGAAGAGCCAACTCCATCAAACATTGGAACATCAATATGGAAGGCACATGATCCTTAGACAGAGGAGGAGAAACTTCAAGTGCTTCTTCAAAGGTATCCATTTCAAAAGCTTGGAGCACAAGATAAAGGAAAGAAGCCCATGGAGGAACCACCACCACCACCAGGGATCACATGAGTTCCACAAATTTTGTATTTTGTGTTAGTGTCAAGATTTTGTTTTTTCTAATCCCACACTATGGTAAGAAATAGTCCATGGTCATTTAATAATCCCATACCTATCCACTGTTTGTAATCAAATGAACTTGTTCCTCATTTTTCTTAACTTGAGGATGAGTTTTTATTCAGTTGTGGGGGTATGATGAATCATGGTTTGCCAAGCCCTAATATTGGATACACAATATCGGGTATGCAATATTGCAGCTTGGATATGATATCGTATACATGATATCATGATTCCTATGTTAGCTTATAAATATAGCACTTAGGCACATAGTGAAGGAGTCTTTTTGTTAGTTTTGGAGTTAGTCCTTTTTGTTAGTCTTTTGTCAATTTTTAGTATTTAGTTCTTTCTCAAGTGCATGCTCATAGTGTGATGCTTATAATTGTATGAAACCTTTGTTTGAGTGTGACATACCTAGACATGCACACGATCAACAATAAAGATCGAGATTACTCCATCATTGAAACATTCACTTATCTTTTAATTTATCTTAATTATTTATTATTTATTGTTATTTTCTTAGTTAATATTTCTTTTATTGTCATTTACTATTCCTATTGTTAATGCAGAATGAGTACACCTTAATCATGAACAATTAAGTGTAACTACGTGGTAACCCAGTAGAATATCAAGTAGTGCTTCAAGTGATGTGTACTTGGTAATCCCAGAAGTAGTACATGAAGTTTAAGATGTGTACAATGATTAGGGATAGATGCTCCTCACACTTAGGCTAGTTTAGATCTTATTTCCTATTGCTCATTAGCCTAATTAAGTTATCTCTCATTGTCCTTAGAAGTAGCATAGTAGTAGAAACCACATCATACACCTCACTTTGGACTAAATCATACATGACAAAGAAAATACTAGTCTAGGTGGGGAGACAACAAACTGTGATCAATGTATAATTGTCTAGGTGCCACAACTAGTCTATTTGCAGAGTTCGACTAGATCACACGTACACACTTGTATTCGTATGGTTGAGTGTAGGGGAACCTCACTGCTCATCAAAGCCTAATGTAAATTTTCTATCATTATGATCTCCTTTCCAATCAACATCTAAATAGGCATGAAATTATCTATTCCATTTTTTATAAGTAAGTTAATGATCTTCTATGCATTTAATATATCTCAAAATATGTATGAGAGCATTAAGATGACTTTTCCTTTGTTCTTGCATGAATCATGATAGGTAGGAAATAGCAAATTTAAGATATGGTCTTGTATGAAATAGAATTTTGAGGGCTCCACTTAGGCTTAAATATTGAGTTGCATCTATAAAAGGTGTGTTGTCCTTGTATTATAGCCTTAGATTATAATAAAGAGAAGACATTGTGGTTTTGGATTTGTTTATTTTTATTTTTTTCCAACATGAATGAGAAATATTTGGTTTGATGAACTTTGATTTCCTTATTATCTTAGATAACTTAAATTATAAAAATTATTTAAATTCTTTTAAATCTTTTATTTTAAATTAACTCTTCATGTTAAGTTTGAATTCTTCTATAAGTTCATTGTTTATGGCTATAAAGACAAGATCATCCACATAAAGTAAGATAATAATGAAATATTTTTTATTATGTTTGACGTATAAGGTGGACTCAAAAATACAATTGAATATCTTTTTAGTAAATAGTCATTGATTCTATAAAACCATACCCTTGGGACTTGTTTTTATCCATATAATGCTTTATTTAACTTATGTACTTTATCTTCATTTCCTTTGATAATATATCCTTCATGTTGGTAGACATATATCTATTTATTGATGTTGCTATTCACTTGAGTTCACATCCTTTTAAAGAAGTTTAAAATCATGATGGAAAAGTATGGAAAGAATGAGTTTATAGTTTCAAATCGTGATATTGGTGCAAATATCTCCTCACAATCTATATGTTTCTTTTGTCTAAATCCTCTAGTCATAACTCTTTCTTAGTATTTGATAATTTCTTATTTTTCATTGAATTTAATTTTTTATAGATACTTGCAATTTATGACATTATTTCCTTTGGGTTTGCACACTAACTTCCATGTGTTATTCTTGATAGTGTATTTATATTCTTCATCCATGGAGGTGTTATTTTTGATAATGAATTTCTATTCTTCATCCATGGATTTCTTCTATTCTTTGTTCTTCAAGGCTTCTTTTATATTTGATGGTTTTTTTACTGATTGTTGAGTAGGTGATATTGTTTATGGAATTTGATCTTGTTGTCCTTCTTTCAAATTTTGTGTCTATCATTTGATCATGAGGATGGTATCCTTTGATCCCAAGAATTTATTTTTGTTTGAGGTTGGATCTTCTTTTTATCTTATAAGAAGTTTGAAGTTCCAAAATTTTCTTCTAGAAAAATAATATCTCTTAAAAAGTACCATTTTCATGCAATAGGATCATAAGAATTATATCCACTAGTCAGAATTATATCCAAGAAAAATACATTCTTTTCCTATTGCATGTATTTTTCATCTTTCTCAGAAATTGTATTTGATGTTTTGATTTAACAATGACATCCAAATTTTTTCATGTGAGAAATGTTGGGAAGTTTATTATGAAATATTTCATATGGAGGTTTTTCATTATTGGTTCTACTGATCATCCTATTTGTGATATAGGTTTTCATAGTTAGTGCCATGATCAAATAGTCATTTGTGAGTTTAGCATGTTTAAGAAGACATCTCATCATGTCTTGTAGCATTTTATTTTTTCTCTTAGTAATGTCATTTAATTGTGGATTTTATTAACATATGATTTGATAAAATATGCATTCTTTAATGCAAAAATTATTGAATTTCTTGTTAATAAAGTCTCATCCTTTATTTTTTTAGATTCTTTAATGGTGATATTTTTTTCATGAGCATGAGGAATTCTTTAAACTTGTTAAATGTTTCATGTTTATAGTTTAGATTATAGGTTCACGTGAATATGAAATAGTCATCTATCATCACAAAGCAATAACTTACTTCTCTAATGAATGTAATTAGCATGCAACATACAAGGTTCTTATGAATTACATGGAATGTTTTCTTGAATCTTTGCATCAAATTGATATGAGATGAATTTCTTTGCTTACATTGGATGCAAACTTTATATTTGTCTTTTGGTATGTTTATAATTTTCATGCTAATGGATTTGTTCATTTTTTCCATTATTTCTATCTTCAAATAGGATATGATCCAAATCTTTTATGTTAAACTTTTATCTCTTCATCTTGAAACTGATGGTCTTGGCTCTTTGTGGCTTTTTTGGTGCTAGTGGCATTACTGCTTTATTGAGAAGACTTTATTTTATCAATGGTTTTCATGTTATTTTGCTGAGTTTTTGTTATATCAATGGGATTTTCTTATGTCAAATTTATCACAGTTCACACAATATATTCTATTGCTAAGTGTCCTTAATTTGTAGACCTCTTCTTCATTGGATTTTATTATGATGCATGGTTTAGTTTTGAAGATGAATTTGATGTCTTTATTTGACATTTTTCCTATTGAAAGTAATGAGATAGAAAATTGTGAAACATAGTATACTTTAGATATGGCCAATACTTTATTGTTGGTGAGTTTAACACTGCGATCTCCTATACCTTCTATGTTAATAAATTTATCATCACCAATATTATGTGGTATGTAGTTTAGAAGATATTCTTTATAGGGAGGCATAAATTAGAGCACCCACTATCAATAATCCAAGTATGATGATTAATTATATTAATAACATTTAGATTAGAATGGTTATCTTAACTAGGTTTTCCTTGAGCATTGTTTCTTTCCTTTTTACTTATCCATTTTTCTTTCTTCATCTGTTATTGTTGGTAGATTGCAGACCTCTTCTTTTTTAAAGAATCTTATAAGTGTAACCTTTTTTCTTGAAAAATATACATTTATGAATTGATAAGTTTATCTGATTATAACTACATCTTCTTCTTTCTTATTAAGTGTACTTCATCTTTTCTTATGTCTAACTTTAATACCAATTGAAGAACTAATTAAGATGAAATATTATGAGAAAGAGGATTAAAATTTGGTGTTGGTAACAAAAAATATTGGAATTTAAGCAACCATGACTTGACTAAAATTTATGACTTGTAATACCATAAGTTGTGGTATTATACCATAATTTGTGGTGATGCTGTGAACAAAGAAAAATAGTTTTTGAGGATTTGTTGAGTCAACCATGAGTTATAGTGGTAGATTATAAGTACACCATGAGTCATGATGAATTTTCCTTATCCTAAATGGTGTACCACAATGCAACCATGAGATGTAGTTATAATTTTAATTTAATCATGAGTCATGGTTAATACCATGAGATTACCACAAGTTGTGGTGAACTTGTGGTACTAAACCATGAGTGAATCATAGGTCATGGTATATGAGAAATCTAGAAACTAGAATAGCAAAACTAGATCACAATTTTTGGTAAAAGACCAAGAGTGAACCATGAGCTATCGTATGAAGAAACTTAATATCTGAGATGCCACAAGTTGTGGTGATCTCGTGGCATGAAAACGTGCAATACCATGAGTTGTGGTGAAACTATTCTTCTATAATAAATTGAGTTTTAAAATTGAAAATCAACTTACTTGGTATCCTTGGATACACCTCAAGATATTCTTTATATTGGAATATTAATAGTTGCAATACATTATTTTAGATAGCTATAGATTGAGAAGATTTGAGAAAAATCTTTTAACCTTTGTTACAAACCTTGAATCAACATAAAGAAGATGATGAAGAATAATTGACTTGATTAGATGGAGATCTAGATCAATTTACTATGGTTCTTGATGAGGATGGAATTGAATAGGATAAGAGACAAACTAGATACAAGAAATTAGAGCTTAGAAAGTTGAAGAACTAGTTTAAGAGAAAACATTTGCATTGATCTTTATTATTTAAAATGTCAATCATTTACATCAATCAATAAGCATAAAATTTATTGGAAAAATTAGTTTCATACTTACAATTTCTGAAAAGTCATTATACAATTATAAAACTAGCAAATAAAGAAAAAACGATAAATTAAGGCCAAAAACAAATACATCCATCCATCAATTCATTTTAATAATATAAAATTTAGATTTTCTTATAGCTTGAAGTTACAACAATGTATAAAATTATCTTTTTATTCCATTTATATCTTATTGAAAGAATTTGGCATAATATAATATCTCTAAAAAATTATAGGACTGTTGGTTTAACCTTGGGAATCCTAGGATATTATTAGTTCAAAAGAATAATTATTCAAAGGAAGATGGTCCAACAAGGTTAGAGAAATAAAAATAATAGAAATTAGGATGATCATAACAAAAATAGAGATATGAAACCAATCTATCAAAATATGAAATGATATGAATCATTAAGTACATTATGAATCCAAATAAAATGGTTAAAATGGAACAACATTCATGGTATCTAGACTATGGTTGTTTTTGACACATATCTAGAAATCATAACCTATTCTAAAACTTGTGTACCATTGATGCTAGTTAAGCTATGATCCCTACAAGGGTAGTTTGTAAGTATAAGGGAATAGGAGATACTAACATAAAAATTATTGACCAATGAGTAAAAATTAAGAATGTGTGTCATACTTCAGTTTAGAAGATCATAATATTCATTGTCACTAAATTGGTAAAAGTTGATAATAAAATAATCCTTGATAAGATTAAAGTAAGAAAGTGAAATGTACACTATTTAAAAAAGGTATCAAAGAAAGTTAGTAGAGACTAAAGAAGTAAATGGACTATTTTGGTTACATATAGTATGAGATGTTATCTATGTTGCTACATGTAGATTATAAGAGAACAAACTCTAGCATGCAACTTTGGGACATATGAATAGAACATATATGTAGAAAATCCTATGATCATCTTATGGAATGTCATAGTTAAAATTAAATTCTAAATTATTATGTAAATCATGTACCCTTGTAAAATAGACAAGATAGAATTTTTCTCTTCAAAAAATAATTTCCACAAGATCTGATGAGACGCGATATCGCATGGGCCACGATATCGCGTACGCGATATTGCTGTCCGCAGCAAAATCTATAAATAAGAGGCGGCACTCCCCTCATTTGTCATCCTAGGCCTAAAGTAGGGAAACTCTGGCAGTTTGATCACTCCAGAGATAGAATATTTTCCATGTGCCCGTAGTAGGAGTCCCCAAGTGAACAAATCTTTATTCGAGCAGATTTGTACCTGAACGCAAGTTGTGTATGGCAATAAAGATGAGCTTTGTGGATAAACCTTGCAGTGCATGGAATAGGATTTATTATTTATTATTTCTTACCTATTATTTATTACCTACATTAGTGCGGCATGAGTACCACTTGATTATGAGCATTGAAGAATGTGTACGGCTAATCAAGGAATCGGCTACTCATCGCGATTAGTCTCTCTCACCCTCACCTCCTAGAATGCAGAATGAGTATGATTTGATTACGAGCATCTACGGATGTGTACGGCTAGTCAAGGAATCAACTGCTCATTACGTTTATGCTAGTTAAGTGCCTCAGTATGACCACTTCGAGCACATGCATTACATGTGGTGATCCCAATAACGATTAGTGTTTGGTAGCCATAGTTGCATAGTTCAGGGTGTGTACGGTAAGTGAGAATGGATGCTGATGCTAGTTAATTTAGACTTAGGTCCTTAGTTAAAGTTAGTAAGTTCTCTCAACCCTTCACCTCATAGCATAGGAGATAAAACCATAAAAGACCATAAAAATCACATACCTTGGGCTTACTTAACCATACACCGTGACAACAACAAGTAAGTCTGGGAAGACAACGAATGATTAACCCCAAGTGTTCCACGGGGCGTTTAGGAATTTAGTCTCCAGAGTTTGACCGGATCGTGCATGCTATGCTCATTTTGTATGGTTGAGTGTAGGGGTACCTCACCACTCATCAAGATCTAAATTGAATATTATACACTCAAATGCAAGTTCATATGAAAAAATTTTAACTCTAGGTGGAGCCAAATATTTTATCACATACAATGATTATTTTATGAAGAAATTTTGGGTTTCTATAATTAAGTCAAAGTCAAAATCATTTAGTACCTTTAAAGAATTTAAGGTATTATTTGAGTGACAAATTGGATTGCCAATTATGAAGTTACATATAGATCATGATATAGAATGCATGAACAAATAGTTATAGGATTACCTTATGAAAGAGGGAATCATTCAACTAGAAACAACACCATATATTCTTAAGAAAAATGATGCCTAAAATAAAGAATATAAAAATTTGTAAGTTGGTGCATTATATTGTTATCCAACCTAAGCTTGATAATGATTTTTGAGGTGAGGTTGTATGAATAATAGTTTACATAATAAATCATAGTCCAACTCTCTATCTAAAATTAGAATATCCAAATAAGAAATGAAATTTGAGAAAAATAAATCTAATTTATCTATGAATATTAGGAATTAAACTCTACTATCACTTTTAAACTCAAGCTAACATAGGTAAAAAATCTAGAGAAGTATGTTTCATGAGTTATGGTATTTATACGAAATGATATTGTATATGGAATCTTGAATAATAAAAATTAACTATATCTAGAGATATAACATTTAATCAAGAGGAACTTCTAAATGATAAAGTAGAAAATGATTTCCTTCATCATGATATGAATGATAAATATAATGCTAGCAACAACATATTAATGTTGATTATTGATGAACAATAAAAGTATGTTTGCTAGTATCTACATTTCTGACATAAAGATGATGTCATAGTTGCAAATGTAAAAATGACATTACAGTACAAGCTTGATAATGGTTTCTAGGGATGCGGTTATATGAATAATAGTTTACATAATAAATCATAGTCAAAATCTCAATCTAAAATTTGAATACCCAAATAAGACATCAAATGGAACAAAACCAAATCTAATTCATTTATGAATATTTGAAAGTAAAGTCTACTATGATATTTAAACTTAAGCTAAGAAAGATAAAAAGACTAGAAAGGGATGTTTTGTGAGTTATGATATTTATATGAATTGATATTTTATATGGAATCTTGAATAATAGAAATTAATTGTATCTACAAATGTAACATTTAATGAGGATGAATTTTTAAATGATAAAGTGGAAGATGATTTTTCTCATCATGATATGAATGATAAGGCTAATTCTAGCAATAATAGATTGATGTTAATTACTAATGAATAGTGAAATTATGGTTTCTAGTTGCTATGTTGTTGACATAAATATGATGTCATGTCATAGTTGTTGATGCAGATACAACATTATAATAAAACCCTTGATGTGAAGTCACATATGCAACATCTTAAACCTTAAAATGCTTATAAATAAGACACACCCACCATATTTATCACATAGTTTTGGTTACAATTTTAGCTATAGTCTTGATTTGAAAGCTCCAAGTCATGGATTCAATTTTGGTAGATAGTGATGAGCTATAAATTTCTAATTAGAATACATGTCTTGCGATGTACCTATATTACAATTATTTTTGGATTCCAAAACTTTAACATAGTTATAGCTAGACTCTTGTAATTCATTTTCACATCCTAGAGAATAATCCATAAGTGCCCATAGCATGAAATCAAGTCTATAATTTGAAAGCTTATTTAAGTGGTTTGTACCTAAATATAGTTCATGAATGATAATAAGATCAAGATGGATTTTCTTCCATTATAACATTATGACTTAATTTAAATTCATTTTCATTTGATATTTATTTTAATTTAATTTAGTATAATATTTACATTTTCATAGCATATTAACTCATTGGAGAAATAAGTATGAACTAACTGGTAATCCTACTAGTGATAGCACTTGGTTTTTCTAGTAGAAATATTTCTTAATAGTCCCAATGGTTAATGTGCATATTTGGGATGTGTCAACAAGTTAGAGATAATCATTCATTATCATAGGATCATCTATAATTTATTTTCTTATTTAATAATGAGTTAATTAATAAATTTTTAGGAGGTATGTTGGAACCCCAAAATAATTGTAATGTAAATACACCTCAAGATAGAAAGTTCAATTAGAACTTTATAACTTAGCATTGCCTACTAGAATTGAATTCATAACTTGGAGCTTTGAAATCAATAATCTGACTACTAAGTTAAAATCTCATTATTTATTTATTTATTAATTTTTATATTTTTCACTTGACTTAATAATTGACCACACAACATCAAAGATAATGTACCTCACCTAGAGTAAACCATATGAAATACAAGAATTACTACTAGTCTAGGTGGGAAAACAATAACTTGTGATCACCTAAATTGAGCTATACATTATTACTAGTTCATCTACAAATTATAACATGCTATAATGCTTATAGATCATATGATTGGACATTGAACATACTTACTACTCGTCATTTGGTACCATTGTTAGGAATGATACTAATGATTTATATTAGTTTAGCTTTTATCATATATTATTAATGTTAAATATTTTAATGATCAATGCTTTAGATAAATATATTAATTAAGAGATACATGATAATAAAATCATGATTGCTTTTCACAAATCTAACAACTTGGTACCAAGAGAAAACTAAGAAGAAAATTGTGTAAGGAGAATTGATAGAAGTACTGTTCATGATGATTGAAGTCTGTCGACACAAGTGAGGATTTATTATATGCATCAAGATCCTTACTATTCTAACTTCACTTTTATGTTCCACTAGGATGAGAAAAAGAAGTCTTGGGATTTACAACCACCTAATAGAGCAGCTCCATTCATGATTCAAGTAGTGCTTTGAAGGTATGGGATTGATCATCTTATTAAATTATATTATCTTGACAAGAACCTATGTAGGCATTAGAAATTGATAGAGGCCAAAATAAGGATAGATCATTAGATGGATATGAGATATTATTTTATAATGATAAGAATGTGATGCTTCTAACTTCCTATCAAAAAGAAAGAACATATATCATTGGTTTAAGAGGCTCCACTATCACCAATTCATCTCTCATTCTTTCATCTTCAACATTGAAGACCTAGAAAATCAATGACCACACTTAATATTAATTAAAAATTCTAGAGGAGATGAATAAATTCCTATAATAAGGAGGGCCTTAAGATCTAGGAACTCTAGTAGAACCAAAAGAGAAGCATAGGAGGATCAAAGGAGTGAAAGTCATCATGATGATTTTCCTAGCTCATCATCTTCCTTCTCTTTCTCTTCCTCATTCAATCCTAATGATAATGAACATATATAAGGAGAAATATCTATAATAATATGTCAAAATAGACATGCTAATGATTACTATTGTAGAAATCTAGATGACCATCACAAAAGAGATCTTGATGGAAATAGATATTAGGAACATAATAGAAGATAGAAGAGAAGGCATCATAGAGAAATACAAAGGAACCACCATGATATAACAAGAAAGGACTACAACCACAATAATGATGATTATGATGTGCTTGAAGATGATGATGAACTATTTTAAGCTACAAGAAGTATGATCCAAATTCATGGGGTTATGAGAATTTCTATTAGCCATGAATAACATTATAAAATTTAAGAGAGCATACAACTAATATATATAATAATATTTATAGGCCTTTCATGATTATTTTTCCTTATAAAACATCAAGAGAAAATGATAAAAGAAATTTCCTAAAATACTCATTAAAGAAGATGAAAGCTAGTACTAATCATTGAAGCATGGTTTAATCCATTGGTGGGTAATGATACTTGAGCTATTCAATGAGAAGTGCCAAATCTATTTAAGAGTATTTGATTTGAGAAACAAAATTCAAGAATTAAAATAATGGAATTATGAATCTCTTGATGTAGTAGTAGGTAAGTACTACTCTTTATTGCATTAATTACTAAAACATAAAATTTTTTCAAAAGAATAAAATTCATCATATTATAAATAGATTCAAAAAATAGAACTAGAGAGACCCATTAGATTGTTCGAGCTAAGAACACATTAGATTAAAAGGCTTATTAATTAGGTGACTCATGAAGAAGAAAAATTTAGAAAAATAGAAAGTACAAAAAAGTATAATAAGAACCCATTTCCTTATAAGAAGAATGTTCATGACTATGAATTATGAAAAGAATAGGCTTCTCTAAATGTTGTTATTCTGAAAAAGATCTTCCCCATATAGAAATCCATATTGTGAAAAAGATTGATAAAATGAAAAACACAATGATGAAAAATTTACATCCATGTTAAAAATTATGAAGAAAGAAACTAATTGGACGAGATATTGCATGGGCCGCAATATCGCGTACGCGGTATTGCATCCACCGTGATATCGCGTACACGATATCGTAGTGCATCGTCAAATCTATAAATAAGAGGCGGCTCTCCCTTGTTTCTCAATCTAGTCCTAGACCGTAGCAAAACTCTAGCAATTTTTCCTCTCCAGAGATAGAATAATTTCCATGTGTCCGCAGTAGGAGCTCCAAAGTGAACGGATCTTTATTCGAGCAAATATTGTACCTAAACACAAGTTTGTGTACGGAAATAAAGATGAACTTCTTGGATAAACCTTGCAATGCATGGACTAAGCTAGATAGGAATTTACTTATTATTATTTATTTTTTATCATTTAAATGTTTTATTACTTAATTAAATCTCTCTCAACCCTTCTCCCATAGTTAAGTGCATTCAGTATGACCACTTCGAGCACGTGCGCTACGCTTGGTGATCCCAGTAACGAATAGCATTTGGTAACCAATGTTGCATTGGTTCAGGGTGTGAACAGTAAGTGGGAATAGATGCTGATGCTAGGTTAATTAAGGCTTAGTTAGTTAGTTAGAGTTATTTAATTAGTATCTTCACCCTTCACCTCATTAGCATAGGAGATAAAAACAGAAAAGATATAAAAATCACATACCTCAAACTTACTTAACCATACAACTGTGACAAATACAAGTAAGTCTGGGAAGACAACGAACGATTAACCTTAAGTGTTCCATCAGGCGTGTAGGCACTTAGTCTACGGAGTTTGACCAGATCATGCGTGTAATGCTGGTATTCGTATGCTTGAGTGTAGGGGTACCTCGCCACTCATCAAAAACTGAGCAAAAAAGAGAAAGTAAGCAAGATAGAAGAAAGAAGAAGGAGAAAGAAGTAGGGAAGAATGCATACCAATAGAAGGAAAAAGTTATAACAGTAAAAGTTTTAGATTCCAATTCAAAAGATGATTATGGATGTGATATCTATCAATATGAATATTTAAAGGGTCATTTTCCTATTATGCCATATCTACGAGAATTTGGAGAATATGACTTAAGCCTAAAGTTTGTGAAGTAGCAGATGCCAAGGAGATTGCATTACATATAAGGTAATTAGAGGTAGTCCTACTAATACTAGTACTATCCATGTAGGGCTCCTTCTCAACCTCAAGGGTACTATCAACAATGATGGAAAAATCCATAGTCATGGGGAATACCACTACTAAGGCTCTAATATCCATATCATTAACTAGATGCATATGGTTACCATGTTCAAAAATCTATTTCTTCTAATGATCTAGCCATCCATGATCTTGCTTACTACTTTTATCCTACTAAGTATCATAAATCCATAACATCATATGTTGAATCCTCTTGATATGCCTCTCATCATTTTACCCACTCTTCATAACATTTACACACTCCTCTTCCACTATGCCACTAATAATAATTCAAGATGAATTACCATCATAATTGTAATAGAATAATGCTACTCGTGTTGTTCATACTTAGGTGGATGATAGTACTAGTATCTTGGAATATAAGCCTAGGAAGAATTCCTTTTTCAGGGCATTTCCAGTCCTACTATTGAAGCTAGTAGACTTACCATCCCACCTAAACTAGAGTGGGACCTATAGGATGCAACTCCATTTATCATACCAATGCCTTCTAATGCCACGATAGGACCAATAGTGATTTCTAACCAAGAGTCAAATGTTAGAATTTTCATGATCACTCATTCCTTAAGAAACTAGATCAAATTACATGTTTTTTTAAAGAAGAGAATGGACTCAAAAAAATCCCTTAATTTGTTTGTAGATCATAGAGGACATAGCACACAAAGCTCTACTAGACTTAGGTTCAAGCTTGAACCTCATATTATATGAAATGTATAAAGGTTTAATCCTACTATTGGTTTTAAAATGCACTTGGAGTCATCATGGTCATCATTGAATGAATGTTCTTATGGTTTTAAGCTTAAGAGAAGACATGAGTATCATTTTTCAAATTTTAAAGTAGTTGAAGGGTATATTTATTATAGAAAAGCATGTACATTAAGAAAAAAGCCATATGTTGATGGAAATCTTAGTTGCTAGAATTGAAAAATTGAAAGATTTGAGCACTGAAAAAAATTTTAACCCTAAATCCCAAGGGCCTCTAAAAAATGGGATTCAAGGTACCCTAGATAATCTCACTGATCACCCAAAGATTTATGAAATTTAAACAGAGGAAACATAGACATAGATGTAGAAAAAATTGGAAACAAAAATGAAAAAGAAAATGTAAACGTAAATGGAAATGAAGTTTTTGTTACAAATCCAAATATGAAAACAAGTGTAGGAATGGAAACATGAACTAAAACTTGTACAACATGAATAATAGCTTTAGAAGAAAAAGAACAAGATTCACAAAGTATAGATTTTGTGCCAAAGGTACTAGTAGTTTCTGGTAGAAGCTTGAAGTTTTTTGGAGAAGGTAGGTTGTTTTCCACTACAACTCCATGATCTCGTTTCTTCCCAGCTTCATTTTCAAGTAACTTTTCATCAGTTTCCACTAGGATCTACAACAAGGTTATGGAAATGGACTATCAGTTTTTGAAGCAATGGTAGCTATGTGAAAGCCTCTATGCCTTGTGTAGTATTGGTTTCTACTACCAAAAGGTAGAATTAGGATTGAAAATGGGCTTTAATGGTTGGAAAAATGACACAATTATTGTTACAAGTGTGAAGTGTGAAATTGCTACCATAATGCCAGAAAATGCTCAAAATGCCAAAGTTTCTAGAATCCAACATGATGTTTATGTTGGGCTTTTATAGGGTAGGGTTGTTATTTTTGAGTCTAACATAATTATTAACAAATTGGATCAATTTGCAAGTAGTTACTATTTGTGATAAGTCTAGAATGGACTACAACCACAAAACTCATCTATTTACTATAAATAATAAATCAACTTTTGTGACAATGCTAGTACCATTCTTACTAAACTAGCCTTGGTCAATGGTCTTCTACTTTCAGTGTAGTTGACATTTATAGTAAGTCTGAAATGGGCTACAGCCACAAAACCCATTCATTTAATATAAATAGTAAATAGACTTTTGTGACTACATTGACATCATTCCTACTACACTAGCATTGGTGGACTATGCTAAGGTTGTTGAAAAATGTCAAAAGTGGTGGAAAATGTACAAAACATTAGAAACCACAGAAATGGTGGAATTCATTAAAAAGTACCATGCCTAGTGGAGAATGCTATCTACATTGGCCATTGCTAACTTAGGATGACTATGCTAGCTATTGCTGAAAAAATGGAGATTCAAACAATCAATCCCAATGTCACACTTCTACTAGGTCTTACTAATGACTATGTTGGTTGCTATAGCACTACTATCTATTGTAGCTACTGTGACCACTATAGCTATTGAGTTTACTAAAAATTGCTCCAACGTAGTTGGGGGTATACCCCTACAAAAATCCATGGAAATGCCAATTTTAGCCACTTCCAAGGAATTTTTAGCATTCCCAAGGCTAGATATAGATATGAGGTACATTTTTCTACTTGGAAGTTAGGCAATAACAACTTTTGAAGCATCTTTTGGCCTCAAAATGTTGAAGTATGCAAGGTTGTAGCTCATGCACTACATATCCCACATTTATAATGAATCCTTACCTCAAGCTGGAAAATGGAATTTGCAACATAAATTTTGATGGTGTTTAATTTCCCCCTTTTTGTTTATGTCTAAAAGATTAACCTAAGAGACATTAGCAAAGAATACAAAACTTCACTACATGTTTGTCACCATCGTTCTCTCTCTATGCTTAATTTAGTAGTGTCAAACTATGCTCGAGAGTGCTTGTGATGATGGGAAAATGTTATGACAGTGAAATGGAAATGAGGTCATGTGGAAATGATCATAAAAGCTAAAAATGTATCCCAAGTATTAACATCATGATGTGGCACTAACATGTTGTTTAATTGGTAAGCCTTCGCAATTCAACTTTGAGGTGTGGTTCACTCGACAAATGCATTTGAGGAACCAACACCTTGCTCTAGGATTTCTTTGGCTACTAGGCTCCTCACCTTGTATGTTTAGAGATAATAATCTATCCTTTATGCTTCATTGGCCATTCAGCTTCTTGCTAATTTGCTTCCCCACCCCCCNCTAGTTTTTATTTAGTTTTCCCATCAAGTGAGATGTGTTAAACTTGGTGGAATAGATGGTTTTCCATTTAATTAAGTGTGTTACATTCAATGGACTTGACGATGAAGCATTACAAAGAGATGTCATATGGCCATATATGCATGAGTCTCAAACATTAGTCAACATTGCTATCAAAGGTAAGGAAGTTTATAACTAGGTTACGGGGTTGGGCTCAAGGGAATGGTAATGGAAATGTGGTGGAACAATTACTCTTAGCATAGTAGGATAAAATCACCAAATCTTGAACATTGAGGTCACATGATGACTTGGCATTGTGATGAGTTGCACCTCCATGATGACTCCAAGAGAACAAGAAAACCAAGTAAAAAAATCATGTTGTTATAATGAAATACATAAGGCCATGTAGAATAGTTCAGCAAATTTGGCTATCAAAGTTTACATGTGCTGCTATTTTAAGGCTCTAGTAGGTTGTGGTATGAGTTTAAGGTATTAGAAGATCTAGGTTGTCAATTTAAGGCCTTGGTAGGTTATGTCACCATTTTAAGGTCATGGTAGGCCATGTTTCCAATTTAAGGTCTTGATAGGCCATGGAAGTAGGCTTACTTGTTGATTATTGTTAGCTATATATAGTATGGTTTCAAATAGGAATGATTAACTAGATTGGCCAACTCATTCCCATTCATGTTTGCTATCTAGTAGGCACCATTTTCATAGGCTTTACTCACTAGGAAGGATCCTTTATAGTTGGCTAAGAATTTGTTTGCATGCTCATGGATGGTATTAAGGACTATATCCTCTTCCTTGATCTTGCATTTTCCAAGGTTATGGTGATGTTGCTACTTTTTCCTCTCTTGGTAATGCTCAATGTGAGAAATTGTTCATACATGTTGCTCCTCCACCAAGTCTAGGTCCATGGTTTGTAGCTCCTTGTTTTTTTTTATCATTGATGAAATCAAATAAGGCCACTGAGAGAAATGGCACCTACAATTAAAGAGGTAAAATTACTTTAGAACCATAAACAGGGCTATATGGGATTACACCTGTCATGGTATAGTATGTGGTTCTATAGGCCCAAAGTGCATGAACAAGCTGCTCATGCCACTTGCAGTTATTGTTGTTTAGAATTTTCTTGAGCAAGTTGATGATGGTCTATTTGCTTAATTCAGATTTTTCATTGGCTTGAGGGTGATAAGGTGATGAGAAAGAGTGCTTAATGCCTAGGTTGTGATAGAAATTTTTCATTTCTTGGCTACTAAACTATGATCCATTATCCATGACTATGATCATAGGTATACACAAGTAGGCTACTATATTATCCAAGATGAATCTACAAACTTGTTTAGATGTAGTCTTCCTTAGAGAAATAGCCTCAACCCATGTGGCAAAGTATTCAATTATTGTGATGATGAAGCTATGCCTTGGAAAAGACTTAGGTGTTATAGATCCAATGATATCCAACCCCCATTGTTAAAATGGACAAGTGATCTAAGTAGTGTGTAACTTATTTGGTAGTACATTTATGAGATTTCTATGCCATTGGCATGTATCACAAGTTTTGAGCTTCTACATGTAGTCATTTTTCATATAAGGCCAATAATAACCTAATTGTCTAATCTTAGTAGCCATAACTCTATGTCCTATATGTCCTCCACAAACACCCTCGTGAACCTACTTTAGGACTATTCTAGCTTTGGATCTACCCAAGCACTTTAACAATACACCATCATAGGACCATCAACATAATGTATTATCACCTACTATGATCTACTATTTTGATTGTTTACAGATAACATCCTTTTGAGTAGTAGTTAGGCCTTATGAAGATTCTTCATGCATAAGGTAAAACTTGATATCATAGTATCATTCCTTTAAAAGGGTACTATGAACTATGGCCACAAGGTTATCCTTAGTGTTCTATGTGATGAGGATAGCACAATGCATGATTAGGGTTGGTAGCTTATTAAACACATATAGCATCACACTGAGGGCTAGCATTGTAATGGCATTAGCTATAGCATTCTCATTTTGAGGTATGTGTTGGATAACAACTATAAATTGTTATAATAGTTATTTTCCTAAGTCACAGTAAGATTGTAAATGTTTGGCTTTGAATGTGTAAACCTCAGTTACTTGGTTGATCACAAGTTGTGAACCACCCTTGATCATTAATCACTTAATTCCTAGGTAATGAGTTGCCATCATTCCTCTGATTAAATTTTCATTCTCTGCTATGTTTTTGGTACATGGAAACTCAAAATAATAAGAGAAGGATCAAATTTCACCAAATGGGAATGTCATGATGACAAGAGCACTAGCCCCATGGGTAGTTGAAGCTCCATTAAAGTGCATGTCTACCTCATAACCCTCAGGAACTTTGCTAATAGTGTTAACATGCTCATCAAGAAACTCAAGGTCTATAGTTGCTTGGTCATCAATAGGAGAAATAGTAAGTTATATAACTATGTCTTGACCTTTCATTGAGGATTGAGAAACATAATAAAGATTAAACTTTGTTATTATGGCTTTACATGGGGCTATAGAGCTACTCTCATAAATATTGAACATTATGGCTGTAAGTATGTTATCTTTGCAAATGAATTTGACCTAGCTTCTAAAGAGGTAGTGTCTCTACTTCTTTCGTGAGAAGACCAATGCTAGATAGTACTTCTCTACCTCTATGTACTAGGTCTTATGGGAAACCAATGCAGGGCTAAGGTAGTATACTAGCATTTCTACTCCATCATCACATTTTTTATATAGAGTAGAGAGGCAATGGACATGTCAGAGATGGCAAGGTAGATGTAAAATGGTCTATCCTCTTGTGGAGGATAGACTATTGGTAGTTGTTCCAACTCTTTCTTAAGGTTTTTAAAAGGCTTCTTGGCAGTGATCCATCCACTCATAATGGACTTATTTCTTAAGCAAGTGTTACATGGGTTGTAACTTATTTGTAAGCCTAGTGATGAACCTACAAATAAATTGTAATCTACCTTGTAATCCCTAAAGCTCCTTAAGGTTAGTATGCACTACCAACTTGGAGATGGCCTCAACCTTATCAGGATCAACATGAATCCCTACTTATAATACTACAAAGCCAAGCATCTTACCATTTTTAATACCAAAGACACACTTCTTAGGACTAAGTCTAAGTTTGAACTTAAGACATTGTTTAATCACAATTTCTAGGTCATTAGCATGGTAACTGACCACTTTGGACTTAACAGCTATATCGTTGATGTAATCATTGAGCAAGCCTAACATGTAATCACTAAAGATATACATCATAGCCCTTTGGTAGGTTGCTCCTATATTTTTAAGGCCAAAGCACATCATGGTATAGAAAAAGGTACCCCATGGGGTCATGAAGGTTATGCTATGTTGGTGCTTTGGGTTGATCCTAATCTGGTTGTATCTTGAGAACCCATCCATAAAGGATAATAAGGCATTTCTAGCCATAGCATCAATGAGATGATCGATACTAGGCAAAGGAAAATCATTCTTAATGGTGTCCCTATTTAGATCTTAGAAATCGATGCAATGGATACTCCAATTTTTCTTACGAACTACCATTACATTAGATACCCATTCCATGTAGTCAACAACTTTGATGAAACTGGCTTAATATAGCTTTGTGATCTTATCATGAATTGCTAGGGCCAAATCAGGTATAAGATTATACACTTTTTGCTTAACTGGTCTAATGCTAGGATCTAGTATGATGTTGTGTTGGAATAATTATGGGTGTAGACCTAGCATATTTTCATATGACTAGGTGAAAGGCTTAATATTCTCTTGTATGACCTTAGTGATGTCTTGAGCCTATTGAGGTTATAGTGAGGAACTTAGTTTAAGGATTTTCTCCTCACCACTATGTGTTGTGATAGGAACCTTAGCTAGAGATTCTTTGGTAATGTTACCAACCTCTAGATTAAGGGTTTTAACTAGGTTATCAAGCCACTCTAAAGGTTTCTTGATTAAGGCTATGTGTTTTACAAAAATTTCAAGCTCAAGGTCTAGATAATCAAGATCGATACATTGCTCAACATCACCATGAGGCTAACTTAGGCTCAAAGGCAAGGAAATTTGCTTTCAAGTATTCATAATCAAATCTTGCACATCAACCATAAGCACATTAAGTAGCACCTATGTAAATATGAGTAAACAATGCCAAAATTTTATAAAATTATGCAAATAAATGTTATTCAAATGCCAAGTACACTATAAGCAAGGTCATCTAAGGCCATGAGGAGAAAAAAATAATTAAAAAATGAAACAAAGGCCAAATAAGGTCCACAAGAGCCAAACAAGAGGAAGTATGGGAAATGAGATTGAAATGATCAACAAAGGCCATGATTGTGCTAATTTTAGGCCTTGGTAGGCCATGGCTACATGGTGTCAAATGGTGGTAGGGAAGGAAAGTCCACCATCCAACACCAATCCAAGGCTAAATAGAGCCTAAGAGGGCCATAATAAAGAAAATAAGGAAAACATAAGGTCATGCAAAGAACATACTAGGTTGAAAAGATTGAAAATGCAAAAACAAGGCTAAAAACAAGTTGAAAAGTCATAAAACAAGGTCAAATCAAGCAAAATAGGTTGCATATGGCATAATTTGGCTAATATTAGTTAAATAGGGTTAGATTTTATTAGTTTCAGGCCTTAGTGAGCCATGGTATGGGCCTATAAGGTTTCTTGGAAAGTTTGGCACATGTAAAGGTCATTCCAAAGCTATTTTAGAGAAAAATTGGCATCTTCTATTGTGACTATGTTGGGACCTACTTGTAGCTAAGTTTTCCTAGCATAGTCCTACCTTCCTCTAGCATAATTAACATTTAAGGGCAATTTCCTAGGCTTGGTATGATCATGTTTAGGATTCCAATGATCTGAACAGGGATAGTTATTAAAGATTGACAAGTTTTAGCACCATTTGGCTTCTCATAAGGCTAAAAATATTAATTCCAAGGGTGACTACTTTGGGCTAAGAGGCCCTAATGTAGTCACAAGGAATGAATGGGTTATTTTGATTTCTAGGGTTGAAATGAAGTGAAAGTTTCAATTGTGAGTCATGATGGCAAGGTTTTGGTCATTTTGGATTAATTCAAGGCCATTCTGAGCTACTTATTACCAGACTTTATTGCCACATTTTCCCTTCCCACTAGGACTACACTAGCCTAATGTAGTTACCAATTTACCTAATGTAGTCTTGCATGGAAAATGGATTTAGGGAGTTTTAGAGCTCGATTGACCATCCTAATGGACTTCTAGGGTCACTGTGTTGCCAATTAGGGTTTTTCTACTAAAATTACAATTTTTCATTCATGTTTGGGCCTTGGATGGCCAAATACCATGAGACTATGGTCTGTATGTATTTCCTAGTGTAGTTAGGAATTCCAAATGAAGAAAAGTTGAAAAAGAATGAATTTTGACTCATTTCCCAAGGTTGAAGATTCTAGACATGCTCCATCAATGTTTAGGATCTTTCTGAGAGTTGATTTGGGTAGTTTTTTGGTAGTTTTGATTGTTTTGGAGTGGACTACACTAGGCTTGGGTAGTGACTATGCTAGCCAAATGTAGTTCTAGTCTTCTCCAATGTAGTTTCATTTCAAAAGTTGAAGAAACTAAGTTTTACTACGAAATTAACTCTAGCAACATACCAAGACATCATAAAAGTGAGTTCTGAGTTATTTTTGACAATTTTTTGAGTGGTTTAGGTGGACTACACTAGGCCTATATAGGAACCACTCTAGCCTAGCATAGTCCCAGTATCCTTCAGCATAGTCCAAGCTTCCATAGTTAAAAATAGTTGAAAAAGTTTCATTTCATGGAAAAACAGGCTTTGGTGAGGCTTTAGGATTCATCAAAAGTGGATTTGTTTTCTTTTTTGTCAATCTTGAGCATCTTCAAATGGAGTATGCTAGGGTTTGAGAGAGCCTACATTGGTGCATTATAGTCCCAATATTTCTTTAGTCTAGTAAAATTGAAAAGGCTAAAAAATTGAGTTTTAATTCCAACCTTGACTTTAGTGGACCCCCAAAACTTCCAAAAGTACATCTTAAATTGGTTTCATCAATTTTTTAGTAAGTTCATGTGGACTATGCTAGCTTGGAGAGGGACTATGCTATCTTAGTGTAATCCCAACTCATCCTTAGCATAGTTAGGTTTTAAGAATCAAGAATGATGAGAGAAGGTGGGTTCCATGGCCATACAGGCTTTAGTGGTATGCTAGGCTTGATTAGTAGTGGATTTTATGTCTATTTGGTCAACCTTGAATAGTTTGATATGCACTACACTAGGATTTGAAAGGAACTATGCTAGGCAAGCATAGTCATGATTCGAGGATCTAAAAATGATGAATTTTGGCTCCTGGTATGTGTCAGAGAGGTTTATTAATTGATAGAGTTGGTTTCTTAGTTTTTTTTTTTTTTTGAATTGGTTTGGAGTTCTTGATGTGGACTACATTAGGCTTGGGCTAGGACTATGTTGGCCCAATGTAGTTCCATATTCCCATTAGTGTAGTCCATTTTTGGAATGGTTGATAGGATTTTCCAAGGTCAATAGAGGTGTCCAACAAATTCCTAGGGCTTACCAATGGTGAATTTAGGTCATTTTTAGGCAATTTTGATTAGCTTTTTATGGACTATGCTGGGCTTGAAGAAGGACTACACTAGCCTAACATAGTCCCAACCTTGCCTCAGCATCATCAAGGTGGTGGTGGTTAAAAATGGTGAAAAGAGAAAGTTTTAAAGTCACATAAGCTTGGAAAATGCTTTTATGATTTTTTGAAATTTTTTTCAAGCATTTTTAATCAATTTTTAAAAGGCTTTAAAGGACTATGTTGGTCCTAGATTGGGACCATGCTACTTTAGTGTAGTCCTAATCTCCTCCCAGTATAGTTAAAGTTATAGTTGTCAAAAATTGTAAACAATCATAGGGTTTATGATCAAATAGCCTCAAATGGGTTCTTAGGATTTTTAGCCATTAATTTAAGTGATTTTTAGATTCTAGCTAACTTTGGGTGGACTATGTTGGGCTTAAGCAAGAACTACACTAGCCTAGCATAGTCATCCTCTTTCTTCAATGTAGTCATGATGGTAGCTTCAAAAATTATGGGAAAAAGATAGGTTTTAAGTTAAACAAGTTTAAATAAAATTCTAAGTTTTTTGGAGGTTGATTTAAATTATTTTTTGGTTGATTTTCTCAATTTTGTATGGACTACACTAGGCTTAGATAGGAACTACATTGGACTAGTGTAATCCTTCTCATTCCTTAATGTAGTCATGGTAGAAGCTAATAGAAGTAGGTTTTTATGGGCATACAGTCTTCAACTACAATTTTAGGATTTTCTGTTGTTAATTTAGATGGTTTTTAGTATTTTTTTTGATAATTTTAATGGGACTACGCTAAGCCTTGAGTAGGGACTACATTGATCCAGTGTAATCCCAGCTCCCCATCTAGTGTAGTCAAGGTCTCATGATGAAAAGTCAAAAATGTTGTAAGGTTTGACCTAGTTCTCAATCCCAAGGTTTTTTAAGGTACTTGGGAGTTGAGTTGGACTAGAACATGAGTTTTTTTAGGCTTTCTAGATGAACTACACTGGCCACCTCTAGTGACTATGTTGGCCTAGCATAGTTACTCTTGGGAAGTGGCATTTGGATTGAAAAAAGTCAAAATATTGCATCCATTCTTAGTCTGGCATGGTTCCAAGGTACCTAGAGGTGGATTTGGATGTATGCATGATGGGTTTTTGGATTTAGAGTGTACTACACTGGGCACCTACTAGGACTACACTAGCTCAAGATAATCCTCTAAGTCTCCAATGTACTCCCATGTGGGAGCATAGATTTTTGTGTTTTCTTTGGATTTTTGGTTAATCAATCAACAGTTTGAGGACACTAGGGGTCTTGGAGAGGTATGGATGTTTCAAGATGTATTGTTGAAGGTTTGTGATGAATTACATGGTCCAGTTGACCCTTAAACCCTGGGACTACACTAGGCCAGCGTAGTCCCTAGGTCTTCCTAGCATAGTCATGAGGAAGAAGAAAAAAGTATCATCATTATACTACAGTTGGCCATGTCTCAAGCTTGCTAGGAGGTCAAACTAGGGTTTAAAGAAATGGTATGTTGATTCAGAGTTGATTGAAGGCTAGATGGAATGGATGAATTACTTGAATTTGAAGGGAAGAAAAATGTCTTACTAGACTATGTTGGGCCAAGGTATTCCATCCTTAAGGCTAGTGTAGTCCTATGTTAAATCAATTTTTCATGTGAATTTTGAACCTTCTTGCAAATCCATGTGTGTCAATATTTTCTCATTGGGATTAGTTAAGAGGTGTTTTCATGGTTGGACATTGGATTTTTATTTAGAAGATGGATGGGAATTAGTATGAAGCAAGGTTTTTGATGAGTGGTGAGGTACCCCTACACTCAACCATACGAATACAAGCGTAGCACGCACGATCTGGTCGAACTCCATAGACTAAGTCCCTACAAACCTCATGGAACACTTAGGGTTGATCATTCATTATCTTCCCAAACTTACTTGTAGTTGTCACAGTGTATGGTTAAGTAAGTCTGAGGTATATGATTTTTATGGTTTTTATGTTTTATGTCTCCTATGCTAACAAGGTGAAGGGTTGAGAAACTAACTAACTCTAACTAATGAACTAAGCCTAAATTACCTAGCGTTAGCATCTATTCCCACTTACTGTACACACCCTGAACTGATGCAACCATGGCTACCAAATGCTAATCGTTGTTGGGATCACCACGCGTAACGCACGTGCTCGAAGTGGTCATACTGAGGCACTTAACTAGGAGGAAAGGGTTGAGAGAATCTAATCTAGCCTAAGTGTGATGAGCATTCATTTCTTGATTATCCATACACATCCTGCTGCATGACTACCACTAGGATTACCAAGCCCAGATCTTAGGTATGCCACTGGGTTACCAAGTAGTCACACTTAGATGCTTGTAATCAAGTCATACTCATTCCACATTACTAGGAGAGAAGGGTGAGAGAGAAAGTAATAAATAACATTAAATAAAATCCTATTCCATGCACTACAAGATTTATCCAGGAATTTCTTCTTTATTGCCATACACAACTTGTGTTTAGGTACAATGTTGCTCAAATAAAGATCCGTTCACTTTAGGACTCCTACTATGGGAACATGGAAAATATTCTATCTTTGGAGTGATCAATCTACCAGAGTTTTCCTACTTCTAGCTTAGGATGATGAAACAAGGGAGAGCCACCTATTATTTATAGATATGATGGCACACTGTGATATCGCATATGCGATATCACAGGGGATGATGCGATATCGCGTAGGTGATATTGCATGGGAAGCGATATCACGACTACCACAATATCGCATACACGATATTGCAGCCCATGCGATATCGCATCTCATCACACCCCCATGACTAAATGAAAACTTATCCTCAAGTTCCTTAGAAAATATTGAGAAGGTATGAGATTATTGAGGTGAATGGAACTAATGGGATGACATGTGAATGGATCATCATTACAAGACTTGACAAAACTAGTGTTCATGACAACAAGGGTAAACACCTAATTACATTGACATCAGGGCTTAGTTGGTAGCTGAGAGAGAAGAGAGAACGAAGTGTTGTTGCTACCAATGCCAAGATTACGCCTTTCATTGTCCATCTTTAAGCGTGCCATCGATCTTGCTCCTTACATAGCTGCTTCAGCACCACTCCATTCCAAGTGCTTCCTCCAGATCTGGTCTATTGTTTCATGGTCGCCATTTACACACACAACATAGTTTTGTATTAGTAAAGGTAATTGAATCATCATGTAATTGATACCTTGTTTCAGTGTAAGTCCATTGGCTAGGTTGTGGTATGGTTGATATGGATCTAGAGATATATTAATGATGACTACTGAAGATGTAGGGGTTAGGAAAAAATTGAAAAAATTGGGGCTAGGAGAAAATCAAAAAAATCAAGCCCTATACCCCCATGACTAATCGCGAACCTTCGGTAGCATTATAATGGAGAAAGAAAAGGAATAAGAAAGATAGATAAAAAGAGACAACTAGGACATCGATGAAATGGATGTCAAGATGGAAATGAACAAAATAAAATTAATTGCAAAATGTTAAGGAAAAGAATTTAACTAGTGCACCAAATAGGAATGTCAGTGGGTCCTCCCCAAAGCAGGCTCATGCCCTTAATGCCTTGACAAACTCACATTCAAAGAGTCACTAGGCTCTGGGAATGTCAGTTGTAACAAGAGTTAAAGTCTTAACCACAAGAATCTACCCAAAAGAAAACAATGTATCTACCAAAATATACACTAATGATACAACCGGCAATGAGGTGAACAATAGAGAGAAGGATGGAGAGAAGAGAATGGAATGGAATCCCAAGAACAAGGTGGTGTACAGCCCCTTGTGTGTTTCATGATTAATGTGACTTGACAAATCTCATTCCAACTCCGGCCTCAAACCAACCACATCCAGTGACTTCGCATCAATGCATTTGGCCAATCCATCCTCTTGAAGTAACAAGAATGCACCTCCAAAGAGCCACCACCATTCTGAAGAAACAAAGGAGAGAATGGGAAGCGAGAAGGGCCTTAGTTAGAGGGAACATTTTTGGTTCCATAACCAGTGCTTGTAGCCCAAGGAATTATTTTGTCTAAGGGGTGTACTTTGAATTCTCACTTTTTTCACTTTGTTATTTTTTGTTTTGTTTTGTTTTGTGTTTTATGTTGTTATGTGTGAGAACCACACCATGCAAAGACTTCTTATTTTTTTTTGCTCAACTTCTCGATAAATGGGTAACGTTGAAGCAGCAAGAAAACTCAAGAAGAAAACATCCAAGCACCCAAGAGAATGGCCAACACAAAAGCATCAAGTTCCCTTGAAGTCACACGCTTGTCAAACCTTGAGTCCTTCCTTAGTTTGAGAAGTGCCTAGACACTAGTTCGTTAAAGTTCTTATTAGAAAGGGATTGTACATTTCCAAGCTGAGAGAGACCATAGAAACTGGTGGATTGATGGATGAAGTGATCTCATTTTCTACCATATCAAAAGAAACATACCTTAGTATCAACATCATGACTTAAAGGTAGAAACCAAACATTAGCAATCAATTATGAAAATAGTTCATACCATCACGAAGAACACTTATTAGGTGACAAACTTACAGGGTGGATCACACACACATACACACACACACACACACACACAAAATGGAAAAGTATAATGATGTTGTAAAACAAAAACAAGAAGAGCTAAAGAAAGTTGTAAAAAAAATCAAGAAAAGTTAAAGAAATTGTAAAACAAAAATGTGTAAGACAAAAATGTGTAAGAGAAAAACTTGTAAACAAAAACGTTGTAAAAAAATGCGTAAAACAAAAACGTGTAAAAAAAACTTAAAAAGAACTGAGGGCCCCCATATGACTAGCATAGGTGGCCATCTCCCCCATGACTAAATTGCAAGGGAGAGATCTGAAATAATGAACATCTATTTGAATTTCGTAGAAGTGCCCAACTCCTCCCAATTGATGATCTTAGGTTGAGGGGTGGGAGTTGGTGATGCTCATATTCCAATGTGTCTATGCCTTTGTTGTTGGCATGGTTTATCTCCTCAGTTCATTCCATGAATATTTGTTTGCTCTTTCGAGTAGCTATCAACCACGGGATGTCTACTACTTGTTTTGTGGTTGCTACATATAGGCATCTTTGTTTTAAAATTTCAAGGGCACACCTGTTACATGGAGGCATTTCCTCCATGTCATCACCCTATGAATCACTGTATGTGATGCATGGAACTTTTCTCTTCTCAATATTTCCAGAAATTTTTATCTTAGATATCTCCAAGGAAAGATCACGAATCCTAAGGCATGCGTCTACTGTACTCATCCATGCCCTTTCCATTATAATTGGGAAGTCCCCTTCGTTGCTGTTAACTTCTATCACCAAGAAGTCAGCTGGGTAGGACCAACCACACATAGTGGTAACAATGTCCTCCACCAATCCCAAGGGAATGGTGATGGACTGGTTTGCCAGCTCTAGTTGGATGTTGCTCTTCTTAAGTTGGGATAGGTTCCAGGCTTGATACATCTCTCATGATATTAAATTGACTCCAGAACCTGAGTCAAGAAGAACTTATGTGGTTCGTTCCTGATGATTTGTAAATAGATTAAGGGGCTTCTAGGATCAGTTAGTTTCCTAGGAAGGTGACCTACCTTGATCCAGTCGGTTACAATATGCATTAACATAACCATATGCATACAACTCTTTTGGACTGAAGGGTGCTCCGAAGTGTTAGATGGTGGAGGAGTGTACTTAGACTCAACCGCTTGTTGTGAGAGCTTGTCTAGGCTTTTGGTTTTGAAGAAAGGTCTTCTCTTTTTACAGTTGTCAGAACCAGCAGTGAGTTGAATGTTTATGGCTCTCATAGCGTTACGTTGCTGCGGTTGAGTAGGGAGTTCCCCTTGCATTGTTGGAGCAAGAGGTGTTGTGGGAACCACCAGTGGAAGAGATGCAGATCGAGTTGGAGGATGGTAAGTATGTGGGGTACCTCCTGGAGGAGAAGGAGTCCTCCTAAAGTACTCTTGAACTTGGTAGTGACATTGGGGAGTTTTGTGACTCATAAAGTCACTTGGAGAAACTGGCTACTGCACATAATAGCCATAAGGATCAGGTTGCTAGTAAGGGTACCATTGTGTTGGTAGTGGCATCCCCCATGACTGTGGGTATTGCCACTGCTGATGCTGTCCGATGGGTTGTGGTGGAGTTCCACTTGGATAGTATGTTAGTGGTTGGTGGAACTACCTTAGGTTACCTTGAGGATAAGGTAACCTTTGGGGTGTTTGCCATTGGTTGAGTCTTGGGTTAAGTGCATACACCCCAGACTCCTGTAGATGTGAGATGATTGGACAACATCCCTTAGGATGGTCATAATGGCAGATCTCACATCCACCGATGTGGCGAAGTTGATCCTATTGAGCGTATCCATGGCCTGGGCAATGATGTAACAATGTGTAGTAGTAGGCCATGGCAGCATCCAAGGGTTCATGAGTACCTTGCTTCCATCCTTGGATCTACTTACGCAAGTTAGACTCTCTGGAGTACGTTTCATACTTATCGTTGAAGAGTTCTAACATCGTACTCCACCTCCTGATGGTTTTCAATTCTAAGGACTGGTACCAACTCTCTGCTTCTTTAATGAGTTTCCTTGAAAATAACTTAAGGTTTTGCCACTCATTTTCTATATTTTGCAAGGCACAGACATCATGGAATGCCTGTAAATGATGCTGCGAATCAGCGTTGTATCCCCCCTCAAAGCGTGGGATATTGTTCATGTCTAAACGCTTGATCCGACTATCTTTTAAATGCCTTGTGGGAATTCTTACAGCCTCTGTTATGTCAAGCATACTTCGGGTTGCAAGTAGGGGTTCATCATAATCATCTCTTTCATGATGCCTATGATGTCTTCGTTGTTCCCTGCTTTCCCTTCGTTCATGCCCTTGTCCTCTCTCTTGACTTTCTCATTGAGGTCTCTCATTTTTCTTACTTTTATCCTCTCCATTATGCTCATGATAGTTGTGCCCAGATGTGGAAGGAGAGGGTGAGTGATGAGATGAAGAAGAAGAAGAAGGAGAACCATCGCCATGACGATGCTTCCTACCTTCTCTTCGGCTGCTATGGCCCCGATCATGATGACGATCTAAGTGCCCATCCTTATCATAAGTTGTTGTTCCCTCTATGAACAGTTGGTGCTCACGAGGATCAGAACTAGTGTTATGTATCATTAAGCATAGGTTCTGATACCCTGCCTCCTCATCATCGTTAGGAGGGGGAACATCCTTTAATAGTGAACCCATTATGAGTGGTTCACCATCTTTGATTTTGCAAAGGACGTGCAGGACCTCTTTGCCCTTCAATGCTGTATGTTGGCTCTCCTACCTTGAGTCCCTCATATGTTGTACTTCTATGGGATAATAATCCCTTGAGTCAAAATCTGCTACAACGTATTCAGCATATAATTCTATCATGCTAATCTTTGCCAAAGAACAGAGAAACATGTTTGGGACTGCATGATCCAAAGGTAACACGATGTTACCTTGCAAGTCCCTCCATCACAACTATTTCTCTTGATGGAGGACAAAGGTAAAGTTTGGAATATACTCATCAAGATGAGTATAGACTATCCAGTATTATTTAGGACTTGGCAGATTTTGATTATGTGTTTTTGATTGCCGACTATTTGGTATATGGTCCTTAGGTGGTGAGTTGCTCTTATGAGAAGAAGACATTGTGTCTTATCGGTGTGCTAATTACCATTATATAATTTTTTATCTTGATTAACCTGAAGATTCGTTTAGGCTCCCAACGATGTGAGTGATATCCTATGTTCTATTTAGAGCACAAACACTTAGTCCTCGACAACGGTGCCAATGATGAGTGGCAAGGTACCCCTACACTCAACCATACGAATCTAAGCGTAGTACATGTGATCTAGTCAAACTCTATAGACTAAGTGCCTACATGCCCCATGGAACACTTAGGGTTAATCATTCATTGTCTTCCCAGACTTACTTGTAGTTGTCACGGTGTATGGTTAAGTAAGTCTAAGGTATATGATTTTTATGGTTTTTATGTTTTATGTCTCCTATGCTAACAAGGTGAAGGGTTGAGAAACTAACTAACTCTAACTAATGAACTAAGTCTAAATTACCTAGCATCAACATCCATTCCCACTTATCATACACACATTGAACTAATGCAACCGTGGCTACCAAACACTAATCGTTGCTAGGATCACCACGCATAATGCACGTGCTCAAAGTGGTTGTATTGAGGCACTTAACTAGGAGGAAAGAGTTGAGAGAATATAATCTAGCCTAAGTGCGATGAGCATCCATTCCTTGATTATCCGTACACATCCTGGTGCATGACTACCACTGGGATTACCAAGCGCAGATCTTAGGTATGCCACTGGGTTACCAAGTAGTCACACTTAGATGCTCATAATCAAGTCGTACTCATTCTGCATTATTAGGAGAGAAGGGTGAGAGAGAAAGCAATAAACAACATTAAATAAAATCCTATTCCATGCATTGCAAGGTTTATCCAGGAAGTTCATCTTTATTTCCATACACAACTTGTGTTCAGGTATAATGTTGCTCGAATAAAGATCCGTTCACTTTAGGACTCCTACTGTGGGCACATGGAAAATATTCTATCTCTGGAGTGATCAATCTGCCAGAGTTTCCCTACTTCTAGCCTAGGATGAGGAAACAAGGGAGAGTCGCCTCTTATTTACAGATATGATGGTGCATCGCGATATCACATACACGATATCGCAAGGGACGATGCGATATCGTGTACGCAATATCGCATGGGATGCAATATCACGACTGTCACGGTATCGCGTACGCAATATTGCGGCCCATGTGATATTGCATCCCAACAGTTTCCATGGGCTTCAAGCTCAATGTAGTCAAACCTTATGAGCAAAACCTTCAACATAGTCATGGTGGTAACTTGCTTAAGCAATGCCTAGTAGGAACCATACAAAATTAGAAATTTTTTGTCAAAAATATCTCATATCCACAACGTAGTCTTTAGTTTCCAATTTTATCTCCAAGTAAAGTGGAGTTATTCATAGAAACTAGGTTTTTGGAGGTTGATATAATATGTCATATATTCCAAGGTTGATATAATATTTCATATATTCCAAAAACTATGGAATCATTAAATTTGGATAAAAAGTTTGTTCTTGGTGAGTGTTTTTGTCAACTTGCACGAAATGGGGTTTTTCCAATGATAGCCATGGTCATGTTACTCCTACAATTTTTTTTTGAAGAAACACTTAATAGTTTTCATATTTTCTTATTATGAAGTTATATTTCATGGTTTTATAATTCCAACAACTATATAATAATCAAATTTCATTAAGAGATTAATTTTTTACGGATGTTTCTATAAAGTCATGTGAAATCAAGGTTCTAAGGATGTTACACATTTATCCCTATGAAGCTGGGCAATGTTAAGACTTCAGAAAAAATTTTCCCCCATGATCTTGGGGATAGGCTAATATGTTAGGAGGGGTCAATAAGTGATTTGGATCAAATTAAAAAAAATGAACTTTTTTATGAGCAATTTTCCATGGCCATTTCTTCTACTTTCAATGTTGTTATTCCACCTTGTGGAATTTTGGCTTGTGAACTTGGACTATGTTTTGAAATTATTATAAGTATAGAATGAATACTAAAAATTTTAGTTTCACACTATCATTTTCATATTTTTTTTTCTACTTTGTCATTTTCCTATTTTTGGCTATAAACTGGCATTTTCCTATTTTTAGCTCTAAATGACATTTGCACTTTTTTGGTTGTAAATAGTAATTTTTATATTTTTGGTTGTAAATGTTCATTTTAGTATTTTAAGTTGTAAAATATTATTTTGTAGGCTATAAGGATGTAAACTAAGTTGTCAACAAGCTAAAGATATTTGCTAGTTTAAGGCCATGGTGGGCCATACAATGCTTGCCAGTTTAAGGCCATGGCGGGCCATAGGATTACTAGTTTTAGTCCTTAGCAAGCCATAGTGTTGCTAGTTTAAGGCCATAGTGGGCCATAGGGTTTCCAATTTTAGGCCTTAGCAAGCCATAGGATTGCTAGTTTTAGGCCTTAGTGGGCCATATTTCTAGTTTAAAGCCATAACGGTTCATTGCCCATACATTGTCTAGCATGGGATGCTCTTGAAAGAGCATGCAAGCCTAGAGCCAATATTGAAACATGATATAATGTTGTAAAGATAAACAAACAATCGATAAAGGAATGGATGAGATGTTTATCACAAACTTTTTTGATCTTTGAGAGATAAAAGAATCCTTTTGGCATGGTTCTATGGCCACCATTTCTCTCATTTAGAATGGCAAGTTTTAGGCATTTTCATTGATTATTCCATGTTGCAAAGTTGGCATTGTTCACATCATTGTTGTCCCTAGTTAGAGTGTTGGGAGTTTTCTCTTGAAACTCCACCTTTGAACTTTATTTAATGTTAACATAGTTAACTAATGGTACTAACACATTATCTCCACAAATCTCAATTTCCCCTTCCTCGTAGGACAAGTAAATCTCTTGATGTATAGGAGATGATACTACGCAAAGCTTTTCTAACCATGGTCTTCCTACAATCAATTTGAAGCACTAGGAAATTAGCAAATATAAGGAATTGCTCACTAGCTATGAAATCCAAGGAGATGGAACCTCACACTACTACTCTTGACTCATTAAATGACTTGAGTACTAGGTAGTGGTCTCTTGGATATTCTTGATTAATTCTAACTTATTGATAATGGAATATGGTATCACATTCATGACCACCTCATCATCCACATGAACATGGTGAACCTTGTATTTTTAAACATGTCTAGTAATAAGGAGAGGAGCAGATAGCACTTCTCCATTTTAAGAGTTGATTTTCACTTCACTATCACAAAATGTGAGCATGGTTTGATGCCCATTTTACCGTAGCAAAGACTACTCAATGATATAGTGGATTGATTCTTTATTGGTGGGCATGTTTCCACTCATAGGGATAAGGGTTAACACCTATGCTAGTGTATCTCTAGGAACCAGAGAAGTCATGGCCAAATTATATAAGTTTGATGATGTGTTCTTTTACTTAAGGGACCATTTGGCTTTTTACATTGTTGTAAGGAAGCTCTTTCCATTGGCTTGTGATGTTTAACCTTAGTGATTCTAACCTCCTCCATTCTTTGTTGGGTTCACAACTTATGTTTTAGTGCATGTGCCTTGGCCCCCTTGTCCATGGATATAGTTGATATTGGTGTAGGTCCTAGTTGATTACCTTTAGTGGGCTTATGCAATGGTTTGGTGATAGGTTTCTTTCACTACCATTGTGATGGTAGTTTCTTACTAACCTTTGAGTTATGGGTCACTATAGATGTGCTTTTGTCATGGGTTGTTGTAGGCTTACTTGTTGAAGATGGAGATACCTAGATAATAAATGCTTTCTTATGCTCTGGAAGGTTGGTAACTCATGGTCTTTGTTGTGACGTTGATGTCACTAAAGGTGGGACATGTATAATGAAGGGGTTATTAGGGGCTAGAGGAGCTATTATTCATATAATTAAGGGCTCTGTCAGCTTTTGTTTTGGGCATGCACTGATACTCTGATGACAAATAGTTTCCTAGGAGGATTAGACTGTTTGGTTTTCGTGAAGAGGCTATGGTATGGGAGTTTTTGTTGGCTTTTAGAGAGCTAGGCTCATTCAACAGTAACTCTTTATGGTCTATAATTTTTTAGAGGTCATCCTTTAATGCTAGGAAAAAATCAGTGTTATTACTAGCCACTTGATAATAATGGTAATACCTATCTAGTCAAAAGTATTTATGTAGCTTAGGATTATCTTTGGTAGCTATCATTGGATCTCTAGCTAGGTCATAAAGACAATTGTGCCTCTTATGAGCTTATTCAAATAGTTTCTTATGTTGTATATGGTCATCTTTAAGCAACTATTCAAAAAGATCAAAGGGCTTTAAAGGCAACATTTCATACTTAGATCTATTCTTTTGTTCAAAGTTTGGTCATAAGAAGTGGATGGTTGGGATGAGTTGGAAGATGTGTTACGTGATGGTGATCCCCACCTTTCTCATTGTTTCAACTCTTTTGTCACTACAATCATAGTTGTATGTTCATTCTTGGTTGTATCCCTATCTCTCCTCATATGTTAATTTTTGTAGGCCACATAGGCTAAGTTGTTACTTACCTCAACTATCTCTTCAATGTTTTTGGTTTTTGAGAAGGCTTGGCTTAGTGATTGGGGCTCTAAATAGAATAGTTTTGACTTAATAAAGTCATTTACTGATCCCTTGTAGATGGCCAAGAGGTCACTTTTAGCAATAGGCTTTGGGATTTAGTTGAGTGTTCATTTCCACCTTTAAATAAATCTTTTGACTAGTTAAAGTGACCCTTACCTCACCTTCATCAGTTGATCCAATGTAACATCTAGCTTTAACTTGTATCTAAAGTAGTTGAAAAATTGGTTAATCAAGTCCTCAAGAGAAGATATGGAACCTCTAGGCAAGGTTTAAAACTAGTCTAGAGCTTTACCCTTTAGGGACATGGGGTAAATTCATAATATCATATGAGGCCAAGCTTGTAAAAAGAGGCACTTAGATTGAAAGGTTACTAGATATGTGTTGGGATCCTCTTCATCATTGTATTTTGGGAAGTTTGACTAGGCAAGCCTATAGGAAAGTTTATTTGAGGCATCATAGGGCTTATAGGATCATCTTGGTAGAAATATAGAACCTTTCCCATCTATGTTGTGTTATCTTTATGTTTTCATAGCTCTTCATTAAGGTCTTGGATCATTTGGAAGGCTTGACCCAAGCCTTGGCGCATCCCTGTGGAGTATGGTATTTGTATTGATGGTTGAGGTATTAATTGGGAGGCCTATGGGCTCCTGATGGATTTTAGTATACAAGGGAATGGATGGGTCATCATGGTCATAGGAGGATTGAACAATGAGAAGGAGGTTGAAGTAGGCACTTTGGAAGCAAAGGGTATAAAGGGCGTTTGTGATCCTTGCCTTATTTGGAATCCCATGGTGGGACCCACTATCATGGAGAAGAAGTAAGTGATGGTGAGAACCACCAATGACAACTATGTAGATCAAGGTTATGTGGAAAATGACATAGATGAAAAAAAAAAGGCTATCTGTGGTGCAAGCTGTACTTGGTGTGTGGCTATAAACAAAGTAGTTACAAACATTGTGAAATATATGAGAGATGATGGTTAACACACTTGACCTACAAAAGTAACTAGAAGGATTGAAGTACTAGAAGGATTGAAGTAGGCACGATAACCTAGAAGGTTATCATTTGAAATAGATCCTTGATGAAGTTGTCAAGTTTAGGCTTAGCCTCAAACTCATTTGTTTCTTCATTTTGTCTTTCTGTACTAAGCTTCTTGTTCTACTCATCCATCTCAATCAAATGAGATAAAATACAAGCATGAGTATCATTCAAAGATATTTTGTCATATGGGAAGGGGATATACTCCTTCTTGTCATAGTGCATAAGCTCATTCTCATGTTTGGCTTTAGCTTCCTCACATGGAATGAGTAGGCCTACTTGAATTTTTGTAGAAATGAAATTATAATTCTCTTCATTTATGATACAAAAATTAGGGCTTTGACCTATTAGCCTAAGGGATTATCTACATTCAACCATAGTAGGGTCTTTACGGTCGTAGACCTTCACAACATCTTGGTTTGACACCATTTTGGACATGTCAATGGATGAAATTGTTGACTTACTAAAACACATTATCTAAAGATGTTTTAATGTCTTGCTATATTTAGTAAATCGTTTAGTAAGTTTGATTTCCCAATGGTGTAGTTGGCTATAAATGAAAAGGTAGTAAAAAGTTATTATTGAGTAGTCAAAATGGGAAAAAAGAAAAGTGGTTTACCTATTGGACAAAAATGGATATCATAGTAGGAATGATGTTGGATGGAATGATGTTGAATAGAATGCATATTGTAGTATACAGAAAATTTGTAGCAAAACCCAAATCTACTATTGCTACTACACGAAGGCTTGTGGAAGAAGGTCTGACAACCAATGTTGGTATTATGGAATGATGGAAGGACAAAAATGTAGTAGGCTTAGCATTGGAAAAATGGTTGAAATGGGATTATAGCTAGGAATTTGTGGTGGAGGTTCTCCTTCTAGTGTTAGAAAACTATTGGAGTTGAAAATCTGAATTGCTAGAATGGAAAAACTAAAAGATCTAAGCACTAGAATAGTTTTAACCTTGAATCCCAAGAGCCTTGAAAAAATGAAACTTAGGGTACTGTGGATGATCTTGCTAATCACCTAAGGACTTACAAAATGTAAATATATAAAACATAAACATAGACATAGAAAAAATAAGAAATGAAAATGAAAATGAAAATGAAAATCTAAACATAAATAGAAATGGAGTTTTTGTTATAGATCTAAAAATAAAAACAAGTGCAGGAATGAAAACATGAACTAAAACTTGTACAACATTAATAATAACTTTATAAAAAATAAATAATAAGGTTCATGAAGTACATATTTCATGCCAAAGACACTAAAAGTTGCTAGCAGGAGCTTGAAGTTTGTTGGAGAAGGTAGCCTATGTTCCATTGTAACTTCATGGTCCGGTTTCTTCCCAGCTTTGAATTCTAGCAACTTTCTATCAGTTTTCACCAAGATCTACAATGGGATTTTGGAAATGGACTCTCACTTTTTGGAGCAATGGTAGCTATGTGGGAGTCTTTGTGCCTAGTGTAGTACCTGTTTCTACTACCAAAATGTAGAATTGGGGTTGCAAATGGGCTTTAATTATTGGAAAAATGACATAATTGCTAGATGTGAAGCTTCAAATTGCTACCAAAATGCCAAAAAATGCTTAGAATGCCAAAGTGTCCATAATTCAAAATGGTGATGACATTGAGTTTTTATAGGGTATGGTTGCTATTTTTGGGTCTAACATGATTTTTGACAAATTGGATCAATTTGCATGTAGCAATGATCATCTTCTCCTAGCATCATTACTATTTGTGATAAGTCCAGAATGGACTACCATCACAAAACCCTTCCATGTACTATAAATAGTAAATTAACTTTTGTGACTATGCTAGTACCCTCCTTACTATGCTAGCCTTGGTCAACAGTCATCTACTTTTAGTGTAGTTTCCATTTATAGTAATGGGCTATAGCCACAAAATCTATCTATTTACTATAAATAGTAAATAGAATTTTGTGACTACACTAACACTATTCCTACTACACTGGCATTAGTGGACTACTTTGAGATTTTTGGAAAATGGGAAAAGTGATGGAAAATGTGCAAAAAGTTGAAAACCATGGAAATGATGGAATTCATTGGAAAGTGTCATGCTTGGTGGAGAATGTTGTCTATGCTGGCCATGGTTGACTTGGGATGACTACGCTAGCTATTGTTGGAAAAAAAGAAAATTCAAACAATCCCAATGTTGTGCTTTTTTTGGGTCTTGGTCATGACTATGTTGGGTACTATAGCGCTACTATCTACTATAGCTATTGTGACTATTGTGGCTACTGTGTCTACTGAAAATGGACCTAGCGTAGTTGGGGTTATACACCTACAAAAACTACAACAATAAAAAATTTTAAAGCATTTTTTGGCCTAGAATGTTGAAGTATGCAAGATTGTAGCTCATGGACTACATATCTCACATTTACAATGAATCCTTTCCTCAAGTTGGAAAATGGGATTTGCAATATGAATTTTGGTGGTGTTTCACCATGAATTTTGTTTATTTCATCGAAGTTAAAGGTCATAAGCTAAGTAGTATTTTTATCTAATTTTTTATTAAAAATATTTATGGTCAAATGTATTAGTAGAATGATCCTAATTCACATGTCCATTAATTTCCTAGGTCTCTTTAGTTATTAAGGAAGCTCTATCCACCATAGCTAAGCTTAGCTCCATTAAATGTGTATATATTCTTGGGAAAATCATGTTGAATGTGTAGAAAATTTATTTAGTAAGGGTTCAATTCAAATTTTTAGCAATTATAGAAGAAACTTTCCAACAAGCCTAATATTAGCTTGAAATTCATTGGAATCGCAAAGATATCATTCTTAAAAAATTATAAAAAAATATATTTTCCATATTTGAGCTACTCAAATCATCTAATAGAATAGGATGTTAAAAATATACAAAATTAAAAATTATTTTAAACATTTTTGCATTAGAAAAACTAACTACCCTCAATAAAGAAAAGAGACATTAGGTTGAAGCTTGTAGATCAATTTATCATCATTCTTTTGGAATAGGTGGACACTGTTGTAACCCCCATTAGTGGATGATCCTCTTTAGTTAATTTCCTTGTGATCCATGTGTATAATAGCAAGGAAAAATTTCTATCATATTTGGAAGAGCATGGCTTATCATCATCAATGCTAAGCTTAGCATTCAAGATATTTTCTTTAAAATTTCTAAGGAAAATAAACATGACATTATTGAGAAGTAGTGTGTTTTATGCATCATATACAATGATATAGTGTGCAACTATACACAAAAGGTTTGGAGCATCAAAAAGGACTAAAATTCCAAAATATATTCACTATACAGAAGAAATATGTGCATAATAATATTTGTACATAATCTTTAATAAACAAGAATGTGCTCTATGATTGATAGCGAAAAAAATATTAAAGATATGAAATATGCATGAAACCACTAGAAAAACTTACTATTTTTTATGTGGACAAGTTGGATGAGATGGAGATAGTTAAATGAAAAATTTCTCAGTAAGGTTGTTCAAGAAAAATAAATGGATTAGAAAAAGTTATAAATTTTAAATGAACTAGTACCAAAACTAATTAAATTAAAGACAATATTAAAATAATTATAGTATTTGCTCCTAGAAAATGTTAAACTAATAATGATCAATGTGAACTAATGAAGGGAAAAAAATAAAAGCTGTTGGAGATGGTTAAAATGTTCAACATCTTTTCCTAATTATATGCTGAAACATATGCATTGATCCATATGTATGCCAACACCACATAAACATAGATCTAGTAATGAAGCCAAGATGTCAATCACTAGAGTAGGTTCACTTGAGATTTCACATTCAATTCCTACTAAATCTAGATAATATAAAAGATATGAAAATTTCTATAAAATAAGAAGACTAGCCATCTTTAGTTAATCAATGGAGAATATTATAATAGGATGGCTTCATCAATCGAAGGATCCAAACACAATCTCACATACTCAAACTATTGTAGAGCATGAGGCTCTACAATCTCACAAAGATTCATCTCAATGTAAGGTTCAATCGCTAAATCAAATATTACACACATAGATATGTAATTCCATCTAATAAAAAAAGAGCTATGGTCAAGATAACACACACACTTAAGCTCAAAGATGCATCCACACATATGCAATCCCTCTCAACTCTCTTCTTCCTTCTCTCTCAAGATCTTAGAATGTCTCTTCCTTCAGACACTCTTCCTTGTATAAGTTTTGCACAAGCTCTTCTTTGTGATAAGAATGAACACACAACATAATTATAAAGACCTAAAGATTATAGGAACATTTTTCAAATTTTTCTTTAGAAGTTTCCCACATGAATCCTAACTTTCCTAGATATTTCCTCTAGAAACTACCATGTTGGATCTTTATCGAGTCAAACGAGATGTCTCTCATCCTTTCCAACAACAACATAGAATGAATCGCAAGATGAAATATGTTGTTAAACAAGAGATTGAAAAAATAATTATTAGTTTTAGTATGCACTTTGATCCCTCATGATTTACCATCATTAATTAACATTGGTTTGGATACAAGTTTAGAAGAAAAATCATGAGTCAAATTCTAAAATTCAAAGTTATAAAAGATTATGTCTCCATTAGAAAGAGAAGTATAATTTAGAAAACATAGGAAAGGATGTTTTTTTGAAGCCATGAAAACACCAATTAATAAATTTCAAAGGTTAAGATTCAAGCCAAAGCTCAAGTATTTATGTAAAGAGAAGAATCCAAATTCAAATCCTCATGAGATGATAATAATAATTTAATTAGTATGCCTTGTAATGTAGGTCCAGTGGAATGTAATTTAAGTAATTTTTATTAGTTAATCATCATAATAAAATATTTTCTAATTTTATTAAAATAATTATGGATAGGTTTATTAGTAGAATGACCACAATCTCACATGTCTGTTCATATTCTAGTCCTTTAAACATGAAAAAAGGTTTGTCCCATTATTAGTAATATTGAGTCCTATAAAAAGCCTATATATTTTGGGAATACCATGTTGTAAGTGTGGAAAATTCTTAAATATTTAGTTCAAATTTTTAGTGATTCATCAACATTTCATTCTTCATTGAAATTCATGAATACTTATCTATTCATCATTCATTAGATTTATCACCAACATTTAATAATTCATCATTCCAGTTGTTTGCAAATCATTAATTAATTTAAAAATAATTACTCATAGATCAATGTCATTATATTTCATCTTGAATTCCCTATTTGGATTTAACCACTTCATCAAGATTTTCTAGTATCATCAACATTCATTGCATTATAGTAAGTTGAATAATCACATTTAGGACCCTTTTTGTATAAGAAATTTCAATATCTAAATCAAGTTCAAATTTTTCAAGGAGGTAAATAGTTGAAAGAACTATGTCTCATGTATTTACTCACTTCATAACTCTCTTAGATCCTTGATATACTCATCTCAAAATTCATTAATTTCTATTTTAGATATTGAATAATTTTATTCAATAAGCCAAATTTGAATCATCAAATAATAATCAATTAATCTAAAATTTTACAAGCATATAGATCAGAGAATAAGAGTTTGAATAAACATAAGATTATACTAAAACTCATTAGGATCGTGAAGATATCATAGTTTTAAAATTATAAAAATTTCTAGTTTTTCATAGTCAAGTCACTTGCATCATCCAATAGACTAGGCTACTAAAAATTTACAAATAAAAAAAATCTTTGGAAACTTCTAACCTCAAAAAATGAACACTTCTTAATGTGGGATTCATTATTCTATGATGAATAGTGAGTGGGTTGTACCACTTATTATTATGTGAAAGAAATGGGATAAATAGAAAATTTGCATTGATTTTTGGCTATTGAACATGAGAAATCTCAACTATCATTTTTCATTTTCTTTTGTTGATGAAGTAATGCACACCATCATAGGACATAACTATTGTGGATTTCATAAGTTTTAGGATTATGAAGCTCATTTCTTTAATGAAACTAGTTATCTTTAATTAATTTAATTAATAGGTTTTGGATGTTTGTGGGTTATGTTCATCTAATTGAACAACCATCATATGAAAGATGGACTTCATGCTCTTCATGTCCTAATTCAATGCTTACCTATGTTTCCTCTTGGATGAAATCTAAAATTGATAAAATCCTCAACCAATTTCCAAGAAACAATAAAACTAGACCCTGATACCAATAATGTTGGAGTAGGTTCACTCTCTAATTAAATCACCTTCAATGCACTAAATCCAAACATTGTGCAAAGATAAAACATTTTACTAGAAAACAAGAAAACTAACTATCTTTAATTAATTTATTATATGATTACAATAGAATTCACACAACCCAAAAATATTCAAAACTTGTCAAACTCAAATGATATTGTAGAGCATGAGGCTCAACAACCACATAATGGCTACTCTCAATGAAAGACATAGCAAATAGAACTCTCTTGCACAACCTGGGACTAAGATCTTGACTCACAAGTAAGATATAAGAGAATAGAACACATAGACCAACACACCACAAGTTGATCTTGAAGCTACAATCACCAATTATACTCACCAAATGTGCTCATGAATTCTCTCTTGCTCACCTCTCACTCATAAGAGTGTTTTCTCTCACTTATTTTCATATTAACAATGATGAATACATTCATATTTATGTTAAAAAAGTATATAAGAATCCTAGAAACATTTCCTCAACTCACCCTGAGGTTTTTTACATGTTTTCTAAATCTTCTCACCTTCTCCTTAGCTATTTCCATCTCTTTCGATCATGTTCTAACTAATTTTTGAATTGGTGTGTGTATTTTTGGAGGTTTTCCCATGCATCTGGGTCATCTCTAACTTTGTTGTGATGTCTCCTATGAAAAAAGAGCTCTCAACTAAGATGTCTACTATTTTTTTTTTTTTTTGATTTTCCATCTAGTCTTGGAACATATCAAATTCTTGTCTTACTTGAGATGTTACATGCATAGTTGGGACATCTCAATTGGGATGTTCCAATTTTTGGTAGGACATTCCACCTACTAGGGCCAAATAAAAAAATGCTTGTTTTGATGTCTAGAACCTCAAGATGCCTCCAAACAAGTTCCCATAGATCTTGGAACCATCTAGACTCATCAAAATGAGTCCAAGACACCCCAAAACATGCCAAAACATCCAAGAATCATCATCAACAAAATCAACACAAGAAGACACATTAATAGAACATAAATGTTCACATCTTGTTCAAGTCCAAAACTTGTAAAAACAACATGTAGGACAAAGCATAAGGAAATCAAGAGAGGTGTTTTTGCAGTAGCTTTCACACCCTTTAAAATGTCAACTCATGTGAACAAGAGAGTAGGGGTAAAAGTGATTCCTCACTTAACAAGTTAGATCTCATGGATCCATACAACATCATTAGTAGATTAATCCTCCTAAAATTTTAAATATTGATGCATACTGACTCCCAAAGTGCTAGAAGCTTCTATCTAGTTGAGTATGTTTTCCTTCCTCTCCATTAAAGGCTTGGACTAATTAATAGACCCCTTCAACTTATCAATTGCATCCTCTATGGTCTCTTCATCAACTAGTCCATGATAGTGCACAATATTTAAAACATTAAACATAAAAGATATATAAAACTTATTTGGTAAATCAATCTCAAAAGTGTTATCATTAACTTTAGCCTTGATTTTTAAGGGCCCCATCTTCTTAGCTTTCAATTTAGAGAAGTTAACACCTATTAATCATTTCTTCTTAAAGTTATTCCAAACAAAGTCACTGATAGAAAAATTAGGCTTTCATTCTCTTTAGCCTTCTTTCCAAGATTGGATTTTACTTATCTATGGATATCTCTCATCTCTTGCACAGAATTAGCACAAACTTGAGCTTCACTATCAAAGATCTTCAAACTATTGACCATCTTTGGACGAAATTCATAATTCACCTCAAATACGATTTTATCAATAATAACAAGGAAAGCATTATTATATGAAAATTCAACATGACACAATAAGTTTTTCTACTTTTTTGACTATCCATCATACAAACATCTCAATATGTTTAGCAAGGATTTATTCACCACCTCTATTTTTGCATCAAATTTTGGATGATATACACTAGAAAATTTTAACTTTATTCATAACATCTTCTAAAGGAACCTCCAAAAATGACTTGTGTCTCTGACACTAAAAATATTCAAAGGAATATCATGCAACTTCACAACATGCTAGAAAAATAAATTTTCCAGATGGGAAGCATCACTCACCTTCTTGCATGGAATAAAATGTGTCATCTTGAAGAACCTATCAACCACAACAAACATTGCATCATTTCTACCTTTTCTTTTTTGAATACCATTCATAAAATCCATTGATATACTTTCCCATGGACCTTTGGAAATTGGCAAAGGTATATAGTGTCCATCCATACCTTTACATCCTTTAAACTTCTATTAAGTCAAGCACTCCTTCATAAATTTCAAAACTTCTATTATTATACTAGTCCAAAAATAGTGCCTACCTACAAGTTCTAATGTTTTATACCTACCATGTGATGAGTCATCCTTATGTTAGCCCCAATATTGGATACCTAATATCAAGGCTCCAATATCAGATACTTGATATCACATCCCAAGAAATGATGTCAAATATATGATATCATCTCTTCCATGCTAGCCTATAAATACAACACTTGGGTGCACAATTTGGATATAGTTTTAGTTGTTAGTTTTTGATAGTCTTTCTTAGATTTCTAAATTCAAGTTTTGTTATTCCTAGTGCATTCCTATAGTGTGATGTTTGTGCTTTTATGACATTCTTATTCAAGTATGACATACTTAAACATGTTACATGACTAGAAATAAAGATCATGATTACTTCAATCATTGCAACATCCACTTAGATTATTATTACTTTTAATTGTTAATTTTTTAATTATTTACTATTTTCCTTAGTTAATATTTTCATTTATTCTATTTACAATTCCTATCATTAAGTTGAATAAGTACGTCTAATCATGAGCGCTTAAGTGCAATTACTTGGTAACCCAAGAGTATATTGTTTGGCAAACCTAGTGATGTACACTTGGCAATTCCAGTGGTGGTTATATGAATTCCAAGGCATGTGTGGACAATTAGAAATAGATGTTCATGACATGTAGGCTGGTTTAGGTTTTACTTTCCATTGTTCATTAACTTAATTAATTAATTATCTCTTTATTATCATTAGGAGTATCATAGGATTAGACAACACCACATGCCTCACCTTGGACTAAATCATACATGACAAAGCTACCACTAGTCCAAGTAGGAAGATAGTGAACTACAATCAAAGCATAACAATTTAGATGCACAACTAGTCCCATCCATAGAATTCAACTAAATTGTTTGTAAACACTTGTGATTTGTATGGTTGGGCGTAGGGGTACCTTGCCACTCATCATAGCCTACCTCAATTTCTATAAATAAGAGGCAAATTTCCTTGTTCTAGGCATTAGTTCTTAGATTTTATTGTAAGTTTTTAAGTTTACATTTCTCTCAGCATGCCCATAGTGTGGTGATTGTAATTGTATGGCACCTTTATTCGAGTGTGACATACTTGGACACGTACACAACTGACAATAAAGATCAAGATTACTTCATCATTGTAGCATTCACTTAGTTTAATTAATTATTTATTTAATTTTTATTTACTATTTTCTTAGTTAATCTCTTCTCACCCTAAACTCATGTTAAACACAGAATGAGTACAACTTGATTACAAGCATTTAAGTGTGACTACTTGGTAACCCAGTAGCGTACCTAGGATCTATGCTTGGTAATCCTAGTGGTAGTTGTGCACGAAGTCCAAGATGTTTACAGATGATCAAGGAACAGATGCTCATCGCACTTAGGCTAGCTTAGATTCTCTCTCACCCTTTCTCTCTTAGCTTAGTTAATCTTATTTACCACCACAGTCAGGAGTAGCATTAGTGTAGGAACACATCATACACCTCATTCTAGACTAAATCATATGTGACAAAGTTAATACTAGTCCATATGGGAGGACAGTGAACTACGACCTAAGGATAACTATCTTGATACCACAACTAGCCCATCTACAAAGTTTGACCGAATCATGTGTGAAATGCTTGTATTCGTATGGTTGAGTGTAGGGGTACCTTGCCACTCATCAATAGGAATCAAAAATGGATTCTATCAAGTATAACTACACTCCATACATTTCTTGCTTCATCAAAATGAGCACCATTATCAAAATTCCAAGGTCTACCAAGAATTATAGGAATCAAAAAATGGATTCCATCAAGTATAACTACACTCCATACATTTCTTTCTTCATCAAACTGAGCACCATTATCAAAATTCCAAGGTCTATCAAGAATTACTTTAGCACAATCTATTAGAAGTACATCACACTTCACAACATCATGAAGAATTCCAATTTAAAATTTCAAGGTAAAGTATTCTCTCATCTCTTGAGAAAAACATCTAGATAACTAATGCACCTTATAAGGTCTAGGACGATGATTAGTTACCAAACCTAATCTAGCAACTATCATAGAAGAAATAACATTTTCTTGGGCTCCCCCATTGAAACATGAACTCATTACCCAGTAAGAAAACTACTAGCCCCAATCCAAAATAATAATTTCCTATCAGGATGATCTTCTTTATTTACATTTCCTAAGAATGCACAAGAATTAATTCAAAAACATCCTTAATTCTTGTTGTATTAGGATTATCTCTTTGAAAAAATTGGCTTGATGTCTTCTCCACCTCCATAGTTTATATATCTTTTCCCTTTCTTTCCTTGTAAAGTAGACACTTCCATTGCTTGTGTCCCCATTCTCCACATTTGAAGCACTCGAGTTTTGATATGCTACTATCTTAATCCTTGCCTTGGTCCTTCTTGACTTTGTCCTTCTCATCATCTCTTTTAGTCTTCATGTCTTGGTTTCTTTCCTTGTCTTCAAATTTAGACTTAGATCTCTTATCAAGTCTAGATCCCTTCTCCTTCTCCTTCGAAGTTTATTTGCTCATGTTTCTAAATCCACAAAATTTCTTCTTAGCCTTTAGTATCAAATCATAAGCCTCATCAAGAGTTTGTGGGTTATAAAATGATAACTCTTATTGGTACACCATTTTGAGACCTACTAAAAAGATTGAAGCTTGTTCATACTCCTTCTATTTTTCCTTAGCTTGATGGAATAGATCACAAAGTTTGATGTATAATTCTTTGATATCCTTGTTACCTTGTCTTAGAAATTTCAACTTCATAATGGTTTCTTATATCTAATGAGACTTAAAATTTTCTCTTCAACCTATATTTCATCAAATTCCAATCTCTAATAGGGTTCTCATTTCATCTTTCATAAGCTTGGGACTTCTTTTCCCATCAAATAGAAGTCATATCTTCTAATCTAGATTTATCAATAGGTACCCTCAAGTTATATGGTACCTCCTCCAACTAGAAATGCTTCTTAAGTGTCTTTAGCCAACTTGCAAAAGCATTGATGTCATCTATACCATTAAAAGTCTTTAACTCTATGTACATAAGTCTTGAATAATTTCTAAATCCTCTAGAAAGCCTTGCCTCATCTTCCTTATCAAGCTTATTTGAAGCATTGAACACTATTGGAGTCATTGGAGTTCTTATACAATGAACAAGATTCCCTCCCATCGGAAAACTTGGCTAATGGATCTCTACACTCTCATAGTTGGATTATCCTTATTCTTCATCCACTTCATCTTCAACTAGTTATGAAACTTCTTTCTCTAAACAAATATGCTCTTCATCTCCATGTATCTAGATATGGCTAGGACATGTATTTTGATCTACCTTTGTGTTGATTTCATCCAATTGAACAACCATCATATGGAAGGTAGACTTCATGTTGTCCATGTCCTAATTCAAAGCTTACACTTGTTTCCTTTTGGATGACATCTAAAATTGATAAAATTCTTAACCAATTTCCAAGAAACTATAAAATTAGACTCTAATGCCAACAATTTTGAAGTAGGTTCACTCTATAATAATCACCTTCAATTCACTAAATCTAGATATTATGCAAAGATAAAACGTTTTATTAGAAAACAAGAAAACTAACTATCTTTAATTAATTTATTAGAAGATTAAAATAGGGTTCATACAACCCACAAACATTCAAAACCTATCACACTCAAATGATATTGTAGAGCATGAGGCTCTACAACCACATAATGGGTACTCTCAATGTAAGACATAACTAATAGAAATCTCTCCGACAACCTAGGACTGAGATCTCAACTCACAAGTGAGATACAAGAAAATAGAAAATTTCAATTTCAATGTAAATAAGCCTAATCCAACATTCAAGTGGTCAAAACAAGGTAAGATAAACTAGGTTTTTCTTACTACAAATGCCACTAGGACTCTTCAATCAAACTCCACTTAGATAAGCATAAACACTAGTGAACACCATGGTGCCCTCATTCTTTGAGTGAGCTTATTTTATCATCCTTATTCCCTAAGTAAGTATCTATAGTAGGATGAGGTGTATGTGGTTGGTTATGATATGTCCATACCTAACTACAACTAGAATTACATCAAGATCGGATAGAGGGAAAGGAATTGTTAGGGGTTCTAAGCATTACTAACAACCTTCCACTTAAAAGTGATAACTACTAATAAAGAAATTAAGTGAGTTTTCATTAATTCTTAATAGATAAAATTATTATAGTATCATAGATATATAAAAAGTTATTTGATAAAGGATCCACTAATAAAAATTTGGCTTCTCCCCAGTACATTTACATTTGGTCTTAAACCATTTTACCAAATGTAGAAAGAATTGGAAAGGTTACTAATTTCAAGACTATCAACTTAGCAACAAATAAACTAGGAAGAAATGATTTAGCATAGAAAATTGAATTTTTGTAGTTCCACCCCCCACCCCCACACACCCCCNGTGCATGTTTCATGGGAAAAAATCATAATATATAGGGTGGCTAATCAAGGTGGTCCCCCATGCACTATGCAAGAGTCAAGCTTGCATGTAAGGAAGATACCTGCCCTCTGATTATCTTAATGAGCTTATCAGTCTACCATGTTTAAAAAGTAAAGGATACTCTCACTAGCTAATGAGTTAGGTCAAGTCATAGGATATAGTTCATACCACATGTCATAGGAATAAAATTTACATAAAGTTCCATTAATATTAGTGAGAGTATTTATGAATTTATCTAGGCATAGGCCTCTTAAGTAATATAATCATATAGTTCTTCATTATTCATAACTTGAGCCCCATAAAACTCAAAAAAGATAACCCATGTATGTACTCCAACATGAAAATGAAAGCCATTGGTCTCATGTGATCCTGAGGAATCCATGTCTTAATATGATTGAAAAAGAGGATGATTCTTTCAATTGAATAATCAACCAAATCATCTCAATCCTCTCATATGAGCCTTTGGAAAATACAATACACAATTGTATTTGGATATTTCAAATGAAATATTTTCTTGTACTAACAAGCCACAAGAAGAATCCATGCACATTCAATCAATTTATGACAATGTCTATGAAGAAAAATAAGATTCCAAACCTAAGGAAACAAAACCAATGATTCATTGAATTATTCATTATTTTGGAGTTGAGCATTTAGACAGTGAATATTCTACTTTAGAGAGTTACATCTCCCTTTGCCTCTTCCACCTCCTAAAAAAGGAGAAAGATCTCTTTGTGAAATGTTATTCTTTTAGTTAGAAGTGGAGGAAGGCTATGAGAAAAAGGAAAGAATTTTTGGTTAAATGCATAAAATTTACTAAATACTTGAGATGAGAAAAAATAAATCTAAAATGGCTGATTCTATATCTATTACTAGTTCTCCCTCTAGAACTACGACCTATTTTTATTTTGAATCACAGATTGATGTACCACAAGTTAATCTACAATCACTAATTGCACTTACCCAATGTGCTCACCCACTCTCTCTTTCTCAAGTGTCCCTCTCAAAATCATTTTCTCTCACTTCTCACCATATCAAAAATGATGAATACATCCATATTTATGTCAAATAAGAATCCTAGAAATCTTTCCTTAACTCACCCTAAGGGTTTCCATATGTTTCCCAAGTCTTTTCACCATATCCCTAGTTATTTCTATATTTTTCCATTGCATTCTAGCTATTTCTTGAATTGGCATAGACATTTTTGAAAGTTTTCCCATTCATCTAGGTCATCTCTAACTTTTCTTGGATGTCTCCTATGAAAATACAACTCTTAGGTAAGATGCTTGCTATTTTTTTGGGATGTCCCAAATTTTGGTGGGATGTACCACCTAAGATGCCACTTGCACAATTGGGATTTCCTAGTTTTTGGTGGGATGTTTCACCTACTAGCACAAACATAAAAATTCTTGTTTTGATGCTTGAAACCTCTAAATGCCTTCAAAAAAATTTTCATTGACCTTGGAACCACCTAGACTCATCAAAATGAGCTCAAAACATCCCAAAACATGCCAAAAGATCTAGGAATCATCAACAAAATCAATACAAGAAGATACAAATTAACAAGAAACACTTGTCCATGTCTTCTTCAAGAATGAAACTTGCAAAAACAACTTATAGGACAATGCACAAGGAAATTGAGAGAGATGTTCCTACACTAGATAACAAAGAATAATGCATCATTCATCTAGAACAATGTAAAAAGTATTTTGATTAGTTGAAGAAAAGGCTTATAGAAATCCTAATTCTATGAGCAGTAGCTTACTATAGATAATTTTACATCATGATAGATGCATCCGACTAACATTTAGGAGCTATGATTGCATAGATGAATAATTAGAAACATGCATATCATATCCAATATGTAAGAAGAAGCATCATAGAAGCATGGTTAAACTACATCATAATTGAGAAGAAACTCATGATAGTGATGTATGCACTAGAGAAGTTCATGTACTATGTGCTTAAATATTCTATCTTTTTGCTCATGGACCATAGTGGGATTAGGTTTATAATAGATGAATCAATGATAAGTCCCTAAATCATTCAATAGTTGGTGATCTTACAATGATTGAAAAAAAAAAGGACCAAAAAAATATTTGCAAATTATTTATTTCTATTGAGAGAGGACAATGAGGTTGATGACAAGCCTCTTTGAAATTATCTTCCTAATGTGTCTTTCTTTACTAAGGCTATTGTAGTCTTCTTATTGATAAATACCTCTTGGATTATTAACTTTCTTATCTATTTATAAGAATAGAAGGTTCCAACTAAATGAGATACACATAGGATGCAATAATTTCTTCATCCAAAAATGTGCTACATGGAGATAGAGAAAAATCTCTATAAAATTTATGTAGATGGCCTAGTTAGATGGTGTATACTAGAGCAGAAACAATTATGCATTTTTCAAAAATGCTCATGAAGGACTTGTGGGGACCATTATTCAACAATAAAGATAACCATAAAGATCCTTATGGTTAGATATTTCTAGCCCATGCTCTTTAGAGATGTACATCACTTCATGAAGTCTATGAGTATTGTTAATGAGATAGTGGGCTTAAAACATAATTTGAGAAACTACAACTATGGATTTAGCCACATATGACACTTAATCTATGGGGAGTTAACTTCTTGATTTCCATCACTTCCATGTGAAATGGAAAAGCATACATTATTGTTACTATTAATTATTATATGAAGTGAGCAGAAGCTATTCTAGTCACTAATTTCACTGTAGCAATAGTTGCTAAATTCTTTGAATAATAGGTGGTGAATATGTTTGACATTCCACATACATTAATATTTGATAAGGGAACACATTTCAATGTGAATATGTTCAAGAAACTAACACAACACTTAGATGTAGAACATAAACTTACTACATTTTATCATTCCTAAGTTATCATGATTTTTGGGCAATGTTCAAACTCTGTATTCTTTTCATGTTTGAATTCATGTAGATGTTAGAAGTATAAAAAAAAAGCCAATGAAATTATCTAGAAAATCTTAGGAAATCATAGTTTGTGCTAAAAATAAAAGAAAAAGGAAAAAAGCTAGTTATGCATGAGGAGAAGTTCTAAATCCTCTTTACTCAAGCTATAAAAGGAGGCCATCAGCCTCCTTGTAAACGTAATGGAGCATTATTGGAGTAATCAAGATGAATAGAGTAAAGCTTTTATTTTTCTTCTCTATGTCCTTTTCAAATCCTTTTCAGTAGTTGTCATACTTTCATAGTTGAAGTGCTTTCAATTTTTCATCTTCTTGCAACCAATCATTTCTTATAATTAAGCTCTTCCATCATAAATTTGCATGCCCCATTTTTCATAATAGTTTCTCATAATGTTCCTCACGATCCTCATAAAACCTTTTCAAAATTATTACAAATTAGAAAAAAAATTTCAAGATTAAGAAGGCCCTTTTATTTATAGCAAGTGATGTTAAATATTAGTATCATTAAATTTTTATTTCTATGTTTTTTAGCCTCAATTCAAATCATAAATGTTTGGATACAAGTGCTTGATGTTCATGCATGTAGGCTTCAAATCCATTTTTTTCATGAATTTTGTTATGATTTTTTGTCCACCAAGAATATCTAGAATTATGAATATTTTTTACAAGATAATAAGGTAATTTATGTTAGAATTCATGTTTTTTAATGTAGAGAATTTATGATCATATTGAAGCTCTCTTTCTTGTTGATGTATTGATGTTTAATTAAGCATCTAATGTCAAGAAAAGTTGAGCCTCTCTTAATATAAAGATATATGTTATACATATGGGCACTTTGCTTCTTGTTTCTCAACTCAAAGAATGATGATTTTCATGTTATGTTGTCAGTCTTCTTTTATGAATCATGATGTATAAATTTGATTATAAGTATCCTTTAAATTTGTTTTGTATGACTCTTATTGTCAAACATAGATTTGAGTTTCCCTCATCTGAGTAAACCTAATGAAATCAAATTTATTTAAAGAATGTAATAATTATTGGAATTTTTTTTCTGAAAATTCCAAAATTTTAATTTCTATCATCCTCAACAATATCTAGATGCCACAACTAGTCCCATCCATGAAATTCAATTGAATCATTTGTGAATGCTTGTGATTTGTATGGTTGGGTGTAGGATGTACCTCACCACTCATCATTGGTGCCATTGCTAGGGATGGTGCTAGTTATCTAGATTAGTTATATCATACATGACTGATGTAAGCACATTAACAAAATATCTTTGAGAAAATACAAAGGCATACACATCATACACCAACAACAATGTCTCTTTCACAAGAAAGTGATAATGCATCATATGAAGAGAACATTCATTGAAGAACCAATGAGATATATACTAAAGAAAATTGGAGTGACCAATATCATAAAGGGGTTTCATATGTTCATGACCACCCTAATGACACACAAAGACTACATTCACCTAAGGAAGACAATCCTAGAGGAGATGAAGTAAGTCCTAGGCCAATGAAGGCTTTAAGACCTAGGACCTCCTGAAAACCTAAAAAAGATAAATCAAGGGACCATGGGGAGAACTGTAGAAGCCATAGTGATTCTCCCAATTTTTCATCTTCCTCTTTCTCTTCAATGTCTAGTTTTGATGAAGATGAACATAGGTATAGAGACAAAGCTCTACTATGGGGTCAAAATAAGGGTAGAAATAAAAACCATAAGAAAAATTAAAGACCTCAACATGAACAAAACCAAAACAATTAAAATTGGAAAAATAGAAATAGTAATTTTCACCATGCCATGTTTGATGATGATGAACCCTTGTTAGCTACTAAGAGCCTGATGCAGATCACAAAGGCAATTAAGATATCCCATAGGCATCACAGTGAAAGTCGCATAAAAAGGCTCGATATGAATAATACCCCTAAATTTATGGGAGGCTATGATTCTAATCCACAACATCACTTACAAGCCTTTCATGATGCTTATGCCCTACAAAATATCAAAAATTAGTGGAAAAAGCTTAAGCTCTTCCCTAGGACACTAATAGACAAAGCTAAAAGTTGGTATAGATTGTTAGAACCAAGTTCCATCCACCAGTGGTCCACAATGGTAGAACTTTTCAATGAAAAACACCAAACCTATGCAAGAGTGTCCAACCTAAGAAAACAAATCCAAGGGTGGAAGCAAGAAAATCATGAACCCTTGGATGTGGCCTTGCATAGATACTATTCACTACTACATAGATGTCCTAGCCATGATTTCTCTCAAAAAGAGCGACTTTTCCACATCATAGATGGGGTTTGTAATGAAACAAGAGAGACCCTTGGGATGTATGCTCAAGGTCAATTATATAAACTAAAAGCCCATAAGATACAAAGGTTAATCAAGCAGGTGGTGAAAGAAGAACAAGAGCCATGTAAATGAGAGAATGTTGAGAAATATCATTGGGATCCAACTCTTCAAAAGAAGAGGGTTCATATCTATGATGAGGAAAAAGTGGTAGCTCTTGATGAGGTGATTTCACAACAAACCTTGCCACTGCAACAATCTTTTGATGAACTCTAGGCAAGACTAGATAGGATGTTAGAGTGGATAAATGGAAAAGCTACAACTTTTGTAGAAATTGTAGAGGAGAAGGTAACACAAAATGAACTAGGTGATCACAATAAATGGAGGAAGCAAAACCAAGAAATAGTTAGGAATGCTTATCGACAAATAGGAAACACACCTGCAGAATGTGAGGATATAGACTCAACCACATATGAAGATGATGAATGTGACATCTGCATATATGACCACTTGAAGGGCCATTGCCCAGTCATGTCACATCTACATGAGTATTGGGCTTTTACATTAAATCCCAAATTTTTACAAAATCACATGCCCAAAAATTTCCTTTTCCACACAGTAATTATAGATAGTTCCACAATCAATAGTATTATCCTAGGACTTATTAGTAGCCTCAACACTATCATCAATCGTAGTGGCAAAACCCATAGTCATGGGGGAGGCCACCACCAAACTAGCCATACCCTTACTTTCAATCCAACTTGCATGGATATTATGTTCAACAACATGTTTCCCCAACTGGTTCGACTTTCTCTACTTCAAATCGCTACTACCACTCTCCCAAATATCATCAACCAACAACATCTTCTAAACAATCACCACCTCACACCTCTCATCCTTCATCATGTCCTAAATATTCTCATACTTCCCTTTATCATATGCCACAACCAACAACATAGGAAGGTTTAGCACCATGACATCAATGAGAGAATGCCACTTGTGCTGCGAACATACACAAAAATGATAATACCGGTAGATATCCACCACAATATAGGAAACATCCTTTCTTTAGGATGCTTCCCATGCATAAGCACAACACTCATGGATCTACTAACTCATCCAAACTAGCACAATGCCAATCAAGTGCAACACCCCTCCTTTCATGACCAATGTCTTCCAATCCTACATAAAGGCCAACATCCATCATTACTCCAACACTTAACTGGAGCAATGAATCTAGCACTATGGAGAGACAAAAGAATCCATGAATTACTACTAATAGTAAAGGATGTAGCTATGGGCCAAAAATTTAAAATATTAATAGAACCCACAACATAGCTAAGGAACAAGTATGTGAGCAAAACCTAGCTTACATAGTAGCCACTAAACTAGAAGACATCCATTGTCTTAAAAATGAGAATATAAAATTGCTTCAAATATGCATGGAGGAAATTGATTTGCTTATTAGTTCTAAACTTAAGAAAATAAACCAAACAAAGGACCTAGACACAAGTATCTCACACTCTGATCATACATCCAAAAAGGATATTAAACACAAAGACCCGAGGATTAAAATAGAAAATAAAGAAGAATAAGCAAATACATCTAGATCCCTCAAAATAGAAAGACCTTCAAGTCTAGGTGAAGATACATCTCTAAATGATCCAAACGAAACTATTACCAATGTTAGATGTGCTACCACATGATTAATTAAATTAGTAATAGTGATAGATGGGAAATCGATGGTGTATAACCAGGGTGTGCAATCCATCTCTTGCCATAAGATTAGTCATGGGGGAGATGCTCCATCCTAGTTCAAAAACTAATAAGTGTTTTTTACCTTTTTGTTTTATAATTTTTTATCATTTTCCTATTTCTTCCAAAATTTTCTAATTCTTTATATGTTTTCCATTTCTTAATATTTTTCTTTTTTTCATATTTTTCTCTTTTCCTGAGTCATTCTCTTTATTTTTTATGAATGTATTTTGTGTTTTTGTTAATAATATTGCCAAGTCATGATGTAGAATTCAATGCTATTTGTTACATTTTTTTGCTATACTATTAAGATGATTGGATAAGTAATTGTGTAGAGCAGCGAGACCACCTCATCCATCCCTCCAATTCTCTACATAAAAGTTCTTTTTCATGGAAACAATTTGGTTCTTCTTTCATAAAACTAAAATTAATCAATGATTATTGTACCTTGAAGAAAGAGGAAATGACCAAGTGGAAATGGCAAAGGGTGTCACCTCAAGGGAACTTGTTGGGTTTTCTTCTTGTTTTCCTTCATGTGGTTTATGACTTCTCTTGAAATGTATCATTACTCCTCCATCCACTAATAATAGGAAGCTAAAAGTCTTTGCATGGTGTGATTCCCATATATTCAAAAAAAAACAAAAATAAAGAAAAAAAATAAAAATTGAAAAAAAAAAGAGAAAAAAAAAGAAAATAATAATAATAATAATGGGAATTCAAAGCACATCCCTTAGACATAATAATGGGCTACAAGCATTAGTTATGGGGCTGGAACGACATGTTACCCATGCCTAAATATGCCCCTCTAACTAAGGCCCTTCCTTCCTTCTTCTCTTTTCTTCTCTTTTTGGAGTGATGATTATTCTTTGAGGCGGTTGTGAACTCATGGTGGTCAATAGGAAGAAACACATCAATGCAAGGTTATTGTTCATGGTATGGACTTGGTCTGAACTTGGACAGATAGGTATGCTAATCATTTTAATCACATTTTTCACAAGAACCTATTGTGGACATGGTTAAGTGCTTTACATCCCTATCTCTGCAATCCCTTCTCATCCCATTATTCACCTCACTACTGCATGTGATTATGAGCCTTTTGGTTTTGTGTATTATAGTACAACATCCCAACCACGGTAGTTATGTGTTGTTGGAATGAAGGCATGGTCTACATTTAACTTCTTGGATGCCCACAGACATCTATAGAAGTGATTATGCAATGGCATTATGGCAGGAGCTTACTTTGGGAGGGATCCACTTGCATAACTTTTGTTGATCCTAGCTTTAAACTAACCTTCACAACTTCTAGAACATTAATAATAGTTTCTTTGAATTAATGCATAATTTTGGGACTACTTCTCATCACTTTTAATTACTTTTTTACTTTTTCCTACTTTTTTGTTAAAATATCCTTAAAATATTTCTTGGCCATCTTCTAAATTAGACCTTTATTTTCAATTGTTCAAAAACTTGTGTGCTTCTAGAATCATGCTTATTAGTCATGGGGGCTAGGGATGTTCACTTTGAAATTTTTAAATTTTTCTAACATCCTATTTTTGAACATCATGGTAACTAATAGTAATTGATCAAAATAATGTAAACAACTTGATGATTTTAGTTACCTCGTAGCCTTTGGCATAGTATGCTATCATCACCTTCTGCTTAAATGAAAACTAAGAGATCCGAAAAGGGTTAATTATTAAGGAAAATTTACCAAAACTAATGTTAATCCTTTGGTAACTATAGGTGATGGTAAAAGAAACACCTAGGGAAGAAGGTCCTTTTCTAGGCATGAAAAAAAAGTTAAGAGGGGGACAATTGATGGGACACGATATCGCATAGGTCGTGATATCACATACGCGATGTATCGTACACGATATCGCATAAGCCGCAATATCGCGTATGTGATGTATCATATGCGATATCGCAGTGCGTCGTCAAATCTATAAATAAGAGGTAGCTCTCCCTTGTTTCTCCATCTAGATCTAGACCTTAGCCAAACTCTTGCAGTTTTTCCATTCCAGAGTTAGAGTAATTTCCATGTGCCCGCAGTAGGAGTCCCAAAGTGAACGGATCTTTATTCGAGCAAATATTGTACCTAAGCACAAGTTTGTGTATGGAAATAAAGACAAACTTTTTGGATAAACCTTGCAGTGCATGGACTAAGCTAATTAGGACTTTAATTATTGTTAATTATTTAAATGCTTTATTAGTTAATTAATCTCTCTCAACCCTCAACACTCCTAGTTAAGTGCATTTAGTACGACTGCTTCGAGCACGTGCGTTACGCTTGGTAATCCCAGTAACGAATAGCGTTTGGTAATCCCAGAAGGTTGCATTGGTTCAAGGTGTGAACAAAAAGTGGGAACAGATACTGATGCTAGGCATTAGAACTTAGTTAATTAAAGTTAGTTACTTAGTCTCTTCACCCTTTCCCTCATTAGCATAGGCGATAAAACATAAAAGATATAAAAATCACATACCTCATACTTACTTAACCATACAACCATGAAAAATACAAGTAAGTATGGGAAGACAACAAATGATTAACCTTAAGTATTCCATAATGTGTGTAGGCACTTAGTTTGTGGAGTTTGACTGGATCATGCGTGTAACGCTCGTATTCATATGGTTGTGTAGGGGTACCTCGCCACTCATCATTGGCACTGTTGCCGGGGACTAAGTTGTTTGTGCGCTAAGTAGAACATAGGAAACCATCCACATTGTTGGGAAGCTTAAATGAACCCTCAGGGTTAATCAGAAGAAAAATTAAACAATGGTCAATCAACACACCGAATAAGAGACAATTTCTTCTTCTCATAAAAGCACTTCACCACCTAGGGATCACACAAGAGACCGTTGGTAGTCTAACACATGTAACCAAGAACCGCCAGTTCCTCAAAAATTTAGTGTGGTATATACTCACCATGATGAGTATATGCCTGATTTTACCTTTGTCTTCCATCAAGATGAACAACTGCAATGGAGAGACTTAGAGGATAACATAGTGTTGCCTCTAGAAAAAGTCGCTCCCAACATGCTCCTTCATGCCCTTGCACGAATCAGCATGTCACAATTATACACTGAATATGTTGCATGTGATTACAATGCAAGGGAATACCATCCCACAGAAGCACAACGTCAATGGGACTCGTGGCAGGATAGTTACCATACATCATTGAAGGGCAAAGGGCCCTTGAACCTATTTTAATAGGTTCTCCACAAAATTATGTTCCTCCTTCTAACAATGGTGAAGAGGTAGGGTATCAGAACCTACACTCTACGATTCACAACCCTCATTCTGATTCCCATGAACACCAGGTGTTCGATGAGGGAACACAAACACACGAAAAAGGTGAGAAATCTGATCGTCATCACGATCGGGGCTATAGCCACCAAAGAGAAGGTAAGAAACATCATCATGGAAATGGTTCCCCTTCATCAAATCATTCACCCTCTCCTTCCACATCAGGACATAGTCACAAAGAGCACAATCATAAGGATAAGGGTAAGGATAAGTAAAATGAGAACCCTCGATGAGAGAGTCGAGAGTGAGGAGTCAAGGCATGAAAGAATGGAAAGTAGGGAACCATGTAGGCATCATAGACGTCATGAGAGAGATGATCATGATGAACCCCTACTTGCCACCTAAAGTATGTTAGATATTACGGAGGCTATTAGAATACCTACAAGGCACCAAAAAGATAGTCAGATCAAGAGACTAAACATGAATAATATCTCACGGTTTGAGGGGGGATACAATGCTAATCCACAAAACCACTTACAGGAATTCCACAATGCCTGTGCCTTGTAGAATATTGAAAATGAGTGGTACAAGTTAAAGTTGTTCCCTAGAACACTCATAAAAGAAGAGGAAAGTTGGTCTCAGTCTTAGGAGCTGGAAACCATTAGGAGGTGGAGTACAATGTTAGAATTTTTTAACAATAAATACCAAACGTACTCCAGAGTGTCCAACTTGTGTAAGCAGATCCAAGGATGGAAGCAGGGTACTCATGAACCCTTGGATGCTACCATGGGTTGATATTATGCATTACTACATCATTGTCCGGGCCATGGTTATGCATAGCGAGATCAACTATGCCACCTCATAGATGGGCTAAGACATGAAACCAGGAGAACCCTTAGGACATATGCCCAAGGGAGATTATCTGAACTTAGGTCCCATGAAGTTCATAGATTTTTGGAGGAAGTAGCTAAGAAAGAAGGGGAGCTATGGAAAAGAGAAAGTGTGGAAAAGTATAATCATGATCCTTCCCTCCGAAAGAAGGGAGTAAGATTCTATGAGGAAGAGGATGAGTCACCACTTGAAGAGTTGGTGAATAGAAAAAACTTGTCACTTCAGAAATTAACAATGGAAGTGTCAGCTAAGGTAGATCAAATATGGAGCTCCTTAGATAGTAAAATTGAAACCGTCCTAAAAATCATAGAGGAGTCTAAGAAGCAAAGTAGTGACTCGGATAAGAAAAAGAAGAGAGATTCAGACCATGCACGTAGCAAGGGTAAGGTAAAAATGACTATCACCAATGAGGTTGTGGATTTGGATACAGACAATGATGGTGGATGTGAGATCTACCAATATGACTATCCTAAGGGATGTTGCCCAATAATCTCACATCTACAAGAGTTTAGGGTGTATGCACTCAACCCAAGGCTTAACAAATGGCAAGCACCCTGAAGGTTACCTTATCCCCAAGGTAACTTGAGGCAGTTCCACCAACCGTAAACATATTATCCAAGTAGAACTCCACTACAACCTATCAGGCAACACCAGCAGTGGCAACATCCACAATCATGGGGGATGCCACTGCCTAGGCAACAATACCCTTACTGGAAACCAAACCTGTATGGCTATTATGTGTAGCAGCTGGTTTTTCCTAGTGACTTTATGGGTCACAGAACCCCACAACATCACTACCAAGTTTGGGAGTATTTTAGGGCTCCTTCTTCTATAGGAGACACACCACATACATACCATCCTCTGAATCCATCTGCATCTTTTACACCAATAGTTCCACTACCACCCGCTCCAATGATGCAAGGGGAACTCCCCACTCAATCAAATCAATGTAATGCTACGAGAGCTATAGACCTTCAACCCATTGTTGGTTTTGACAACCGCATGAAGATAAGACCTTTCTTCAGAGCCAAAAGCCCAAACAAGCTTTCACAACCACAAGATGTTGAGTCTGTACATGCTCCTCCAACAAATAAGGCTTCAAAGCTCCCTTCAAGCCAACAACAGAGCTCAACACACACAGTCAAGTTAACACATACTATTACTAACTAGATCAAGGTGGTCCACCTTCTCAAGAAATTCTCTAATCTTGGAAGCCCCCTAATTTATCTCCAAGTCGTTGGGAATGAACCTCATAAGGCTCTTCTTGACTCAGGTTCTGGAGTCAACTTAATCTCATGAGAAATGTATAAAACCTGGAACCTACCTCCACTCAAGAAGAGAAATATTCAACTAGAGCTAGCTGACTAGTCCATAACTATTCCCTTGGGATTGGTGGAGGACATCATTACCACTATGTATGGTTGGTCATACCCAGCTGATTTCCTAGTGATAGAAGTCAACAGTAACAAAGGGGACTTTCCAATTATAATGGGGAGGGCATGGCTAAGTACCATAAATGCATTCTTAGGAATCTATGATCTTTCCTTGGAAATATCTAAGGAAAACATTTATGGAAAGATCGATAAGAAGAAAGTTCCATGCATCACATATAGTGACTCAGAGGGTGATGACATGGAGGAATGCTCAGCATCTCCTACATGCAACTAGGGTGCCCAAGAAAATCAGATACAAAGGTGCCTATATGTAGCAACCACACAATAAGAGAACACCTAGTGCTTGATAGCTAATCAAGAGAGCAGCCCACCAACATGCATGGAACGAACTAGGGAAACAACTTGCACCCACAACGAAAGCATAGATACATTGGAGTATGAGTGTCGCCAACTTCCAACCCTTAACCTGAAAACATCAATTGGGAGAAGTTGGACACTTTTAAGAAATTCAAACAAACACTCATTATTTTGGATCTCTCCCTTTCAATTCAGTCATGGGGGAGATAGCCACATATGTTGATCATTTGGGGCCCTCAGTTTCTTTTAAGTTTTTTATTTCACACATTTTTGTTTTACACATTTTTGTTTTACACGTTTTTGTTTTTCACATTCTTGTTTTACAAATTTCTTTAACTTTTCTTGTTTTTGTTTTACAACATCGTTCATACTTTTTCTTTTATTTGTGTGTATGTATGTGTCTTATCCATTTTGTTAAGTTCATCACCCAATAAATACTACTAAATGATGGTATGAACTATTTTCTACTAGTTGCTAATGTTTGGCTTTTACCTTTAAGATTATGATGTTGATACTAAGGTATGGTTCTTTTGATATGACAGGGAATGAGTCCACTTCATCCATACATCCACAAATTTCTATGGTCTCTCTTGGCTTGGAAATGTATAGTCCCTTTCTCAATAATAAGAACTATAACGAATCGGTAATTGGGCATTTCTTAAACTAATGAAGGACTCAAAGATTGAAAAGGGTGTGACTTCAAGGGAACTTGATGCATTTGTGTTGGCAATTCTCTTGGGTGCTTGGATGTTTTCTTCTTGATTTTTCTTACTATTCCGTTGTTACTCCAATATCTGGAAGCTGAGTAAATAAAAATAGTAAGTCTTTGCATGGTGTGGTTCTCATGCAAAAAAAAAAAAAACAGTGAGGATTCAAAGCACACCCCTTAGATGAAATAATCATTTGGGCTATAAGCACTAGTTATGGAACTAAAATAAACATGTTCCCTCTAACTAAGACCCTTCTCGCTTCCTATTCTCTTCTCCTTTGCTTTGTCGGAATGGTGGTGGCTCTTTGGGGGATGCATTCTTATTACTTCAAGTGGATGGATTGGCCAAATGCATTGATGTGAAGTCACTGGATGTGGTTTGTTTGAGGCTGGACTTGGAATGGGATCTACTAAGTCACATTAATCATTAAATACACAAGGGGTTGTACACCACCTTGTCCTTGAGACTCCATTCCATTCTCTTCTTTACATCATTCTTTCTCCATTGTTCACCTCATTGTCGGTTGTATCCTTAGTGTATATTTTGGTTGATGCATTGTTTTCTTTTTGGTAAATTCTTGTGGTTAAGACTTTAACTCTTGTTCCAAATGACATTCCTAGAGCCTACGGACTCTTTGAATGTGGGTTTGTCAGGGCATTAAGGGCATGAGCCTGCTTTGGGAAGGACCCACTAGCATTCCTATTTGGTGCACCAGGTAAATTCTTTCCCTTCACATTTTACAATCAACTCTATTTTGTTCATTTCCATCTTGATATCGATTTTATCAGTGTTATAGTTGTTTCTTCTTCTTCATCCTTCTTATTCCTTCTCTTTTTTCCATTCTCTCGCTATCGGAGGTTCACGATTAGTCATTGGGGTCCTGGTCCAATTTTTTCAATTTTTTTGATTTTCTCCTAACCCCTACACCTTGGGTAGTCATTATTAGTATATCTCCAGAGTCTGCATCAGCCATACCACAACTCAGCCAATGAACCTTTCACCGAAGCAAGGTATCAACTACATTGTGATTCATTTACCCTTGCTAATATAAGACTATGTTGTGTGTGTATATGGCAATCATACAACAATAGATTGGACCTGGAGGGAACACTTGGAATGGATCAGTGGTAAAGTAGTTATGTAAGGAATAATATGGATGGCGTGTTTATGGATAAACAACGAAAGGTGCAATCTTGGTGTTGGTAGTAGTAGACTTCTTCTCTCTTCTATCTTCTCTCTCAGCTGCCAAATAAGGCCTAATGTAAAATGTATAAAGTGTTCACTCTCGTTGTCGTGAACACCATTTTTGTCATGTTCTGTAATGATGATCTGTTCACATGTCGTCCCATTCACCATTAGTTCCATTCAAGTCAATAATCCCATACCTTCCCAATATTTTGTAAGGAACTTGAGGATGATTTTTTATTCAATCATGGGGGTATGATGGGACGCGATATCGCATAGGCTACGATATCATGTACATAATGTATCGCGTCTTCTCCTACTATATCGTGTATGCAATATCGCAGCGTGCCTCCAAATCTATAAATAAGAGGCAACTCTCCCTTATTTCTCCATCTAGACCTAGACCTTAGCCAAACTCTTGTAGTTTTTCCATTCCAAAGTTAGAGTAATTTCCATGTGCCCACAGTAGAAGTCCCAAAGTGAACAGATCTTTATTTGAGAAAATATTGTACCTAAGCACAAGTTTGTGTATGGAAATAAAGATGAACTTTCTGGATAAACCTTGCAGTGCATGGACTAAGCTAATTAAGACTTTAATTATTGTTAATTATATAAATTTTTTATTAGTTAATTAATCTCTCTCAACCCTTAACACTCCTAGCTAAGTGCATTCATTACGACTACTTTGAGCACATGCGTTATGCTTGGTAACCCCAGTAACGAATAGCATTTGGTAATCCCAAAAGGTTGCATTGGTTCAAGGTGTGAATGGCAAGTGGGAACAGATACTGATGCTAGGCATTAGAACTTAGTTAATTAAAGTTAGTTACTTAGTCTCTTCACCCTTTCCCTCATTAGCATAGGCAATAAAACATAAAAGATATAAAAATCACATACCTCAGACTTACTTAACCATACAACCATGAAAAATACAAGTCTGGGAAGACAAGAAATGATTAACCTTAAGTGTTCCATAAGGTGTGTAGGCACTTAGTCTATGGAGTTTGACCAGATCATGCGTGTAATGCTCGTATTCATATGGTTGAGTGTAGGGGTACCTCGCCACTCATCAACAATGGAGGATATGTCCATGGAAAAATCATAGCACATATAAGATAGTAGCTCAAACATCACATGTTTGCTAGATTCATGGGACAAAGAGAAGAAATTTTAGTCTTTCCTTTAAGAATGTTGCACATAACTAGAGAAGCATCAAGATAACAATCTAGGTTGGAAGTCTACCACTACTAGTAGTAATAAGAAGAATTATCTTTATTAGATTCTTAAGGACCTCTATAAATTTTGTAATCTTCAATGTCTATCTAGTCTTTTTCCTAATCTATCATTTTCTATACATCCACTAGAATAAAATTTTGTAATGTAGCACTCAGTTTTGTTATGTCTATTTTGTCTTGTTTTGTTATGTCAAAAGCTAGTTAATAATCCCATATCTTCCCAATTTTGTAAAGAACTCAAGGATGATTTTTCATTTAGGCATGGGGGTATGATGAGATATGGTTTTTTGTATTGACTAGGCCCCATCGACATAGTCTATTACATTGATTAGGCCCCATTGACTAGGCCTCATCGACACAGTCTATTGCATTGACTAGGCCCCATCAACGCAATGTTTATTTTTGCCTATAAATACACATGCTCCCATCATATATTTAAATTATTTGGTTAATAGAGTAGCTTAACTCTTGCAATTTTACTCCATAGTCTTAGAGAATAGTCAGTGAGTGCCTGTAGTGTGGATATGAGCTAGTTGTAAAACATCTTGTTCAAGTAGCAATGTACCTGGACACATTCCGTGAATGGCAATAAGATTGAGATTGATAATTTTTCATTACAACTCTTTTACCTAGATTAAATTTACTTTTAATGCAAGTTATATTTCATGGACTTAGTTAATATTTACATTTCCATGCATGTTAATGAATTGGTGGAATGAGTGTGACCAATTTTAAGCGTAAACACATATTTTCTTAGTAATCTCAGTAGCATTATTGCTTGGTTTTCCTAGTAGCATAATGATTGGTAAACCCCAGTAGTGAATACGTGGGTTCAAGATGTGTATGAAAAGTTCAGAATGGACACTCATTTCCCATAGGCTAGTTTAGAATTTACTTCATGTTGTTAATTAGATTAAGTAATTGATTTCTCTATTATCATTAGGAGAAGCATAAGGCCAAAACAACATCAATTATCATATGTCTCAGTCTAGACTAAACCATATGTGACAAAGCTACCACTAGTCTAAGTGGGAAGATAGCGACCTGTGATCAAGGCATAATAATCTAGATGCCACAACTAGTCCCATCCATGAAATTTAACCAGATCATGTGTGAATGCTTGTGATTTGTATGGTTGGGCATAGGGGGTACCTTGTCACTCATCAAATTTATTAAAGAAATTGTAGTCATCTCCATTTCAATTGATTATACGATGACTAGTGATAAGAAGAGGTCCATCACAATCACCATGAGAAATGTTGAGTACTAAACCAAGAAAAAAAATGAAGATTCAGCTTATCAATTATAATCACTAGAAGTGAAATCTAGTAATAAAGAAGTATCTCAACCACTATAAGCCACTCATTCTAGTGATATCTAGTGATATGTCTAGTTTTGATTTTTTAATGATTTTTGTAAACTAATGTAAAACTAATCACTATTTTCCACATACCTTTTGTTCTACCCACTATGACAAGTGGTATGAAAGCATGATGATTATTTTTTTAATATTTAATGAAGATGACATAATGAAGTTAAAGTAGAAGGGTACATAATTATGTTTTATAAGGCACGATGAATTAGATGATGAAACATATTTCTTTAATGAAGTTTTATGAATAAAATTATTATTAAAATTTGTATTATTACTTGTGTGAGGCATTGAAATTAAAATTTTAGGGCATATTAGTTTGAAGTAGGGATTTCTTATCTTTCTCATTTTCTTTAATATTTATAATTATAGTCTTGTTGTGGAGGTTAAAGTCATTAATTATATTCATTATTATAAGCCATGAAAAAACATGGCAAGGGATGGTCCCAAATGTCCCTATGTCAATTCCTCCATATGTTCTCAATGAGGACATTTCTTACATTTTTAACAAATTTTCTTGTACTGTTTGTACCCCATGTGGTAATTGTAAGCCAACAGGTAAGAAAATTGAAGCCATAATGACATCATAGCCCTATGAGCCTATTATGTTCTAAAAAGGCATATAATCAAAAGCCTTAACAAGAATTAAAGATTAACAACCCAAGAACATTCTACCCTAGGAGGTATGTATGTCTTAGAAAAACACATAATGATAATCCAAAAGTTAAAATGGCTTTTAAGTTATATGTCATATGTCATTTAAATTTCCAAATTATAAATGAAAGTGTTAATGGCTCCTATAATTCTAGGCCCAAAAGAGAAATAGAATGTCCCATAATATGTTCAGGGCCTAATATGCTACATGTGGCTCAAAGATACCCATCAATTTCTCCCATTTTTTATGCAAAAACTATTAAAAAAATAAAGGAAAAATCACAATGAAGAACATTAAACTAAGGATGTTAAGGCCATACAAGAAGACTTAATTAAATCTTAAAAATCAAAGGAAGAGGCTTAAGATAAAGAAGAAAATATCTCAAAGTAAAAAAGCAAGCTTAAAATTAAGAATCAAAGCTATTAAAATTGAAGTAGCATGCCAAAATTTATGAATTGAGAGCAAATTCAAATCCACTTCAATCAAGTTCAAGAAACTTCCAAAGGACTTAATCAAAACACAAATGTTTCAAAGAGTGCTACATATCTTTCTCATGATTCAAGAAAAAAAAACTCAAAGCAAGGTGCCAAGAAAAATTCATGATCTAAATTTAGGTTTCAAAGCAATTTTGATTCATGAATTTTGTTATGCTTTTTCCTTCATCAAGTAGATCTAGAATTGTGGAGGTTTTTTACAACATTATAGGGTAATTTATGTTTTGAAATTATGTTGTTTAATTAAGGGAATTTGAGATCATGCGAAAGCCCTTTCATTTTTATGTATTAATGTTTAATTAAGCCTTTAATGTTAAGAATACTTTAGTCTTTATTTATTTTTAGATGTATTTTGTAGATTTAAACACTATGATTCATGTTTCTTAGTCCATAGAAAGATGAATTTCATGTTATGTTATTTTCTATCTCTTTCTAAATTCATGCTGTATGAATTTCATTTTAAGAGCTCTTTAAATCTATATTACATGAATATGATTCTAAGCCCACATTACAAATCTAAGTTGCCCTCATTTCATTGAGTCTATATGAAGTCAAATTTTTCCAAGGTTATGTGTATGTATAGGTATTTTTTATGAAAATTTTAAGATATTAATTTCTATCACCCTCTAGCAATATAGGCTTACACAAAAAATGAAAAATTCAAGGTTCATTACTAGAGATATCGCTCAAGAAACTTTTGGTAATATATTATAATTGTATCTATTTTTGTCATCTAATTAATGTGGCACAATGTGTTCATTTTTTATTTTATTTTTTTGAGGAAGGGTAAAGTATCTCAATTTCAATTACCTAAATTAATGACCAATGATAAAAATAGATCAATTACAATTTCCCAAATCAATGTCAAGGAATAAGGCTAACAACAAGATGATTTTAGCATTTCAATTATTGATGTTAGAAGTAACATCTAGCAACAAATAAAAATTTTAATTTTCAATCAATATTGATTTTGACAATATCTAGTGATATATCTAGACCTAATTTTTTAATGATTTTTGTAGACTAATTCAAGATTTCTCACCACATTCCGCTAGGACATACATCTTAGGAAAGTATAGTATATGCTAAAAGATAATAGAAAATGGAGAAATATTACTCCCATATGAGGAGGATTTCCAAAGCATTTTTACTTATCAATCTATCAAAGAAGGCCATAGGCCCCATTATAAACACAAGGTAGTATTGATGAAGCAAACAAGATGAATAGAATGAAGCTTTTCTTTTTTTCTCCCTAGATCCATTTATTATCCTTTTGAGTGGCTTCCATAGTTCCATAGTTGAACTACAAATTTCTCACATCATTACAACCAACCCTTTCTACAATGAAGCTCTTCCAACACAAATGTATAGGTCTCATTTTCCACAATAGTTTCTCATATGTTTTCATATTGTTTTCTCACAATCCTCGCAAATCTTTCTTAAAATTCTCATAATTAGCTAATTATTTCAAGATCAATGAGGTCCTCTCTTATATCCCATGTAATGCTAATTTTTAGTTTCATTACATAGTTACTTCTATGTTTTTTTTTCCTCAATTTAGATCATGAATCTTTTGCATACAATTGTTTGATGTTCAAGCATATAGGCTTCAAAGCCATTTTATTTTATGGATTTTATTATGCTTTTTCCTCAATCAAGTAGATCTATAATTGTGAAGGCTTTTTTGTAGCATTACAAGGGAATTTTATTTGTAATTCATGTTTTTTAATCTAAGGAATTTGTAATTCATGTTTCTTATAATTGATGCTTCTTGAAAATTTACTGACTAAACCATTAGAGATAAGACTAAAGATAAGTGCTTAAGCTATAGGTGACTCATAATTCTAGGTTCTACAAAATAATGAATGACTCCAAGACTAAACAAAAGTAAGAAAGAAGAACCACAAATATTACCTTCTATATTCATGATAGTAAAATCATATTTCTTAACTATGGACCAATCTATTAAAGCTTAGTGGTAAAACTCTTAATTGTAACTCCAAGTTACATGATCAATTCTAGTAGGTATTACTAAGTTATAATGTTCTAATTTAACTATATGACTTAGGGGTCAATGTTGTTAAAAAAACATTTCAAGTTTTAACATCCACCATAGATTCTTCCTTGTATTTTGCATCATGGATCATTAGTCTATTTTTCTAAAGTGATCTTGTTATCTTGAAAACTCTATAAGAAATTTCTACCAATCTTATTAGTCATTGCTTCTATTGGATAATACTAGCTCTTATGTTCTAGTTTATTACATGAATGCTAGAGGGTGTTGAACCCAAAAAATGAATAATAATAATAATAATAATAATAATAATACAATTTAGAGTATATCAAATCATCAAAGAAAGAGTCTAAAGAAAAAGCTCAAAATGTCTTTTTAGGTTTCCATCCTTATAAGCAATCCTCAAAGACCTCCATTCTAGAGTAAGAAAATGATAGGGCCTTACCCTTATTTAGAAGCACCCTTATGGAATTTCACTTCTTACTAAATAATTTCTTGTAAAGAGAAGAAGAAAACTCTCTCTAAAGAAAAAACAATATGTTAATAAGAGATAAAAATCAAATAGTAACAAAAGCTAAAAGATTTCCATCTTTGAGCATCCAAAACATTTTTTCTTGAAGTTGTCACTAAAAACCAACATATTTAAGAGTATGATATTTGACATTTGAATAGAGGTCATAGCTATGCTCTTGCTAATGGAAAATCATTGCACACTAAAGCTTCCAAATAGATTAGAGAAAAAGTACTCAAAGATAATTACAAATGCAAAGAAATAAAGTGGACAAAGTAGGATAATGACCAAAAATGAATTCATTAATGCTTTATTAAAAATAATTACAAGTTCTAGGTGTCCATTTCCAAGCATTTCAAACAACAAAACACTCAAAAAAGCATGAAAAAATGAGTCTTCACTCCTACAAAGAGGAGATTAAGAAAAAACATTTCCCATATGTTTAAGATGAGTGTTGTTAGGAAGATCTTGATGAATAAGACACCATAAAAAATATGAATTTTTGGAAAAGTAGAAGCTCTCCAAATATATTTTATTTTACATATCCAAAAGTGTGATGATAATTGTATTTTCTAGGTCTTATTAAAATTGTTATGAATAAAATCATTTATCATAATAATCTCATAAGAAACTTTTAAAGTAAAAGAAGAATTATATCTACCATCCCTACCAGAAAAATATCAAGAAAATATTGATGCAAATTATTATCAACTTTAAATAAATCCTTAAGATTAGAAATTATTTTTTTAAAATTCCTTTTCCTCTTTATATTTAAACCATAGAGGCTAGAAGCTTCATTCCAAGTAATCCATCTATTATGCATATGTAGATAAAAAACTGATATCAAATTTACTACAAGTGATACATAAACTAAATTCATTACTAGCCCAAGATCCTTCATTAAAATGAAGCCACCATGGGCTAATTTTCTTAAGCATATCTTTTGAATGTGTAATATGATTATAATTCCAATATTCACTAAGCTTGTACCATGTCCATATTTATTTAAAAATTGGAAAACTAGTAATAGAAATAACCTAAGAAAAAAGAAGAAAGTGAATAAGGTTATTAAAAAATAAATTGTTATCATTCTTAGGTTTTCCTTACACAAGTTTTTTTCTTAAAAGGAGCATCCAAACATCATCTCTATTAATGGACTTTGCACTACAAGAGAAATACCATAGCTATAACAATTAATAAGGATAAGTCCTCCATCTTTCTTGTTACTAGTGTAAATATTCCCCAAGTGTGTAGTTAGTTTATGTTCAACCCCCAAGTGTTGCATGAGCTTCCAAAAGGTAGTGCCTATAAAGTGAGTTCCATTATCAGAAATTAATACATGTGGCACACCAAACCTATTTACAACATTTTGTTGTACAAACTAAGCAATAGTAGAAGATATACAATCAATGAAGGCTACTACTTCTGCCCATTTGACATGGATGTGATGGAACCTATGAAATAAATGTTCCAAATGTTGAAGGGTTCTAGAGATTGAATCCATTGTTGAGGTTCCTCCATTTGACCAATCATTCCATCATCTCATTGGCATCATTCACAAGAGTGAATGTAATGGTGAGCATCCCTAAGGATTGTTTGGACAATAGTATCTTTCCATTAGGATTTTAATGGTTGTGCATCTCCTAGCATAGTGTCCTCGACAAGGACCTTCATGAGCATCTTGGAGAACACATAATTGATTAGCATCAAGGACACACCAATGAACTAGGCCATTGATGCAAACCATGTAGAGGTATCTATTGATCTCCATGAAGTATTTTACCTAGTGAAGAAACTATTGTTTCTTCTGGTGGTCCAACCCTTGTGTCATCTCTTGGGTCAGAAGATATCATACCATTTAGGCCCATTGGGCAATTGTTTAGTTATAGCCCCAATGAAGAGGAGTTCATTATGAAACATATCATATAATGGGTTTTCTTCCTCTTTATCATCTCATCGCAACTGAGACAAGTGATCAGTGACCACATTCTCAGTTCCCTTTTAATTTACCATCATAAGATCGAATTCCTACACTATCACCAACCACCATATGACATGGTGGCTTACCATTGGATTGTTCATTAGGAAGCAGATGGCACTAGGGTTTTTGTGCACAAATACCTTGTATCCAAGTAGATAATGCCTAAACTTCTCTATAGAAAACACCACTACCATCAATTCTTTTTTCTATAGTGATGTAGTTTAGCTATGTACCCACAATGCTTCAACTAGCATAGTGGATGTAGTATGGATGTTTCTTGTTATTCATCTATGTAAGCATAGCTCCCAAGGCATAATTTGATGCATTCATCATGACATGTAATGGTTTGAACTAGTTAGGTGCTTGTAGAATTGGAGTTTCTACAAGTTTCTCTTTCAACTGTTGGAATGCTTTTTCACATTCCTCAGTTCAGATAAATGGAGCATCTTTCTTTGTTAGCTCCATCAATGGCTTTGTGATCTTAAAGAAATTCTCTATGAATCATTGATAGTAGCCAGTATATCCAAGGAATGATCAAACATATTTGATAGTTTCTGGTTGACAAGTTATTCCTTCGATGACCCTTATTTTCTTAAGGTCTACCTCAATTCTTTCTTGTGATATTTTGTGCCCCAATACAATACCTTCCAAGATCATTAGATGACTCTTTTTATAATTGAGCCGCAAGTTGGTTTCAACACATCATTTTAGCACTTGCTCAAGGCGATCTAGGGCTTGCTCAAATGTAGCTCCATAAGTGGATAAGTCATCCATGAAAACTTCCACACCACTTCCATTTTTTTATTGAAAAATGCTCAGAACCAGATGTTGGAAGTAGGAGCATTAAATAGACCAAATGGCATCTTGTGATATGCAAAAGTCTCCCAAGGACTCATGAATATTATCTTTACCTAGTCCTCTAATGCAATTTGAGTTTGGTTATAACCACTATAACCATCAAGAAAATTGTAGTAGCAATGCCCAAATATTGTGTCTAATACCTAATCAACAAATGGTAGTGGAAAATGATCATTGAGTGTTGCCACATTTAGTAGCCAAAAATCAATGTAGATTCATCACTTGCCTTCATTTTTTGGCACAATCATGAGTGGGCTAACCAACTCAATATCTACAATGGGATAAATGAATCCCACCTTGAGGAGTTGTTTGCTTTCCTTTTTAACAACCTGCTTCAATTTGAGGTTCATTCACCTCTATGGCAATCTCTTTGGCTTCATGGTTGAGTCAGTGTAGATGCAATGCTAGCATATCCTAAGATCAATCCCTGTGAATTCAAGATATGACCAAGAAAAAGCTAATAACCATTTTTCAACCACATTCAATAGCATCTTTTCTACTTTGGAGAAAGATTTGCATTGATTATTATGAGCTTCCCATTTTTTAAAAGCACATATTCCATTCTAGTCGGTAGCATTTTTAATTCAAGGGGATCTTGCTTAAAATTTTTAGGAATCTCTAACTTTCCCCAATAAGGATCATCATTTGCATCATCAGAAAGTTGGTGTTGAACTTGCTCTAGTTTATTCATGCCTACAACATATGCACATGTCAAGCTCTCAATCAGTTACATGCTATGCTCAACCATACAAATACGAGTGTTACGTGTGATTTGGTCAAACTCCAAGGACTAAGTGCTTATGTGCCTTCACAGAAAAAGGATGGGTTAGGCGATCATTGTCTTCCCAAGCTTACTCATATGGCACGATTATATGGTTAAGCAAACTTGAGGTATATGATTTTGATGCTTTTTATGTTTTATGTCCTGGTGCTAAAAAGGGAGAAATGAAATAATTAAGTAACTAATTTAATTTAAATAATTAGCTAGGTTCTAACTAGTCCTAACACCAGCATCCATTCCCACTCTCCATACACATCCTAAACTAGTGTAACACTACTGGAATTACCAAACGTGAGTTGTTACTGGGTTACCAAGTGTTTCACGTATGCTCAAAGTGGTCATACTGAGTGTGCTTGTTGAAAATTAACAAATCAATAAAATAGCCAATTAACTAATGAAAGCATTGAATAACTATAAATAACATTAAATGCAATAAATAAGCTATTCTGAATGTTGCAAGGTTTATCACAAAGTTCATCTTTATTTCTGAACATAAGGTGTGCTTAGGTACATAATGCTTGAATAAAGATCCGTTCACTTTATGACTCCTACTGTGAACACTCAAAAATAATTCTAACTATGGAAATGGAAAACTACAAGATTTTAGGTAAGGGACTAAGAAACTAACTACAAAATCAAGTTCCCTCGTCTCTTATTTATAGGCAACAAGACAAGCTCCAATATTGCATGTCTAATATTGCTTTGGCACCTCTAATATCACATACCCGATTATCGAGGGTCTAATATCATGGATTCGATATCGGGGGTTCGATATTTCAACTCATCATACCCCCATGACTAAATAAAAACTTGTCCTTGAGTTTCTTACAAAATATTGGGGAGGTATGGGATTATTGACTAAACAACAACTGACGGTGACATGGAATGATAGACTCAAAGTGCCTAGTGAATGGATCAACAAACATATTATAGCATTGGTGTTCATAACCATTGTGGTGAACACTATACATAAATGACATCCAGACCCTCATTTGACAACTTGTAGAGAAAGAGACAAAAGAAAATGCAGCACATTACTGCTGATGTCAAAAATGTACACACCATTGTTCATTCATGGCCATATGATCAAGCTTGTTCCTTATGTAAATGCTCAAGCTCCAGTCCATCCTGAGTGCTCCCTCCTACCCCAGTCCATTGTTCATGTGATTGCCATCTGCACATACAACATAGTCATGAATTAGCAAGGATAGATAAGATATAATGTAATTGATACATTGCCTCAATATGAAGCACCTTGGCTAGATTGTGGGTATGGTAAATATTGGGTTAGAGGTTTGTAACTGTTAACTACCCAAGATGTAGGGGCGAGATAAGTAATGAAATAGAAAAAATTTGTGACAAGCCCCCATGACTAAGAGCAAACCTCTAGTAGCAATAGGGTGGAAAATGAAAAGAACAAGAAAGATGAGAGAAATAACAATGGTGAAGCCAAGAAAACAAAAGCAAAAATGGATGTCATTTATGTGGTGAATGAGAAATAGTTTATTGCAAGAAATGTTTAAGGGAAAGAGCTTAACAATTGCATCAAAAAAGAATGCCAATGGATCCTTCCCAAAGTAGGCTAATGCCCTTTATGCCCTGACATACCCACAAACCAAAGAGTCCGTAGGCTCTAGGAATGACATATGGAAATAATGGTTAGGAACTTACCCACAAGAGTTTACCAAAGAATAACAATGCATCAACCAAGATATAGACTACTCATAAAACTAGAAATGAGGTGGGATATGGAAGGTAATATGAAAAGAGAGGAGAGAATGGAATGGGATCCCAAAATCAAGGTTGTGTAAAGTCCCTTGTGTAGTATGTGATTAAGGTGACTTAATAAAATTTGGCCCAAATCCAGATTAAAACTTACCACATCTAGTAACCTTGCATCAACACACTTGACTAATCCATCCTCGTAAGGCAACAAGAATGTGTCCATAGAGCCACCACCATTCCAACAAGAGAAAGATAGAGGAGCAGGAAGCAAGAAAGGCCCTTAGTTAGAGGAAACCTTTAGGCATGGGTAACATATTTTTCTAGTGCTATAACTAGTGCTTGTAGCCCATATTTCTTATTATGTCTAAGGGGTGTGCTTTGAATTCTCACCAGTTCTTTTTTTTTTCTTTTTTACATGAGAACCACACCATGCAAATACTTATTTCATTTAGTGAATTTCTTGATATTTGGTCAAGAGCAAAATGGTGGAAAACTTATGAAAAATATTCAAGTACCCAAGAGAATAACCAGCACAAATGCATTGAATCCTTTGAGGTTACACCCTTTTCAATCCATTTGAATCTTTCCTTGGTTTGAAGAATTCCAAGCCACCAATTCATTAATAAGTTTACTTACAAAAAGAGACAGTATAGTTCCAATATCAAGGGAGACCATAGAGCTGAATGGATGACATGGACTCATTACTTGTTTTATCAAAAGAAACCATATCTTAGTATAACATTAAAAGTCAAAGGTAAAAGCCAAACATTAGCAATCAACAACATTATAGTACAATCCACCATCATGAGCACTTATTAGATGATGAGTGAAAGTAATTTAAACAAAATGTAATAGAAAAAGAAATAGTAAAAATGTTAATGATGGTGTAAAACAAAAACAAGTAAAGATGAAAAATGTGTAAAAAAAAAAGGGATAAAAGAGATTGAGGGCCTAGAATGGTTAGCATTGGTGGCCATCTCCCCCATGACTGAGTTGGAAGGAGGAGATCCGAAATAGTGAGCAAGGTTGTCCATTAATAGAGGTAGTGTTAGTACTGGCTATTTTAGGCTCATGGAAAGGTTTGGTTTGTTGGATGTTATCCAATAATTTCTTGTTCAAGTTGTCCAGTTTATAGATCATCATGACCCTTGAGGGGAAATTTTTATGAATAATATAAGTTCCTTCCCACAGTGTTTGAAATTTAGTTCGTTGTGGCACATATGTGGGATTCTAATACAAAACCTTATCTCCTAGTTGGTATTTGACTTTCCTAATCCTTAGGTCATGATGTTGCTTGTTGAAGGCCTTGTGCAATTCATTGGATGACAGGGTAGCTAATCGATTTTCATCTAGCAAGTTAAGGTTCATCAATCATTCTTTCTATGCTAGACTAAGGTCAAGGTTGAGATCACATGCTATAGATAGTGTATGGAGCTTAGCCTAGATAGGAAGTGTTGGAAGTTTACCGTACACTAAGTCATAGGGAGAGTAGCCTATAGGGAGTTTTCATGTAGAGTAGTATGCCCAAACGACATCCTTTAGTTTGGTGCTCTAGTCTCACCTATATTTGCTAATGGTCTAGTCAATATTTTTGTGATCTCCCTATTGTTGAATTTAGCTTGACCATTTTCTTGAGGATGATATGGTGTAGTCAGCTTATGTTCAACTCCTAAGTGTTACATTAGCTTTCAAAAAGTTGCACCTATAAAATGTGTACCATTTTCAGAAATAAGTGCATGAGGCATGCCAAACCTATTTACAATTTGTTGCTGAAAAAATCATGTAGCAGTAGATGATGTACAGTCCATAACAGTGGCTGCTTCTTCCCACTTTGTAAAATAATCAATAGTAACAATGATGTATTCTTTTCCATTGGACATTGGTGTAATAGGCCCTATAAAATCAATACCCCATATGTTGAAGGGTTCTAAAGGTTGAATCCATTGTTGTGGATCCTCCATTCTAGTAGTCATTCCCCCATTACACTAATAGTGCTCACAAGATTGGATGAAATGATAAGAATCCTAGAACAATGTAGGCCAATAATATCCTATGATCAAGATTTTAATGGTTGTTCATCTCCTAGTGTAATGACCCCCACAAAGCCCTAATGAGCATCTTGGAGAACTTGCAATTGATCTACATCAGCAACATACCATTGAACCAAGCCATCGGGACATACCTTATAAAGGTGTCTATTGATTTCCATGAAATATTTGGCTCGAGGAAGAAACTGTTGTTTCCTTTTAATGTCTAACCCTTGTGGTATTTCTTGTGTAAGTAGATAAGTGAGAATGTTACTATACCAATTTGTAGTAGTTGGTAAGTGATTCTTTATCACATCTGCAAAGAGGAGTTAATCAGGGAAATGGTCAAAAATTGGATATTCGTCCTTTTTTTTGTCCCATTGTAACCAAGATAAATGATCAATGACAACATTCTCGATGCCTTTATGATCTATCATCATAAGATTGAACTCTTGCAAGATCATGATCCATCATATGATGCGAGGGCTCACCATTGATTTATTCATTAGGAGTCATATTACACTATGATTCATGTGTACAAATATCTTATAGCCCAATACATTATGCCTATATTTTTCTAGTGGAAACCCCACAGCCATTAATTCTTTTTCTGTTGTGGTGTAGTTGACTTGTGCACCAACAATACTTCGACTTGCATAGTGAATGTAATAGGGGAATTTTTGGTCATCTAACTATGTAAGTATAGCTCCTAAGGCAAAGTTGGACACGTTAGTCATTATGTGGAATGATCTGGACCATTCAGGAGCTTGTAGAATTGGTGTTTCTACGAGCTTCTGTTTCAAGGTTTGGAAAGTTAGCTCACATTCCCTGGTCCATTCAAAGGGTATATCCTTTTTTGTTAATTTTACCAATGGTTTTGCAATCTTCGAAAAGTTCTCTATGAAGCATCTATAATAGCTAGTATGTCCAAGGAATAATCAAATGTCTTTTACAATTTTAGGTTGATGAGTGATTCTTTGGATGACCTTAATCTTTTCAGGATCTACCTCTATCCCTGTTTGTAAAATATTATGCCCTAACATAATGCCTTCTTGGACAATTAAATGGTTTTTTTGCCAATTTGAGCCTTAAGTTGGTTTCTAGAAATCATTTTAGTACTTGTTCTAATCAGTCCAATGCTTGTTCAAAGTCTACTCCATAGGTGGAGAATTTTTCCATAAAGACCTCCACACCATTCCCTATTTGCTACTGAAAGATACTTAGAACCAAATGTTGAAATGTTGCTGGGGCATTGCATAAGCCAAACAACATCTACCTATATGCAAATGTCCCCCAAGGACTTTTGAATGTATTCTTAGCTTGGTCTTCTGGTGCTATTTGAATTTCATTGTATCCACTATAACCATCTAGAAAACTATAGTAGCAATGCCCTGCATTGGTATCTAAGACTTGGTCGATGAATGGCAATGGGAAGTGGTCTTTGAATGTTGCCATATTTAACATCCTAAATTCTATACACACCCTCCATTTACCTCCCTTTTTGGGCACAATGACTAATGGGATAACCCATTCACTATCAGCAATGGGGTAGATGAACTTGGCTTTTAGAAGTTTTTCAATTTCTTCTTTAACCACTTGCTTAATCTTTGGGCAATCACCTTTGCAGTTATCATCAAGGTTTCATGGAGGGGTCAGTGTAAATTCTATGTTGGCATTTCCTAGGATCTATTCCAGTTAATTTAGGATATGACCAAGTAAAGAATTTTAACCATTTTTTTACCATTTTCAGTAATCTTTCTTTTTGTTGAGGAGTGAGCTTAGTGTTAATGATTACTGATTTTCCATTCTTGAGAAATGTGTACTTCATACCGGTGGGCAACGATTTTAACTCAAGGGCCTCTTGCTTGAACTCATCATGGATTTCCAACTTTTCCTAGTTGATATTTTCAATGTCAGGACTTAGAAGTTGGTGATGGACTTGCTCTAATGTATCTATGCTATTGATATAGGTGCAATTCAAGCTCTCATTTGGTTCCATGCATAGAGTTGAATTGCTCTCTTGGTCAGCTGTCAGCCATTGGGTGCCTTCCTATCTTGTGACTATTACATACATGCATCTTTGTATATCCATTACTTGTGCACACTGGTTGTATGTAGGTAGTGTTAAGCATTGTACAAACTAGGACTTCTACATGCAGTTGCACCCTATGTCACTATATGCGATGCATGGAAATTTCTTCTTCTTGATCTTTCTGAACATATTTTCCTTTGATATTTTAGGGAAATATCATGTATTCCTAAGCACGCATCACTTTTGCTTAGCCATGCTCTTCTCATAATGATTGGGAAGCCTCTCTTGTAGTTGTTGACTTGAATCACTAGGAAATCGGCTAGATACGACCACCCACAAATAGTCGTGACAATGTCCTCCACTAGTCCTAATGGAAAAATGATAGACTAGTCAGCCAACTCTAAACAAATGTTATCCTTTTTTAGTGGAGGCAGGTCCCAAGCCTTGTACATTTCTTGGGAGATTAGGTTAACACCAAAACCTAAATCCAAAAGATCTTTGCAAGGCTCATTTCCCATGATCTATAAATAAATAAGAAGGCTTTTAGGATCAAAGAATTTCCTAGGAAGATGACCAACTTTAATCCAATCAGTAATGGCATGAGTCAACATGACCATGTGTGTTGAGTGTGGTCTTTGGTTCGAAGGAAGCTCCAAAGATTTCAATGATGGTGAGGCCTTTGGAAAATCAGTCGCTTTGCTTGTGGTTGTAAGGACTTGGTTGGACTATTGGTTCTAAAGAAGGGTGTCTTCTTTGTGCATTTGTCTGAACCAACAGTAGGTTAAGAGTTGACAGCCCTTGTAGTGTTATGTTGTTGTGGCTAGGGAGGGAGCTCACCCTGCATAGTTGGAGTAGGTGGTAATGGAGCTAAGGGTGGAAGAGGTGTATTTAGATGAGAAGGATAGTATGTTTGTGGAACATCACCCCTAGGAGAAGGAGTCATATAGTACTTGTAGGTTTGGTAGTGACACTGAGGAGTGACATAACTAGTAGAGTCACATGGAGAGATCGGTTGTTGCACGTAGTATCTATACGGGTCAAGTTGACAGTAAGGGTACTATTGACGTGGTGGTGGCATTTTCCATGATTGTGGGTGTTGCCACTATTGATACTACTCATTTTGTTTTGGTGGAGCTCCACTTGGATAATATGTCAAAGGTTGGTGGAACTGCCTTGGATTACCTTGAGGATAAGGTAACCTTCAGGGTGTTTGCCATCTATTTAATCATGTGTGTAGTGCATACACCCTAGACTCTTGCAGATGAGACACTACTAGGCAACATCCCTTAGGATGGTCATATTCACATATCTCACATCTGCTATCATTGTCTGTGTCTGAATCCACAACCTCTTCAATGATGGCAACTTTGCCCTTACCCTTGTTACGTGCATATTTAGCTTCTCTCTTTTTCCTTCTCTCCCGATCACTACTTTGCTCTCTAGACTCCTCTACTATTTTTAGAACGGTTTGAAATTTATCATCTAGGGAGTTCCATATTTGATCTACTTTTGTTGATACATCTAATGCAAACTTTTGAATGGGAAAATTCTTCCTATTCACCATCTCTTTGAGTGGTGACTCTTCTTCATCCTTACAAAATCTAACTTCCTTCTTTTAGAAGGAAGGATCTCTATTGTATTCCTCCATACTTTCTCTTTCCCTTAACTCACCTTCCTCTTTGGCAACTTGCTCCAAAAATCTTTGTATTTGATGGGCTCTAAGATTAGACAGTATTCCTTAGGCATAAGTCCCAAGGGTTCTTCACGTTTTGTACCTAAGCCCATCTACAAGATGGCATAGTTGTTCCCTCTATGAGTAACCATGGCTAGGGCAACGATGTAATAGTGCATAATATCAGCCCATGACAACATCCAAGGGTTTGTGTCTTCCTTGTTTCCATCCTTGGATTTGCTTACACAGGTTGGACACTCAGGAGTACATTTGATACTTATCATTAAATAGCTCTAACATGGTACTCCATCAATGAATGGATTCCAATTCTAAGAGCTAGTACTAGCTTTCCACTTCCTTAATTAGTGTCCGTGGAAAAAACTTTAGTTTTTGCCATTTTTTTTCTATATTTTACAAGGAACATGCATCATAGAACGCTTGTAGATGATTTTGAGGATTAGTGTTGTATCCCCCTTCAAATTGTGGGATATTTTTCATGTCTAATCTTTTGATCATACTGTCCTTTTGGTGCCTTGTTAGGATCCTAACAGCCTTAGTTATATCTCACATACTTTAGGTAGCAAGTAGGGGTTCATCGTGATTGTATTGTCTATGGTGTCTTTGATGCCTATGCTATTCCCTACTCTCCCTCCTTTCATGATGTGTTTCTCTAGAATGCCCTCATCCCCTTTCTTGACTATTTTATCTATGATCCCTATTTCTCTTACCATTTTCCTCATGAATTTTCCCTTTACAACTATGTTCTGATCTCAAAGGAGAAGGGGAAGGAGATGATGAAGGTGTAGAGGAAGGAGGACTAGCACCATTACAATGCTTGCTACCTTCTCTTCTATGGTCACGGCCTCAGTCGCAGTTACAATCAGAATGTCCATCTTTGTCATGCGTTCATGTTCCTTTCTTGGATCCTTTGTGTCCTTCAGTCCCAGAATCTAGGTTATGGATAGTTGAGTGAAGATTATGATACACAACCCCTTGACCAAAGTCAATGGGAAGAACATCATTTTGTGGGAAACCTCCTAAGGCAAGTTCACCACACTCATTTTCACTTAGGACATATGGGACATCCTGAGGTCACTTCCCCTTCATAGATTTATAATATCTCTCCTGTTATAGGTCCCTCTAACATTGTGCCTCCATGGGTCAATAATCTCTTGAATCTTGTTCATGCACAATGTACTCTGATCATAAGTGCTACATACCAATTCGTGTGAGAGCACGAAGAAGCATGCTTGGGATTGAGTGATTAGGAGGTAACACTCTGTTACCTTCTAAATCATGCCAATGTAGTTGTTCATCCTAGTGGAGGATAAAGGTAAAGTCTAGTACATACTCGTCATGATGAATGTATACTAGGTGAAACTGTTGGGGTGCTGGCAGATTATCCTATACACTCCACCTTCGATTGTTCATTGTGTCAAACCTAGGTGGTGAAGCACTTTCTTAAGAAGAAGAAGACATGATTAATTATTCAATGTGAAATACTCTTTTCTTTTCAATGATTGTAGGGTCACTAACCCTAAAGGTTTTTTCCAATGATAGGAGGATTCATAAGTTCTAATTAGCGCACAAACAACAAAGTCCCTGGAAATGGTGCCAATGATGAGTGGAGAGGTACCCCTATGCTCAACCATACAAATACGAGCATTACATGTAATCTATTCAAACTCCAAGGACTAAGTGCTTATGCGCCTTCACAGAATAAGAATGGGTTAGGCAATCATTGTCTTCCCAAACTTACTCATAATCCTAAACACAGAGTCAAAAACATTACTAGATGGTATGTAGTACATATGTTATTTTGTAGAGATTAATTTACATTAGAAGAAGATAGAATTAAAACTTAAGGCTAGTAATTAATGTTTTCTTAACCGGCAATGAGGTGAACCATGGAGAGAAGGATGGAGAGAATATAATGGAATGGAATCCCCCAAGAACAAGGTGATGTACAGCCCCTTGTGTGTTGCATGATTAATGTGACTTGATAAGTCTCATTCCAGCTCTGGCCTCAAATCAACCACTTCCAGTGACTTTGCATCAATGCATTCGACTAAACCATCCACTTGGATAACAAGGATGCAGCACCAAAGAGCCACCACCATTCTGACAAAACAAAGGAAAGAATGGGAAGTGAGAGGGGCCTTAGTTAGAGGGAACACTTTTGGTTCCATAACCAGTGCTTGTAGCCCAAAGTTTATTTCATCTAAGGGGTGTGCTTTGAATTCTCACTTAGTTAGTTAGTTTTTTTTGTGTTTTTTGTTTTTATGCGTGAGAACCACACCATGCAAAGACTTCTTATTTTTATTGTCTCAGCTTCCGAGAGTTGGGGAACATCGGAACAGCAAGGAAACTCAAGAAGAAAACATCTGAGCATCCAAAAGAATGACCCATAGAGTCACCTGGAGAAATCGACTGCTACACATAATAACCATAAGGGTCAAGCTGCCGGTAAAGGTATTGATATTTCGGTGATGCCATCCCCCATGACTGTGGGTATTGCCACTACTGATGTTGTCTAATGGGTTGTGGGGCAATTCCACTTGGATAATACATTAGTGGTTGGTGGAACTGCCTTGGGTTACCTTATGGATAAGGTAACCTTCGGGGTGTTTGCTATTGGTTAAGTCTTGGATTAAGCACATACACCGCAGACTCTTGTAAATGTGAGATAACGGGGCAACATCCCTTAGGATGTTCATAGTAGCAGGCCCCACATCCACTATCATCGTCTATGTCAGAGTCCACAGCCACATCAGAGTTCGTAATTTCTCCCTTACCCTTGTTATGTGCAGGGCCTAAATCTCTCCACTTTTGCTTACCTTTGTCACTACTTTGTTCTACCTTAGACTCTTCTACAATTTTTAAGACGGTTTTAATTTTAGAGTCTAAGGAACTCCATACATCATCTACCTTAGCCGCTATTTCTATTGTTAATTTTTAGATCAGCAAGTTTTTCTGGTTCACCAACTCTTCGAGTGGTGACTCATCCTCTTCATCACAAAATTTCACTCCCTTCTTTCGAAGGGAGGGATCACGGTTGTACTCTTTCACACTTTCCCTTTTTCGTAGCTCACCTTCTTCATTTGCCACTTGCTCCAACAAGTTTTTCACTTCATGGGCTCTAAGTTTTGAGAGTCTCCCTTGGGCGTAAGTCCCAAGGGTTCTTCTAGTTTCATGCCTTAGCCCATCCACGATGTGGCGAAGTTGATCCCGTTGAGCGTACCCATGGCCCGGGCAACGATGTAACAATGTGTAATAGTGGGCCATGGCAACATCCAAGGGTTCATGATGACCTTGCTTCCAGCCTTGGATCTGCTTACGCAAATTGGACACTTTGGAGTACGTTTGATACTTTTCGTTAAACAATTCTAGCATCATACTCCACCTCCTGATGGTTTTCGATTATAAGGACCGGTACCAGCTCTCTGCTTTCTTGGTGAGTGTCCTTGGGAACAACTTAAGTTTTTGTCACTTACTGTCTATATTCTGCAAGGCATAGGCATTGTGGAATTCCTATAAATGATTTTGCGGATCAGCATCGTATCCCCCTTCAAATCGTGGGATATTGTTCATGTCTAATCATTTGATCTGACTATCCTTTAAATGCCTTGTGGGAATCCTAACTGCCTCCGTTATGTCAAGCATAATTTAGGTTGTGAGTAGGGGTTCATCATGATCATCTCTTTCATGACGCCTGTGATGTCTGTGTTGTTCCCTACTCTCCCTACGTCCTTGTCCTTGTCCTCTCTCTCCTTTCCCGTTGAGGTCTTTCATCCTTTTTACTTTTATCCTCACCTTTATGTTCATGGTGGCTACACCTAGATGTGGAAGGAGAGGGTGAGTGATGTGAAGAAGGGGAAGAAGAAGGGGAACCATCGCCATGATGATGTTTCTTGCCTTCTCTTCGGCTACTACGGCCCCGATCGTGGTGACGATCAAAGTGCCCGTCCTTAGCATAAGTGGTTGTTCCCTCTGTGAACAGTTGGTGTTCATGGGCATCAGAACCAAGAATATGTATTATTGATCATAGGTTCTGATACCCTTCCTCCTCACCATCGTTAGGAGAGGGAACATCATTTGTTAAAGAACCCGTGATAAGGGGTTCTTCATCTCCTATTTCGCTAAGGACGTGCAGGGCTTTGCCCTTCAAAAAAGTATGTTGACTCTCCTACCTTAATTCTCTCATATGTTGGGCATCAGTGGGATAATAATCCCTCATATCAAAATCTTCCACAACGTATTCAGCGTAATGTTCTTGCATGCCAATCTATGCTAAGGCAAGGAAAAGCATGTGAGAGATTGCTCGATCTGGGGGTAACACAATGTTACCTTGCAAATCTCTCCACCGCAGCTGTTCGTCTTGATGGGGAATAAAAGTAAAATTAGGAATATACTCATCGAGATGAGTATATGTCATTTTATATTGTTTAGGACTTGGCTGATTTTGGTTATGTGTTTTAAGTTGCCGACTGTCTCGTGTATGATCCTTAGGTGGTGAGTTGCTCTTATGAGAAGAAGGCATTTTTATTGGTGTGGTAGTTTTACCATTATAAATTTTTTTTTTTGATTAACCCAAAGGTTCGTTAAGGCTCACAACGATGTGAGTGATACCCCTTATGTTCTATTCGACGCATAAACACTTAGTCCCTAGCAACGGCGCCAATGATGAGTGGTGAGGTACCCCTACACTCAACCATACGAAACAAGCGTAGCACGCGTGATCCAATCGAACTTCACAGACTAAATGCCTAAATGCCCCATGGAACTCTTGGGGTTAATCATTCATTGTCTTTCCAGACTTACTTGTTGTTGTCACAGTGTATGGTTAAGTAAGTCTGAGGTATGTAATTTTTATGGTGTTTTTTGGTTTTTCTCCTATGCTATGAGGTGAAGGGTTGAGAAAGCTAACTAACTCTAACTAAGGACCTAAGTCTAAATTAACTAGCTTCAGCATCCGTTCCCACTTACCAGACACACCCTGAACTATGCAATTGTGGCTACCAAACGCTAATCATTACTGGGATCACCACATGTAACGCATGTGCTCGAAGTGGTCGTACTGAGGCACTTAACTAGCCTAAATGTGATGAGCAGCCAATTCCTTGACTAGCCGTACACACCCATAGATGCTCGTAATCAAGTCGTACTCGTCCCGTATTCTAGGAGTTGGGGGTGAGAGAGACTAATTGCGATGAGTAGCCGATTCCTTGGTTAGCCGTACACATTCGTCAATGCTCGTAACCAAGTTGTACTCATGCCGTGTAACCAAGTTGTACTCATGCCGTGCTAATGTAGGTAATAAATAACAAGTAGGAAATAACATGTAATAAACCTATTCCATGCACTGCAAGGTTTATCCACAAAGCTCATCTTTATTGTCGTACATAACTTGCATTCAAGTACAAAGCTGCTCAAATAAAGATCTGTTCACTTGGGACTCCTACTGCGGGCACATGGAAAATATTCTATCTCTGGAGTGATCAAACTGCCAGAGTTTCCCTATTTTAAGCCCAGGATGGGAAATGAGGGGAGTGCCGCCTCTTATTTATAGATTTGGTAGTAGACTGCGATATCACATATGCAATATCGTAGGGGACGACACGATATCGCAACGGCCATGATATCACGTACGCGATATCGCGTCTCATCAGCCTTCACACTAATTCTAAAAGTCCATATATCAGGAAGATGTGTATGCATGGTTAACACACATTTAATTGCCAAATCAACATGTTCAAATGTTAGATTGTGCCAAGGAGCATACTTGATTAAGAAAATAGAGGAAATTTTGAAGAACAAGTTGTTTCTAAATTATACTGATCCAATTCCACTTATTCTTTGTGGATACTTCAATGCAAAAGTTGTAAGTGGTGTTTATCAATTCTTAAAATATGGATGTGTAAACGAATCTTTGGAAGATGAACCTAATTTGAAGAATACTCTTCCATCAATTCAACATGTAATTCCATTAGCTAGTGCATATTCTACTTACTTTGAATTTTCAATAGATAAATCAGATTCTAGAATTTAGGAACAAATGATGTTCATGGATAGTACTCATCAACAATCACACTTTACTAATTACTCTTTTATGGCTAATGAGGGTAGTTCAATAAATTCTTCATTAAGACTTTAGATTATGTTTGGTACAATTTCTGATTCTTCCAAGTTATCAAGTTACTAGAGTTAATTTCTAAGGAAGAAGTGAAGAAAAATTAAGATAAAGCCTTTCCATACCAAAAGAAACTATTTGATCATATACCACTTATGGTAGAATTACAATTACTTTCATTAATTCATAAGATTGATCAAGATCAGGAAGTATCTTACTCTTACTTTTACTGATGATCTTATTATTTTTATTATTGTCTAATTTATATTTTAATTAGATAAGTAAAATATCTAAGGTAATGGAAATTGGGAATAAAAATTTACCTTGCCTTCACTTAGGTAACTAGATACGAGTTGCACTTTGTGTGACCCTAGTTAGGACTGGTGATTGGTGGTTGGTAGATCTTTAATTCACATCTTGTCATTATTTTAGAACATGAGGTATGTATTAAGAAAGTAATATTTAATTTTTCATATATTTTTCTGACATATGTCTTGTTTGTAGAATAAGTAAGAAACAACTTAAAGCTTCAAGAAGAAATCAAATTAATGAAGCATAGAATCATGAAAGATGGATTGGAGTTTGAAAAAGATAGTGAACATGGACTTGTTTGAGGATGAAAAAACCTAAGGGAGGTAGATTTTCATGTCCCTATTTCCAAATGATGTTGTTGCATAACAAAGATGGTGCATCTTCATAACAAGTGTTATTATGATTGAAGCAAGACCTGAAAGGGCAATTGTGATTAAGACCTAAAAGGGTGGATTGTAATGACAAATGTGAATCTTGAGGTAACCTTTTGGGTTTGACCTAAGGCATTTGTACTTGGGCTTATAGGTTGTACTAGGCATGGAGTGATGGATCTGGTAGAGGCAAGTCACAAGAGTTGGGTGAAGCAAGATAGGAAGTGGACTAGCCGTCACTTCTAGTTGGGTTATAGGTTTAACCATGGTGGTAGTGCTGGCTTGCCTCTATGGGATAGATACTAAAGGAATAAAACTCCAAGGAACACTCTCAAAGCATGATCTGAATATTCTATTCCATATCAATGAGGAATTATTTTCTTTCTCTTTTTGCATTTTTTCTTATTATTTCATTTACACATAATGTCGAATGTTATATGTATTTGACATTTGGTATATTGTCTTCTTATGCATAATGTCTAATATAACATATATTTTACATTTTCCATGACATCCAAGAATGGGATGTCATAGCCAAGTAGGCAACTAAGATGAAAAATTCCTAAGGTACAATATTAAAGAATAGTTTAAAATTTCTTTAGTAATTTTAGCATTTAGCTAGAAGCATGTAAATAGTCATTATTAATAATAAACTTAAGAAATTTATACATGACTTTGGAAAATATAAAAATTATCATGTTGATAATATACTACTAGCCTTTATGATTATAACTTTATCACTTTCCTATTTATGCTCGACTTTAGAAGACCTAGGAATTATGGTTATCTACTAAAGAAGTAGTAACTCTTTCTTACATGTCCCTCATATAGATAGGTTAGGTGAGTCACATGAATCCACAAAAGGGAGTTCTAGAACACAAAGAAGAATCTTGAGCTTTACAACTCGCTCTTTCATGAATCCAAAAAATACAAAAAATAAAAATGCAACCAAAAAGAAAAGCGATGAGAGAAGCATCATTTCCTGATTTCCACTCCACTGAGGTTTGTGCGATTGAAGCAACCCTCTTTTCAGAAGTTTGGTACCCAAAATGTTTAATTGCAAAAAAACCCCGCACGCTCCAGAATCTTTGCTACAAAACATATCAGATCTTACCCACTGAAAAGTCCACGTTCATGCGCTTTTGTAATTCAACGCAGCAGCAGAAACTCTTTTACCATTTGGCGCATGAAGAAAGTTTCCTCCACCTTTGATGCATTCCTTCAAAGCTTGTTGGATTGACGAACCAAATAATTCTTAGCAAAAACTGTGAAGAGGGTAGGCCGCGGCTCTGACAGATCTGCTGGCTCTGACAAATCGACGAACCAAACAATGCTTAGCAAAAACTGTGCCAGTGCCTCCCCCAATATCCAGACCAATTCTGATTGTTGAAGCTCCATCCTTAGTTTTCTTCAGAGCTAGAACTTCATCAATGGAGAGATCCATGGTGGACAGAGAATGCGTCCATCTTGTGCTCTCCCTGTCCTGCAAATCAAAACAGTCCTTGCAGTCATCAAATGCTTTCTAGTACTTTCTGTTCATCAAACATGTGTAGTTCTTGCAGTAATAGGCACTCCAGAGAATGCTAGAATCCGAAGGAATGTTTCCAGAGGCTCCGCGGATACGGATCTGGCTCCCTGTAATTTTTTGAGATCAGCCGCTAAGCATCAGCCTCTGGGCACTAACTTCATCATCAGGACACAGCCCTCCAGGGGAGTAATTCATGTAATTCTGAATTTCATCCTTTAAGAATTTGCAGGCGCTGCCAACGGAAAGGAAAATGGTGTCAGATCCTGATCCACGCTTCGATCCTGTTCTGATCCGCGAATGGTGTCAGATCCTGATCCACGTTTCGATCCTGTTCTGATCCGCGCATGTTTTCTATCTTCGGCTAGAATGCTGGATCTCCATCTGCGCAGAACTCGAGCCGTCCTCCTGCTGCTGCTCTATGCACTGTTATTACGCGTTATCTATGTATTTATAAGAATGCAAACGAGGCAACCTTTGATCACACGTTAGGGTTATGCACAGAGTTGCAATGGCCTGTCTCGAATTTTAATTACACGTCAGCGTTGTGCACAAACTTGCGTTACTGAAATGGCCTGTTGGAATTTTAGTTACACATCAGCGTTATTCACAAAGTTGTGTTACCGAAATAGCGTATATGGAATTTTACACATATGGAATTTTACACATTAGCATCACACGTCAACATCACACGTCACAAAATAGCGTTACCGAAATGGGCCGTGGAAAAGTCAACGCTGGTCAGCGTTACGCACAAAATATTAACGTTACCGATTTCTCACTGGTAATGGCCTATCGGCCAAACTATCGGCCAAATTAGTAATGTCACTCTAATGCATAAATTATATTTTATTTAAACCATGGATTAAAAACATCTAATGTTTAATTACTTAAGATGTGGAAAAAGCTTAAGTTTTTCATGCCTCACTCATTTAATATAAAATTTAATTTACCTAAAAATTCTAAGTATCAATATGTGACACTTTTTTATCATAGTTGTAATAAGTGGAACCTTGTTGAATCTTGTCTACTTCTAAGATTTTGTTATACTTGGAATTTCTAGGCTTCATTAGGAGAGGCAAACCTCTCTTCTTATCCTTATTTCTCCTTTCTTTATCTATTAATTGATTTCTTTCTATAGCTAAGGCCTTGTTTTGAGTTTTTTAATACTTAGTTAAATCAAATGGAATAAGATATTTTATAATAGAATATTTTAAGATCATAATAAACTTGTCTATGATAGCTTCTTTATACACTTTTATGTGGATAATAAGCTCAATGAGTTTGAGAAAACTTACATCATAGTCAAAGACACTGATTTTTCTTTAAAATAAATGTATAGAGCTTATAGGACTTATCTTATTAGCCTAACGATCACACTATTAATTTGAAAGCTTCAAGTCATGGATTTGATTTTGGTAGACAATGTTGAGTTATAAAGTTCTAATTAAACTATATATATAGGGTGCACCTATATTACAATTATTTCAAAGTTGCAACACCCCTTGTAGAAATAAAATCATTTCACCCCATCTCTATCACTTTCCAACCCCTAGTTATTCTTGTGGATTTCCACAATGGTAACTACTCTCTTAGTTTGATAGGTTGTAAGACATGTTTGTTGTGCAATAGTACATCCCATATGTTGCAAAGCTTTCTTGATGTCCTTCACCTATTCTAATGCTACTATGAGATCTTCTACTTCATCAAAGGTGGAAGATCCTACAGATTAGAATTATTCCATCAAAATTTATCAAATACATTTCCTACTATCCTAAATTGCATTCTCATTGTTATTAATATCAACATTAGATGCAATTGATTGATTCTAATTCATCAAGTAGGTAAACATTTCTTGAAGCATACAATTTTCAAAGATCTTCCTATTAGGTAGTTTATGGATCTTCTATCTTGGAAAATCTCTACATCTTCTATATGCCATCTACTAATAACCATACGTCCATTAGTTTCTTATTAAGATTTAATTCTGACATCAACTTCTAACATCTTCTAATTTAATCTTAGGCTAGAAAAGGTATTATGTAAAGGTAAATACTAATAAATAATACTAAAAATCAAGTAGAAGAAAATTAGGTCAAAGCACAAGGAAAATAAAAATTCAAAAACTTATTATAAAGAAAATCCCTTAGCCAAATAATCTCAAGGGACAAATAAAATGAAACTAATAGGAAAGCATTAATAGTAGCCCATGGATGCAAACCTATCCTATATACTAAGAAGTTCTAGTATGTTCAATCCTAATGCTTATGAAAAACATTATAACTAAAATGTATTATAATGTGAAAAAGAAACATTATTTCTCTAGAAACTCCAAAAAAGTGCATAGGTATTTCTATACTAACTAGTTATAAAATGTCAAAATGTAAAATAATATTAAAGAGTTTTCATTATCATGAATAACAATCTAGAATGTTACATATCCAAGTCAACTTCAAAATGGAAAGTAAAATAATAGGATAAGTGAATAGAATAGCTTGCACCAAAGACACAAATCAAGTCACTTATACTAATTAAACAATACTAAATTTCAAAACCAAAATCTTAGATACTAAACAGATACTTAAAAATACATAATTCAAATAAAAATCCAAACTCTAATCAAAGCTATATTCTAAAGTATAATATATATTTTTGATTGGGAATCATCAAAGGCTTTACTATCTATTAAACTTGGAAGAAAAACATAAGAGCAAGTTAGTCATCATGATCGAGTAGGAAAAACAAATTACAATTACTCCCTAAATGGTTTTAATATCAATATCATGAAGCTAGAAAGCCAATCATATGGGTGACTACATCTAAATTCCAATTAGTACTTGAATAAATAATAATAACTAATAATCATAAAATCAAATATTAAAAAATAATAATAAGCTTGCATCCATCAACACCCAATCCTAACATTCAACATTGAAGACTAGAATCTTCTCTTTGCTTTAGCATGTATAATCTTTAAATATAGATGAGTACTCATTGTGTACATTAAGAATTCATTCATTTTTCTCACCTATCATCTCTATTATGCATGCATTTATTTAGTCATCTTTCTTATATTTTATGCTAAGTTTGTTACTACTAAAAAATATCTTTGTCTTTTAGAACCATGGCTAGGACCTAACCTTTATCTATTTACACTTCCCTTTACATCAAGGATGTGTTTCAATGAAGAGTCTTCTCCCATGTAGTTTCAAAGAAATTTATCTTATATTATAGGATCTTTCATAAACCAATTAGTCTCTTCCTATGATAGTTTCATTACTTATGTATATCAAAATCATTTGTTGCATAACCACATTAGAATACAAAGCATATAATACCAAAATCAAATATGATAACTTAGGATGATGGAAGCATGCTTGATCATTTTTCCCTTTTTCATAGTTGAATTAATCAATATGATAATCTTTCTCTTAATTTATTTTCTTCATTATACATCAATTTTTTAGTTTGTTAGACTTTTTTTTCCTTTTTATTTTGATCCTAAATAGTTACATATCAATGCATAATGTACATAACCTAGGTTTGAGGATGAGGAAAGTCAATTCATGTCTATTTTACTTGATTTAATGTTTTAATTTTGGCTTTATTTCCATCATGGCTCCTAAATGAAATTCATGATCTTTGTTATACATCATGACTTAGTCATGCATGCTACAACTAAAGTTAGGATAGATGACTCAAATTGTGATGCATCCATATTGACATGTTGAAAACATTAAGCACTACATCACAACAACTACATTTTGTCTTTGTAATATGTGAACCTAGAGCAAGGAAAAATAGACTTAAAAAGTAGGAAAAAGTGTAACAACATTGCTCCTAACACATTGTCCAACACCCCAAGAGACCCTTAAATAAGTTCGAATTTGGGACAATACTCAAGACAATTACACCTTAGCAATCAACAATCCTAAAAAAACATGCTAATAAACAATGAGGTAATGTTAACATGTAACCTGAGCAATGTTTGTGTACTCAAATGCACAGAACTAATAAAAGCTAGATAGCAATCCCTTACTCCACTCACGTGAACACCATGAGGACTACTAGCTAAATCCTCCAAATTCATCATCACATGTTGGTAGTTGGTGTCATGCTCTAATAAGCATATGTAATGTCCCATAGCATGTCCCATGACATATCCAGTTTACATTGTAATATAGAGTTGAGTTACGCCACCCTACCAGGGAAGGTCCTACTGAGTGAAGTAATGAAAAAAGTTGTAGCCTTCTCTTATAATGCATGGAACTGCCATGTCAATATGGTTTTGAAGACACAAGGACCAAACGATTCCATGTGCTCCCATACCCCTGAAACCATGGGGGAGATAGTAGGCCACCATCAACCCTGCTACCTCTCTCACAATCCTTCCCCACATAAAATGAGTGATGACCTTGAAGCATACCCTATGTAACCCACAAGGTTTCTATACCAAAATCAAAGGAGGATTCCATCAATTCTAAGGAAGTAAACTCATGCTACTTAAAGTTTGATTCAAATGATCTTAAGTTCTAAAAGGTCCAAATTTCAGGGTCTATGATCTTAAAGATTATTGTTAAACTTGACCATCTTCCCAAGATCTAGACTCATCATAGCATATAACATACAAATCAAAAAAGGTAGTATTCAAGACTTAGTATGTCCTCCCTTCTATACCTTGCTTAAGATGCAAAATTATAGATGGGCTCCGAGTAGTCTATCATAGTGACATGATAGAACCATCAACCTATGAAAGTTTGAGTCAAAGGCATCCCTTGACTCACTTATTTCCAAAGGTCTAGGGATCTCAACATCAATATAGTCTCCTACCTATGTAAAACTTAAGCTCCATTGCCTATATAGTTCTTTAAAAAACTTTAGGCATCCCCCTACTTAAGGCAAGCCACCACAAGAATCCATCATTGGATCTTGGAAGTTACTACATGTCAAGCCTCTTTTGTTCTTTCTGATCCGTATCTTTCTAGAAGTCTTTTTTGTAGGGAAATTTCCTACCCATTATTAAGGTAGCAACAATGAGAGATCAATTTCTTGATCTAGAAAGAAGTCTAAGATCAAGTGTTCCAAGGATGTCAAATGCTCAAATGATTCCCAACTATCATATAAGTCAATATGGTATTTCCAATGGATAATAAATTTTGCTTTCATTTTAGGATCATGCCTAGTGATTCTGAATTTTTATATGTAGTTATATCTCTTACCTTGTATTGATTATATACAAGGTCATTCTCGGAATCAGAGTGACAAGCAGCAAGTAGTCCCTATGCCCAACCATATGAATCACTAGTGTTCACTAAGCGATCTAGTCAAATTTTGTAGACTTTAGCTCTCTAAGTACACTTTGCCTAGGTAGTGAATCTCAAAGACATGATCATCATCTTCCCAATTCCACTTATTAGGTAGAATGGTATGGTTAAGTGTAATTGAGACATGATTTTTATCATTTTTATGTTTTTCATTTAATTCACCTAAGTGCCAAAAATAAAGTAATCAAAATTTTAATTAATCTAATAACTAATTAATGCTTAAAATAATCCTAACATAAGCATCTATTCCCATCTACCATACACATCTTGAACATGTTGCAACACTACTAGGTTACCAAGTGTTAAGCACTATTGGGAATACCAAGTGTTAATTGTATGCTCAAGATGGTCATACTTATGTATATGAATTATTTGTTATTAATCAATTAATTAAATGCATGAACATAAATTGCATAAATAATAAACGCATTAAAGTAAATATTATGTTAAGTCTAAGTTCTACAAGGTTTATGAAGAAAGCTCATTTTTATTGTTGTCCACACCAAGGTATCTAAGTACATCGATGCTTGAATAAAGATCCATACACTTCTCACATCTATTGTAGGCATTTAGAAAATATTCTAACTCTAGAAGAAATAAAATGCAAGAGTTTGACTAAGTTATTAATCAATAAATGCCATAAATGTGGTGGATGCATGCATTTATATAGGCAAAACATGACATTGTGCCAATGCATACACGTTAACGTAACAAACCACACGTCAATGCAATCACATCAATGGGATCACATAGATGTGGTCAATGCATGATGACTCATCATACCCCCATGACTAAATGAAAACTCATCCTCAAGTGTAAAAAAAGAAGAAACAAGTTCTTTACAAAATTTTGGAAAGCTATGGGATTATCAACTAACTTACTGACACACAAACTAACTTAACTGATGCTAAGTACCCAAGTGTACAAACTTACAATTCTTACAAAAATCAGTATTCATGATAATAAAATTAAACATCATTATAAAAACTGAGAGCACAACTCCTCTAATGACTTGAAGATGAAGAGAAAATAAAATAGTCCCAAGCAATGAAGGTTTCTGAGGTGCCAAAGGACCTTCTCCTTCCTCTAATACACATGAATGTTGTGGTTGAGGCTATGGTTGTGGTTGTCTAGCTGCAGCTATGACTAATGACAAAAGATGGAAAGCATCCAATAATGCTTTCATCTTTTCCTCCTTCCTCCAAGGATCATACATGGTCCACACAATAGTGCCAATGTGGATCAATATGGGAACATCCTATGGACAAGGCATTGTAGGGAAGATCTTCTTCACATTAACAAACTAGGCTATGATTTATTTGTGTTCAACAACAAATGCCTTGACAATGTTCTACAACTCCTAGTGGTCATTCATTCTATAGGCTAGGTTCTTAGCTTCTTGAAGTTTGGTTTGAAGTTGTTGAGAAGATTCATCTCTAGATATAGCTTATCTAAGTACAATGTAATCAATGAGGTAGGCTTTCAATTTTATAACTTCAATAGCCAAGCACTAATTTTTAGATGTGTCTACTTAAAATTGGTCATTGGCAAATGAGGCACTTAAACTTAGCCTCCAACAAAATCAAGTAGATCACAAAAATGTTATTTGGAAGGTCAAAGACCTCTAGAATCAATTGTCAAATTCCAACTAGTTATTCCAACAACTCCTCATGCTAGGCTATGATAAATCTTCCACTTGCCACTCCTACAAATGTATGCACATCTCTAAATGTAGTAATATCTGGCACAAATGTTGTAGAAACATTGAGGGCTTTGCCCACTCTATCAACCACCACCTTAGCTACTATTTCCTACCCTTGGTGTTGCATCACCAAGATAGTTGCTCCATCACCTTCCTCCTAGTGCATTAAGAAGGTAGTAGCATTTCTAGAGATTTTTGAAAATTATTGCTATCCTAGAATAGACATCATTACCTCTTGGGCACTAAGATTCAAGTGCATGAGCACCTATATTATTTGGGTATAGAATGTTGGCACTATGTCCTCCAACTAGTTTATGGTACAAGTTACCTCATTTAAGTGACTTAGGACTAGTCAATAGAAAAATAGATCATCACTTAGTCCATCTTGCTACTACTATAAGGGTTTCTCATAGAGTTTCTACATGTGTTCCATTGTAGTAGGAGCCTCCTATCTTGTTTCATGATCAGGTGGTGATGGTGGCTACTCCTTTTCTTTCAATGTGGTAGGGACCTTATCTTTCACCATCTCTACCTAAGAGGTGACAAAAGCATGTATAAGTATGTCATTAGAATATCAAGCTATTCCTTCCCTTTTGCATAATTTTTGGATTAGGCATGAAAAGGGAAGTGTCTTCCTCCCACACTTTTTCTCCTTAAAGCACTTCTCTATTTCAATATTAGCTATGGGATATTGACAAGGAATTTTTCACTCAAAGTGATGCACACATGGGTAGAAAAGATTGTCATCTTGCTTCGCCTTACTATCAAATTGAGGTGGTAGGCTATGATCCTGAAGTAAGCATGTTCTTTCATTATGAGTGCATTGTATTCTTTTTGATCCACTCCATAGCACCATTGGACCCACTCCTTTTTCATCTCTGGGTCTACTTACATTAAGATCACTACCAAATTTATCCTAGTTTTAGGTAATCCAAGGGCTTGCGAGATGGCCTCCACCGCTTAGGACACACTAATGTCCTTGATCTTCATAATGGCATCAGGTTGCCTATTGTTCTAGAAGGGATATATCTCTTCCATGTACCATTCCCCATTGGAACTAATGATGGACCATATGGGGGAGCTCTATAACTAATTTCTAACATCTTCTAGGAAAAAGTCCAAGAAGGTTCCAAAGTTCAGTTCTTGGAGAATCAAACGTTGAGTTTTCTTAGATTGGATTTGCCTAAGGTAGGCTTCAGTCAATGTGACCTCAATGTTTGACCTTGGTCTTCGTCCCTTATCTTAGTGGGATTGCTCTATTTCAACTTGGAAAATCTATCAAACAGATTCGAATTTAGGCTCCTTTTGAAGAGGTTCTATTGCATGAGTTTTGGCTACCTGCTCTTGGGGTTGTTTTTCTTGTTGGCCCCTTCCAGTTCTAGGCCACTTATCCCTTAGTTGGAATGATCCTTCTTCTTGCAGATGCTTGGGTCTTGATGCCATCTACAATCACAACATGATCAAGGATTAGCATTTGATGTATAACTTTGGAACACTTAATTATCTTATCTTGATCAATTTGGTTACACTTGGCTAAGTTATGATCATGGCAAGTTTGATTATTTTAATATTATTTTACTTTAGTATCTACCAGAGTTCATTGGAAAGTTTAACTCTCATAAATTAGTGATTTTAATATTATTTTATTAGTTAAACCTTGGGAGTTAGAGAAAAACTAAAAAAAAATCATTAAAAACCTAAGGTTTGTGGTCCCATGACATAGAGCTCACCTCCAATAGCTACAACACTAAATAATAGGGTTAGTTAGATAACCGATTTGAAAGTTATGGACTTTGGAAGATTCTTGGCTCTAAAAACTACAAAAACTCCTTTTGCATTTAAACGCAAATAATAAGAAATTCACTAAGTGTCATGCTATTTATAGATTTTTGTGCTATCAACATAAAAAATAAGAATAAAAAACAAAGAATTTTTACATAAAATTGAAGTTCTTAGGTGATGAGACACGACATGCACTGTGCCGCGATATAGCATGGGATGCGATATCGTGGTCTGCTGCCATATCTATAAATAAGAGGCAGCACTCCCTTCATTTCCCAATCCTGGCTAGAAGTAGCGAAGCTCTGGCAGATTGATCACTCCAGAGTTAGAATTTTTCCCATATGCCCGCAGTAGGAGTCCTAGAGTGAACGGCTCTTTATTCGAGCAGCTTGTAACCTGAACCCAAGTTGTGTACGGCAATAAAGACGAACTTGATTGGATAAACCTTGCAGTACATGGTTTTATTATTGTTTATTTACTGCTTTCCTAGTACGCACAAGTACGACTTGATTACGAGCGTCTACGGACGTGTACGGCTAGTCAAGGAATCGGCTGCTTGTCGCAACGCATGAGTACGACTTGATTACGAGCATTGGCTGCTTGGTAACCCAGTAGCGTATTCCAGGATTCTGTGCTTGGTAATCCCAGTGGTAGTCTAATGTGTACGGCTAGTCAAGCAATCGGCTACTCATTACTAGGCTAGAACGTGTGATAAGTACAACTTAGTTACGAGCACCCACGGGTGTGTACGACTAGCTAAGGAATTGGCTGCTTATCACACTTAAGCTAAATAGGTGCCTCATTACGACCACTTCGAGCACTTGCGTTACGTGTGGTGATCCCAGTAACGATTAGCGTTTGGTAAGCCACAGTTGCATAGTTCAGGGTGTGTCGGGTAAGTGGGAACGGATGCTGACGCTAGTTAATTTAGACTTAGGACATTAGTTAGAGTTAGCTTAGTTTCTCAACCCTTTCCTCTCATAGCTTAGAAGATAAACTTGAAAATACCAAAAAAATCACATACCTCAGACTTGCTTAACCATACACCGTAACACTTACAAGCAAGCCTGGGAAGACAACGAACGATTAACCCCAAGTGTTTCTTGTGGTGTTAAGGCATTTAGTCTGCGGAGTTTGACTGGATCGCGCGTGCTCGTATTCGTATGGTTGAGTGTAGGGGTACCTCGCCACTCATCATTGGCGCCGTTGCCGGGGACTAAGTGTTTTTTCACCAATTGAACATAAGGGATATCACTCACATCGTTGTGAGCTTAAAACGAACCTTAGGGTTAATCAGTTAATCAAGAACGTAAAATAACGGTGAAAATTAGCACACCATTAGAAATGGCTTCTTCTCATGCAATCAACTCACCTAAGGACAATACAGGAGAAAGTTAGGATCATACACATAACCCATATCAGTCAAGTCCTAAATAGTATTCGATAACTTATACTCATCCCGATGAGTATATCCCTGATTACACTTGTACCCTCCATCAGGACGAACAGTTGCGCTGAAGAGATTCAGTTGGTAATATAGTCTTGCCACCAGATCGATCCATTCTGAACATGCTCCTCCGTGAATTGGCACAGATTGGCATGCAGGACTTATTCGCTGAATACGTTGCTGGAATATATCACATAAGGGATTATCGTCCCACAAATGCCCAACGTATTCGGGACGAAAGGCAGGAGAGCCAACATTCACTATTGAAGGGCAAGGTTCCCCACGTCATTAGTGAAATACGAGCCGAGGAACCCCTCATGATGGGTTTCTTAGAAAATGATGTTCCTCCCCCTCACTCTAGTGAAGAGGTTAGGCATCAGGGCCTTAGATCAACGATACATATTCCAGGCTCTAATCCCTGTGAGCACCAGCTGTTCACGGCAGGAACAACTACTCACACTAATGACGAACTCGTTGATCGTCACAACGATCAGGGCCGAAGCAGCCGAAGAGAAGGCAAGAAACATCACCATGGTGATGGATCCCCTTCTTCTTCTCCTTCATCTCATCATTCACCCTCTCCTTCCACATCTGGGCGCAGCCACCATGAGCATAACGCAGAGAGTAAAGGTAAAAGAGATGAAATGCCTCGACAGGAAGGTTGAGAGGAGTTAGGACAAGGGCAAGGACGTAGGGAGAGTAGGGAACCACCACATAGACATCACAGACGTCATGAAAGAGATGATCATGATGAACCCCTATTCGCAACCCAAAGTATGCTTGATATTAGAGAGGCAGTTAGGATTCCCACAAGGTATTTAAAGGATAGTAGGATCAAGCGTTTGGACATAAATAATATCCTACGTTTTGAAGGGGGATACAACGCTGATCCTCAGCATCATTTACAGGCATTCCACGATGCCTGTGCCTTGCAGAACATAGACAATGAGTGGTAGAAGCTTAAGTTGTTCCCAAGGACACTCATTAAAGAAGCAGAGAGCTGGTACCGGTCCTTAGAACTGGAAACCATCAGGAGGTGGAGTACGATGCTTGAATTGTTCAACAACAAATATCAAACGAACACCAGAGTGTCTAACTTGCGTAAGCAGATCCAAGGCTAGAAACAAGGAGCTTATGAATCCTTGGATGCTGCCATGGCCCATTACTACACACTGCTACATCGTTGCCCGGGCCATGGGTACGCTAAACGGGATCAATTTTGCCACCTCGTGGATGGGCTACGAAATGCAACGAGAAGAACTCTTGGGACTTACGCCCAAGGGAGACTCTCCCAACTAAGGGCCCATGGAGTTGAAGTTTTGTTGGAACAAGTAGCGCAAGAAGAGGGTGAGCTACGTAAAAGAGAAAGTACAGAGGAATACAACCGCGATCCCTCCCTTCGCAAGAAGGGAGTGATTTCTGTGATGAGGAGGATGAGTCACCATTCGAAGAGTTGGTGAACAGGAAAACCGTGCCGATCCAAAAGTTAACAACGGAGGTATCGGCTAAGGTAGACCAAATGTGGGATTCCTTAGACTCACGAATAGAAACAGTCCTGAAAATC
>MNCI01029550.1:288582-324060 GCA_015680685.1 Gnetum montanum
AAAACAAAAAAAAGCAAAAGTGAGGATTCAAAGCACACCCCTTAGACAAAATAAAATTTGGGCTGCAAGCACTGGTTATGGAACCAAAGTGTTCCCTCTAACTAAAGCCCTTCTCGCTTCCCATTCTCTCCTTTGTTTCGTCGGAATGGTGGTAGCTCTTCGAAGATGCATCCTTGTTACCCAAGTGGATGGTTTGACCAAATGCATTGATGCGATGCAACTGAAAGTGGTTGGTTTAAGCCAGAGCTGGAATGAGATTCGCCAAGTCACATTAATCATCAAACACACAAGGGGCTGTACACCACCTTGTTCTTGGGATTCCATTCCACTTCTCTTCTTCCCATCCTTCTTTCCATTGTTCACCTCATTGCCGGTTGTACCATTAGTATATATTTTGGTTGATGCATTGTTTTCTTTTTGGTAAATTCTTACGGTTAAGACTTTAACTCTTGTTCCAAAGGACATTCCCAGAGCCCACAGACTCTTTGAATGTGGGATTGTCAGGGCCTTAAGGGCATGAGCCTGCTTTGGGGAGGACCCACTGACATTCCTATTTGGAACATTAGTTCACTTCTTTTCCTTAACATTTTTGCAATTAATTAACATTTTTGTTCATTTTTATCATGACATCCCCTTCACCGATGCCATAGTTGTCCCTTTTTACCTATCTTTCCTACTCCTTTTCGTTCTCCATTCTAACGCTACCGGAGGTTCACGATTAGTCATGGGGATACGGGGCCTAATTTTTTGATTTTTATCTTAAGCCCTAGATTTTTTCGTTTTTCTTCCTAACCCCTACACCTTTGGTAGTTATCATCTACATTTTCCCAGATCCATATTAGCCATACCACAACTTAGCCAAGGAACCTAAACCGAAGCAAGGTATGATTTACTTAATGATTCAATTACCCTTGCTAATATATGATTATGTTGTGTGTGCAGATGGTAATCACACATCAATGGAATGGATCTAGAGCAAACACTTGGAATGGAGCAGCACTAAAGTAGCTGTGCAAGGAGCAGGATTGATAATGCGCTTACGGATGGACAACAGAAGGCGCAATCTAGGCATTGGCAGCAACAAGACTCTTCTCTCTTCGTCTCTTCTATTCTCTCTCCTCTTTTCTCTCAGCTGCCAAATGTGGCCTGATGTCATTGTAATAAGGTGTTCACCCTTGTTGTCATGAACACCAGTTTTGTCAAGTCTTGTAATAAAGACCGTTCACATGTCATCCCATTAGTTCCATTTCCCCTAATAATCCCATACCTACCTGATATCATTGTAAGGAACTCGAGGACGAGTTTTCATTTAGTCATGGGGGTATGATGAGACGCGACCTGCATGTGCCGCGATATCGCGTCTTCCCCTGCGATATCGCGTACGCGATATCGCGGTCCGCCGCCATATCTATAAATAAGAGGCGGCACTCCCTTCATTTCCCAATCCTGGCTAGAAGTAGCGAAGCTCTGGCAGATTGATCACTCCAGAGTTAGAATTTTTCCCATGTGCCCGCAGTAGGAGTCCTAGAGTGAACGGCTCTTTATTCGAGCAGCTTGTAACCTGAACCCAAGTTGTGTACGGCAATAAAGACGAACTTGATTGGATAAACCTTGCAGTACATGGTTTTATTGTTGTTTATTTACTGCTTTCCTAGTGCGCACAAGTACGACTTGATTACGAGCGTCTACGGACGTGTACGGCTAGTCAAGGAATCGGCTGCTTGTCGCAACGCATGAGTACGACTTGATTACGAGCATTGGCTGCTTGGTAACCCAGTAGCGTATTCCAGGATTCTGCGCTTGGTAATCCCAGTGGTAGTCCAATGTGTACGGCTAGTCAAGGAATCGGCTACTCATTGCTAGGCTAGAACGTGTGATAAGTACGACTTAGTTACGAGCACCCACGGGTGTGTACGGCTAGCTAAGGAATCAGCTGCTTATCACACTTAAGCTAAATAGGTGCCTTAGTACGACCACTTCGAGCACTTGCGTTACGTGTGGTGATCCCAGTAACGATTAGCGTTTGGTAAGCCACAGTTGCATAGTTCAGGGTGTGTCCGGTAAGTGGGAACGGATGCTGACGCTAGTTAATTTAGACTTAGGACATTAGTTAGAGTTAGCTTAGTTTCTCAACCCTTTCCTCTCATAGCTTAGAAGATAAACTTGAAAATACCAAAAAAAATCACATACCTCAGACTTGCTTAACCATACACCATGACACTTACAAGCAAGCCTGGGAAGACAATGAATGATTAACCCCAAGTGTTTCTTGTGGTGTTAAGGCATTTAGTCTGCGGATTTCGACCGGATCGTGCGTGCACGCTCGTATTCGTATGGTTGAGTGTAGGGGTACCTCACCACTCATCATTAGGGATCTAAAAGAGTTGAGAGAACATGATGAAATGCTTGAAGAGGGCTAGATAATTCAGAAAAAAGAAGATTTACTAGGAGAATGCTTGGAGAAATTCCATGAATGAGTGCACAACTAGACATAACTAGTCTGGAATGGAAAAGGTTTTGAAAGCAAACATGTGTAAAGAATGAGGAACTTACCAAGCCTAACCAAAGGGTATGCAAGTGGATCCTCCCCATAACAGGCTCATGCCCTTGATGCCCTTGCATTCCCTTAAGCCAAGGATTCTATGGGTCCCATGGGTGACTAACTGTTGTAATTAGTTAAGGACAAAATCCCCAAAGAAACTATCTAGGAACTTTGATGCATCAAACTAGGACATCAAACAAGACATGAGAAGAGGTAGTGAGATGAGGTATGAAAAGCATAGGTGGATGAGGTAGAGTGTGGAATGGAGTTCTGTATCATGGTTACATGAAGTCCCTTATGGATTTTGTTGGTTAATATGACCTGATAACATCCATCCTTAGTCTAATTGAAACCAATCACTTTTAGTGACTTCACATTGACATTATAAGACAAGTCTACCCTTCCAAGACACAAGAATATCCCAACAAATCAATCACCATTTCTAAAAGAGAAGCAATAAGTGAGATGAACCTTAGTTAGAGGGGACCTTTAGTCATGGGTAACATTTCTTTCTAGTCCCATAACCAATTCTTATAGCCCATTATTTTTTTCTAAGAGATGTGTTTTAAATTTCCATTATTTTTTTCAAATTTTTGGATTTTTGTATGAGAACCACACCATGCAAAGACTTTGTTTCCTATTATTAGTTAACAACAAAATGGTGAGAAATCCATGGAAACACTCATGCACCCAAGAGGATAGGCATGTACAAAGAGCATAAAATTTTCTTGAAGTTACACCCTTGTTTATCCATTTAATCCTTCCCAAGTTTGGAAACTGCCAAGATCATAAATTCATTAAAATTTTCATTTAAGAAGGAACCGGATATTTCCAAAAAAAGGAAACACCAAAGAGTTTTATGATTAGGTTGATGACACGGACTCACTTCTTGTTATCATGAAAAATAAATCATGTCTTAGTTATCAATGCCAAAATTTAAAGAATGAATCCAAACATTAGAAATAAAATAACATTATAGTACAAACCATCATCAATTAGTAGTTATAGTAGCACCATGTCTTGAATGAAATAAAAAAATAAAAATAAAACATAAGAAAAACATAAAAGAAATCCAAACCAAATAAAGTAAAATATAGAAGAAAGTATAAAGTACTGAAGAAAGAGAAAACTGTACTAAAAATGGTGTAAAACAAAAAAGTGAAAAACTGAGAAGCCACATTGTTTAGTTTAGCATGGATGACCATCTCCCCCATGACTAGGTTGAAAGGAGAAGATCTAAAAAATTAGGCATGTTTGTCCATCCATTGAGGTGTTTTTTTCACTGGCTCTTTTGAGTTCATGGAACAGTTTTAGTTTTTATATGTTGACTAGAAGCCTTTTGTTTGGACTTTTAGGTTTATAGATTAACATGGCCCTAGAAGGAAAGGTTTCATAGATAATGTAAGTCCCTTCCTACAACATTTAGAATTTAGTTCTTTGTGGTATGTGTGTGGAATTCTAGTATAGGACCTTATCTTTTGGTTGAAATTTAACTTTTCTAGTTTTAAGGTCATATCATTGTTTATTAAATACCTTGTGCATTTTGTTAGATGACAAGGCCATCAATCAATTCTTGTTGAGTAAGTTGGATTTCATTAATCTTTCTTTCTATGATACACTTAGTTCAAGGTCAAGGTCACAAGTTGTTGATAGTGTACGAAGCTTTGTTTAGATTGGAAGTGTTGGTAATTTTCTGTATACAAGTTCATAGGGATAGTAGCCAATAGGCAATTTTCAAGTGGAGTGGAACATCCAAAGGGCATCATTGAGTTTTATGCTCCAATCCCTCCTATATTTACTAACAATTATTGTTAGTATTTTTGTTATCTCTCAGTTAGTAGCCTCCACTTGATCGTTAGCTTGGGGGGTGGTAAGGTGTTATTAATTTATGTTTGACCCCCAAGAATTACATGAGATTTTGAAAGGTAGTGCCTATAAAATGAGTTCTATTATCATAAATAAGTGCACATGGCATCCCCAAACCTATTTACAACATTTTTTTGTACAAAACAAGTAGCTATAGCAGATGTGCAATTAGTAATGGCTATAGCTTCTACTCATTTTGTATAGTAGTCAATAACTACTATGATGTATGCTTTTTCATTTGGCATGGGACTAATGGGACCCATGAAATTTATGCCCCATATTTCAAAGGGCTTAAGTGGTTGGATCCACTATTGATGCCCCTCCATACAAGTGGTCATTCCACCATCTCATTGGCAGTGTTCATAGGAGTGGATGAAGTGGTGAGTGTCCCTGAAAAGTCTTGGCCAATAATACCTTACCATGAGGATCATAATGGCTGTGCATCTCCCTCATAGTGGACCCTACAAGGGCCCTCATTACCATTTTCATGCATGCACAATTAATCATCATTAGGTACACACCATTGAATCAAGTCATTGATGCACACCTTGTAAAGATATCCATTGATTTCCATGAAGTGTTTTCCTTGGTGAAGAATCTATTTGTTCTTCCTATTGTCCCACTTTTGTGGCATCCCTTGAGTGAGAAGATAGGTGATAATTCCACCAAAATAGTTAGGTTTAGTAAGCACTTGTTTAGTTATAGCCTGAGTAAAGAGGATTTCATCAAGAAACTAATCTAAAAGTCGCCTCTCCTCCTCTTTGTTGTCCTATCTCAACTAAGACAAGTGGTTAGCAATCACATTCTCGATCCCTTTTCAATCTACCATTGTTAGATTGAATTCCTGCAAGATCACCAACCACCATATAATATGGGGCCTTACTATTAGCTTATTCATTAAGAGTTGGATTGCACTATGATTCTTGTGCATAAACATCTTGTATCCAAGCACATAGTACCTAAATTTTTTCAAGGAAAACACAACTATCATTAATACTTTCTCCATTGTGATTTAGTTTAGCTACACACCAAGAATGCTTCTACTTTCATAGTGGATGTAGTAAGATATTTCTAATTTTCCAACTACATTAGCATAACTCCTATGGCATAATTGGATGCATCCATCATGATGTGGAAGGGCATGAACTAGTTAGGTGCTCATAGAATTGGAGTTTTTATAAGCTTCTACTTGAGTTTCTTGAATGCATATTCACATTCCTTGGTCTAAACAAATGGAGGATCCTTCTTTGTCAACTCCAAAGAAATTCTCCATGAATTGTTAGTAGTAGCCAATGTGACCAAGGAATGACCTCAAATCTTTAACTATTTCTAACTGTTGGGTGATTCCTTGGATAACCCTTATTTTTTCAAGGTCCACCTTGATCCCTTTCTTTGAAATTTGATGCCCCAACACAATGCCCTTATGGACCATCAACTGGCTCTTCTACTAGATGAGCCTAAGGTTTGTCTCCATGCACCTTTTTAGCACTTATTCAAAAAATTCAGGGCTTGCTCAAATGTAGCCCCATAGGTGGAGAAGTCATCCATGAAAACTTTCACCCTGCAACTAATCTACTATTGGAAAATGCTGAGGACAAGGAGTTGGAATGTGGCAAGGTCATTACATAGGTCAAATGACATCTTTCTATATGTGAAAGTCCCCTAGGAACTCATGAATGTTTTTTTATCATGATCTGCTAGTGCAATCTACATTTGATTATAGCCACTATAACCATCCAAAAAGTTGTACTAGCAATGTCCAAAAATGATGTCCAACACCTAATTCACAAATGACAATGGAAAATGATTCTTGTATGTTGCCATGTTCAACAGCCTAAGGTCAATGTAGACTCTCCATTTCCCACCTTTCTTTGGCACTATCACAAGTGGACTAACCCACTCACTATCCACAGTGGGATAGTTGAACTATGCCTTGAGGAGTTATTCAATCTCCTTTTTGGTAATATGCTTCAATTTGGGGTTCAACCACATTGTAGCTACCTCTTTAGTTTAAAAGATGCATCTATGTAGATACAATATTGACATATCCTTGGATCAATTCTAGTCAGCTCATAATATGATTAAGCAAATGGTGTTGTCCATTTATTGACCATCTCCAATAGCTTCTTTTCCTATATAGGAGCAAGGTTAGCATTGATAATGACCAACGTGACATTTTTCAAAAAAGCATATTCCATTCTAACTAATAGATTTTTTAACTCAGGTAGCTCTTGTTTAAAGCTCTCAAGGATTTCCAACTCTTTTCAATTGGTGTCATTTGGTTCATTAGAGAGTTGATGATGGATTTGCTCCACCTCATCCATGCCTTCAATGTAGGCACTTATCAAGCTCTCAGTCTATTCCCTGCACAAACTTGATCTACTTTTAGATTTAGCTATCAACCATTGTGTGTCCTCTTGTTTTGTGGCTACTACAATAGGCTCTTTTGGATTTTTGTGACATTTGCACACTACCTACATGTTGTGATTGTTGTACTTTTCACTATTCATAATTTCTACACACAGCGGTACCTTATGTTACTATACTTGATGCATGGAATGTGCTTCCTTTGAATCTTTCCAAAATCATTTTTCTTAAAAATTTCCAAGGAGAGGTCTTTAAATTCCAACCATGCACCTGTTGCACATAGCCAAGCCCTTTTCATGATGATTGGGAATTCCCCCTTGTAATTGTCTACTCGAATCACCAGGAAGTCATTAGGGTAGAACCACCTCAAAAATGATGATCATAATGTCCTTCACTAATCCCAAGGAAATGATGATGGATTGATTTGCTTACTCAAGATAAATGTTGTTCTTCTTAAGAGGAGGCAAGTTCTAAGATTTGTACATTTCATGTGAAATCAAATTGATACTAGAACTTGAGTCTAGAAGAGCCTTGTAAGGCTTATTCCTAGTGATTTGAAAGTAACTGAGGGGACTCCTAGGATCAGATCTCTTTCTAGGAAGGTGGCCAACCTTTATGCAATCTATGATTGCTTGGATCAACATTACAGTATGTATTTTGGGATGTCTTTTATTTGAAGGGATCTTGAATGGTGTTGCAAAGGATGAAGGAAAAGCAAGGTAATTAGCCAGAAGTATCTATGAGGATTTAGTAGGACTATTGGTTCAAACGAAATGTCTTTTATGGGGCTTATTCTTTGAATGATTTGGCTAAGGAGCTAGCTATAAGTTAACTACCCTTGTGGCATTTCTCTGCTATTACTTGGCTGAAATTTCATCCTACATGGATGGAGTGGGTGATAACTAAGTTGAGGGTGAAGGTACAAATGCAAAAGGATGAGGAGGTTAATATGGAATTGGGAACTCCCCTCATGGAAATTGTGCTATATAGTACTTAGAAGGGTAATAATGGTTCTAGAAAGAGGTGTGACTAGAAGAGTTATGCAAAGAAATGGATTGCTAAAAAGATTATCCATATGAATCTAGCTACCAGTGAGGATATTGCTACCTTGGGGGTGGCAGTCCCCATGACTGTGGGTGCTACCACTACTAGTACTACTCATGAGGTTGAGTTGGAGCTCCACTTGGATATTAAGCTTGTTGGTAGAATTGCCTATAGTTTCCTTTAAGATAAGAAAACCTCTTGGATGCTTTCCTTTTTTCCAATCTAGGATTCAAAAAATACATCCCAAATTCCTCCAAGTGTGATAGAATTGGACAACATCCCTTAGAATGCTTATATTGGTCGATGCCACACTCACCATCATCATCTATCTTAGAATCCACAACCTTTTCAATGGTAGCAACTTTGCCCTTACCCTTTTAATGGGCATGTTTAACTCCTTCATTCTCCTTTGGTCACAACTGCTACTTTTCTCTTTTGACTCTTCAACAATTCTAAGCGTAGTCTAAAACTTCTCGTCCAAAGAGTCCTACATTTTATCTACCTTGGCTAATATTTCATAAACATATTTTTGTATCAATAAGTTTTTATGTTATGCCACTTCATCAAATGATGCCTCCTCTCATTGTCACAAAATCAAACCTCCCTTTTCAGGATGGAAGGATTCCAATTGTACTCTTTTGCACTTTCCTCTTTTGTTAACTTTTCTTCCTCTTTGGCCACCTACTCAATTAACCATTGGATTTGATGAACTCTTAGTTCTAAAAGTCTCCATTTGGCATAGATCCCAATAGTTCTCCTTGTTTTTATTTAGAGCCCATCTATGATATGGTGGAGCTACTCCCTCTATGAAAAGCCATGGCCTAGGCATTAGTGCAATAATGAGTAATATTTGTTCATGGTCACATCCAAGGATTCATGTGTTCCTTGCTTCCATCCCTAGATTTTCTTTCTTAGATTAGACACTTGGGAGTACAATTGATACTTGTCATTGAAGAGTTCAAACATCGTACTTCATTATCTGATTGATTTCAATTTTAAGGATTGGTACAAGCTTTTAGCCTTCTTAATGAGTATCCTAAGGAACAATGTTAATTTTTGCCATTCATTTTCCATGTTTTATAAGACACAGACATCATGAAAAGCTTGGAGATGATTTTGTAAATCAAAATTTCATTCCCTTTCAAACTTGGAAATGTTGTTCATGTGCAACCATTTGATTCGGCTATCTTTCACATGCCTTATTGGAATTCTCATGGCCTCCATGATGTTTAACATATTTTTGGTTGAAAGTAGAGCCTCATCATAGTCATGGTTTTTGTGATTGCCATGATACCCTCTATTTTCCCTTTGTTCATGATGGTGAGCCTTCCTTGAATGCCCACATCCTTACTCTCTACTATTCCAGCAAGGTCTACAATCATCTCTATCCCATCGATCACCTCCATCATAGTCTCATCCTTTGTGGCGTCAGGCAAAGCTAGAGGAAGAAGAAGATGAGGATGTCGAAGGTGAAGAAGAAGGAGTACTAGCACCAAAATAGTGCCTGCTCCTTCCTCTTCTTTGGTCACAGCCACGATCACCATGTTTATCTTTATCATGATTCTTGTTCATGTTCCTACCTTGACTCCCTCCTTTGGAGCCCCCATAGTCATGGAACCCATTCTTTTCTAAACCAAGCTTATTTATAATGGACCGTAAATTCTAGTTAAGTTCCCCTTCATCAAAGAAAAGGGAAGGAGAGTTAGTATATTGAGAATCCCCTAAGAAGGGATCCTATCCTTCCTTTTGGCCTTGCAAGAACAAAGGGTTTGTGAACCATTTTTTCTTTGATGCCTCATAGTGAGTCTCTTGTTGTCAATATTTCTTCCATTATGCCTCAGTGGAATGATAATCCCAATAGTCATGATCTTATACAAAGTATTTAGCATTGATCCCTACAATGCCCAATTTCATGAGTTTGGAGTAGCATCATAAATTGATCAATCATGTAGCAACATAATGTTGTCCTCCATGTTCATCCACCACATCTATTCATCCTAGTGTAGGATGAAGGTGAAGTATAGAACATACTCATCTAGATGAGTATATACCACTTGGAATTATTGGGGCATAGGTGGTTTTGGGTCTTCACACCTTTGCTGATTGGAATCGCCTTTCTATGACAGCAGAGAATCTCCCCTATGAGAAGAAGACATATTAGATTAGAATAAAAATAGTGTGCTTTTGTTGTTATTATTATTTTTCTTAATGTTATTTACTTTATGATTTGTTACAATGTTATTATATAATTTTACCAACTTCTAGGTAGTGCACGTAACTAACTAAAGTCCTCATCAATGGTGTCAATGACAAGGAGTGAGTAATCCCTACGTCCAACCATATAAATCACTAGTATTCACTAAGTGATCTAGTAGAATTCTATAGACTTTAGCTCTATGTGCACTTTTCCTAGGTAGTGAATCTCAAAGATGTGATCATTGTCTTCTCAATTCCACCTGTGAGCTGCAATGGTATGGTTAATTGTAACTAAGGCATATGATTTTTATCATTTCAATGTTTTTCATCTAATTCTTCTAAGTGTTGAAAATAAAGTAAATAAATGCTTAATTAATACAATAACTAGTTAATACTTTAAATAATCCTAACATAAACATCTATTCCCATCTACCATACACATCCTAAACATGTTGCAATGATATTGGGTTACCAAGCATTAAGCGCTACTGAGATTACCAAGTGTTAATTGTATGCTTAAGATGGTCATACTTATGCGTATTAATTATCTGCTATTAATTAATTAATTAAATTCATGAACATAAATTACATAAATAATAAATTCATTAAAGTAAATATTATGCTAAGTCTAAGTGCTTCAAGGTTTATGAAGAAAGCTCATCTTTATTGTCATTCACACCAAGGTGTTCAGGTATATTGATGCTGGAATAAAGATCCATACATGTCTACCTCCTACTATGGGCACTTAGAAAATAACCTAACTTTGGAAGAAATAAAATGTAAGAGTTTGACATCTATCAACCAATGAATTCCATAAATGAGACAAGTGTATGCATTTATATGGGCAAAACTAGACACTATGTCGATGCATACGTGTTGATGCAACAAACCATGCATCAACACAATTACATCGATGGGATCACATTGACACAATCAACCCATGATGACTCATTAAAGAGGCTTCTTGTAGGGTAACAAAATTCATCAGGCAATGTTTTCAACATGCTAACGTGAAAAACTATATGGACCTTGTCCATATTAATAGGAAGCTAAAGCTTGTACATCACAAGGTTAATCTTATCAATGATTTGGAAGGAACCATCATACTGCCTTATCAATTTGAATGTAGCTTCCTATTTTGGTTTAAACTAGTGTGAGTCCAATTTCAAGAGGTCACAATCTTTCACTTTGAAATCACAAGGTTGGCTCTTCTAGTCTATGTACTTTTTCATGCTATTCACTACCCTCTATAGAAAATCCCTTGCAATTTCAACATTTTCAAACCACACTTTTAGAAACTCATTACCTAAGAAATGTTGTCTTTATAAATAGGGAGAAACCATATGTGGAGTAGTGGGTTGACTCCCCATCACCAATTCTGCAAAGGAAAATGTAGTAGCTAATGACTTCTGGATGTTGTACCAAAGGCTAAGAAACCCCCAACCAAATAGGCTAGTTCTTCTAGTTATTATAGACATAATGTCAAAGGTACTCCTCAAGTACATGATTCATATGCTTCATCTATCCATATATCTATAGATGGAAACTAGCCTATAATTTGAGGGTGCTTCCCATCATGCCAAACAAGGTCCACCATAAGGCACTTCTAAATTTTGGATCATGTTCTAATACTATGTTGATTGGTAGACCAAAATACTAAATCATCCTATCAAAGTAATATGCTTCTGTATCCTTAGCTAAACATTGGGATAGACTATGAATGAATATGATGAACTTAGAAAAATTTTCCACCACCACAATGATGCTAATCAGGTCTTACACATTAGGTAGTCCTATGATGAAGTCCATAGTCATCATAGCCCATGGAAATGGTGTAATTTCCAAAGGAAGGAGGATTCCACAAGAACACTTAGTAGTCCCTTTATCCTATTAACACATAAGACACTTCTAAACATAGGTAATCATTTCCTAATACATCTTTAACCAAAAGAAGTTTTTCTGGATTAGTGCTAGTATTCTTTGTTGTCTAGGATGTCTAGCCCATGATGTACAGTGGCACTCATGAATAATCTTCTTATGAAGTTCATCCTAATCCAAAACACAAATTTGACTATCCCAGAACTAGAGTAGTCCATCCTTGATTTTGAAATTTGATGCTCACCCTGCCTCTATTAATTTCATTAGGTTAATGGCCTACAAATCTCTTTTTACCCCATCTTAAATTCTAGCTAGTAACACCTTATTACATTGAACATGTGTGATTTGCGACCCAATGATAGAGAAGATCTAGGAGGTGGATTAAGAGTGGTAATTAAATGCATCTACCACAACATTCTCCTTTCCCAAATGGTATGTTAACTACAAGTCAAATTTAAAGAGCATGACCAACCATTGTGCCTATTCAGGCCTTAGCTTAGTTTGGTTAATTAGATAGCTAGTATTTAAATTATCAGTCTCCACATGGACATGACTCCCCAGCAAGTATTTATATCATTATCTTAAGTAATGGACAATGAAAAATATTTTCTTTTCATGGAGAGACCATCTCCATTCTATTTGATTCAGATTTTAAGACTCATAGGTGACAAGTTGATCCTCTTATAGCAACACCCCACTGATGGCATCCTCACTAGCATTGGTATGAACGTTAAAATATTTTAATAATTCCAACAAGGCAAATACAATATGTGAGGTTAAGGCCTATTTTATTTTTTTAAAGGCTTTTTGATAGTCTAAATTTCAATTCCATGGGACTTCTTTTTCTGTAAATTTGTTAGTGGAGTAGTAACACCTAAGAAATTTTTGATAAACCTACTATAGAAGCTACCTAATCCCATGAATTGTTGAACCTCATGAACATTCATAGGATCAAGCCACTGATGTACCACCTTTACTTTTTTGGGATTTTTCTTAATTTGTCCATGCCCCATAAGATGTCCTAGAAATTTCAACTTTCTATAGTAGAGTTCACACTTCTCTTTCTTAATGTACAATTGATTTGCTTGTAGTTTTTCAAGGACTAGCTGCATGTGGAGAGCATGCTTCTCTATGGTCTTGTTGCATACCAAGATATCTTCAAGATAGACAACTACAAATTTATCAAGAAATGATATCTTATTCATGAGAATAGAAAATGTGGTTGGGGCATTACAAAGCCTAAAGGGCATCATGGTCCATTCATATGATCCATCTCTAGTTACACATGTAGTTTTCTCCTCATCATCCTCTTCAATGTGAACTTGATAATATCCTTGATGAAGGTCTAACTGAGCAAAATAACATGCCTATGCTAGTTGATAAAATAGGATAGAGTTGAGTGACATTGGATACTTGTTTTTTATTATATGCTTATTTAGCAGCTTGTAGTCATAATAGAGATGCAGTATCCCATCCTCCTTGGTGACAAATAATATAAGAATTCCATAAGAGGATTTGAGGAATGAATGTATTCCTTAGAAATTATACTCTCAAGCTATCTTTTAAGCTCCTCCAACTCTATTCCTATTATTTGATATGATCTTTGAATAGGTGGGTTGGTACCTAGCAACAACTCTATTTTATGATCTACTACCCTTTGTGGCAGTAGACTACCTAGTAGTTCTTGTGGAATCACATCATGAGATTTATCTAGCACCTTAACTATCCATGGATCATTTCATTTTTGAGGCATACCAGCTTCTACAGGATCATTTGTTTTCATGGCTAGGAGGAATTATCACATGAGATCTTTAACCAAACCCTTCATCACCATTGGAGAAAAAATCTAAGGGCTAGTCCCCTCATCCTTTTCTATTTGTGCCCTATGAGTCTAAATCAAGAAAGATGAGCTCTCATGCAATATGAAAATTAGATCTAAATGTGATGTAGTGAAAACTTTGGCTTTTCAAAGGAACTCTTGCCCTAATAAGACATCATAGAATCTCATATACAAAATTGAAAAATCAAGAACTTCTTGCCAAGATCCCACTTAGACGAGAATATTTTGGCTAATACTAATACACTAAAGGGGTTAGAACTTTGCAAGTTTACAAGAACCCTGAACTAGTTCCATATCTAGCTACAAGTCCCTTATCATGGATGAAACCATATAATTGTGACTAGCCCCAGTATCAATTAGGGTACTAACCTATCTTGATCTCACAGTGACTAGGGCTAATTGGACTTGGTGGAAGTTATCAAGATTAGCATTTTGGGATCTTTTAACCCCTAACATATGCATGATTATATCAAACAACTCCATCTTAATAGCTAATCTATGTTGTTCCATGAAGGTGCTACCACTGTAATATAAAGGTATGGGTTTAAATAGTACTCCAGAGTCATTAACTGCTTCCTTGGAGCCTATCCCTACTTGTTCTTAGTCTTTCCTAAGCTTAGAGGGTAATTTCTCACTAGGTGATTACCACAACATAAGAAGCATTGAATTGGTTCCTTGAAGAACCCTCTAGAAAATTATTTTCTCTTACCGCTAAGTTGCCATTTTCTCCTTGTATTTGTATGCTTTGGTTGAAGCCTTAGTTTCCTAAAGGACTATGTATAGGAGAACTTTCCTGCTAAATTGATTTAAAACTATTTCCTCCTTTGGTGGAACCTACATTTTTTTTTAGAGTGGGAGAGTGTGTCTTGCTTTCCCTTTCCTAGTTTGTCCTTTTCCTAGTTTGTCCTTATCTAGCTTTGTATCTACCCTAGTTGGGATGAAGTAGAAGGTGTTTGATTTGAAAATTAAGAATTCCATCCTAAAGTCATTCATAGCAGGATGCTTGGCAGAAGAGCTTGTAGTAATATCTCAAATAAATCAAGAATGCCATCCTAAAGTCATTCCTAGCAGGATGCTTAGTAGAAGAGCTCGTAGATTTGAAAATTAAGAATGCCATCCTAAAGTCATTCCTAGCAGGATGCTTGGTATAAGAGATCATAGAGTTGAAAATTAAGAATGCCATCCTAAAGTCATTCCTAGCAGGATGCTTGGTAGAAGAGCTAATTGAGATACTGCTACGAGCTCTTCTGTCAAGCATCCTACTAGGAATGACTTTAGGATGGCATTCTTAATTTTCAAATCAAACACCTTCTACTTCACCCCAATCATGCCATCCTCCATAACCTTTACTCAAGTAATCATGTCATCTACTAAATATTCCTTTATTTGTGCCACCTAAAAGGATCTAAAGAGTTCCTTATAAAGCCTTAATAAGTGATCTAAATGGCCTTCAATGATTGAGATCTTATCCTCTTCCACTTTCATCTAATCCTTAGATTGAAGGTCCATCTTGTCCTATGGAAAGTCCATTTATTTTAGAACATAATGGATCACATTCACACTCTTAGGTCCAAGGATGGCTGAGACCTCATCCACCACCTTGACTTGGTCTCAAACACTCTAAATCTTGGTCTCATCCTGGCCAAATTCTGCCTTGACCACCACATTGACCTAATCCTCAACCATTCTACTAGGACCAACCAGCTCCATCATAATAAAAAGGAATCTTTCATGAGGTAACTTACAAAGGAAAAGGAGTGGCTAGTAGAAGTTGAAAATGGAAAGCTCATAAACCATAAACCCTCTCTACTCCATTATCAAGTAAGTTTCAACTAGAAGAAAACTATAAGGCTCTTATACCATCTATAATAATGCTACCCTTGACATATTATTTAGCATCCCAAGAGTCCATCAAACAAGTTCAAATTTGGGACAAAACTTAAGAGGATTATAATTCTACAATAACAATCCTGAAACACATGCCAACAAACAATAAGTTAGTATTAATGTTGGCACATTTAGCCATTTCATGGAATAGCAAAGGTGATAAAATATGAATAAGCCATAGAAGATATTTAAATATATATATATGATGGTTGTGCCCTATTGATATTTTAATACCAGAGGTTTCATGTGGAAATTTGTTGAATGAAGATATAGTGTTTCCACTTTCAAATAATGATACCAAGGAAAGGAAAATTTATCATGCTCCTATATGAAGGGAAGGTTGAAAAAGAGTTGAAAAGCTTTATCGATTAAAAAGAGCCGAACCCATTCATGAATGCATCAATAAGAAATTAAAATCAACCTTATGGAAGTCACCATTGCAAGATTTGAATAATGTTTTTATGAAAAAATAGTCCAGAAGAATGCCTGTTCTTTCACAAGGAATCGCGTTGGTAGTTTACGCAGGAAAGTGCTAAGGTTTATCGACCTGTAATGGCTTCTATTTTTGATGCAAAACCAACTGTCCTCTTTGGCCCCAAATCAGTGGCACCTCTGCTGGGTGCATTATGACAAAACCTTGCAGGGATGTGGATTCAAAGGCAGTGGAGGAAGAACTCGCATGGACGTTGCCACTTTCAAGACAGAAACCATTTCAGTTTTAAAATTTTTTCCATAAAAATGCAACCCATCCGCCCACCTTCAACGATGTTCACTGTGTTCTGCAATGCGTGCACTATGTGCAGATTTTTTTGGCTATTGTAGGGCCATTCTTAACCTACCACACCAGACGTCGTTATTCACTAATGCTCAGATCTACGATACGTTTGCCCTTGACTCTGCAATCAATGGCGGGAATTTGAAAGACGATCTGCAGGAACACAAAAAACGCAGGAAGCCCTAAGCAAATTTGGAGCAAAACAAAATAGTTCTAAGCAACCGAAACCCTATGTCCAGGGCCATATGTTCAATACATCATTTTTTTTCCAGATCTTTCTCCTCCAGCAACTGAACATCACATAACAACGATGCCAGATGCAGTGGTAGAGCCTTCTTCCGCGGTGGCAGTTGATAATGATTTTTAGCAAGGTCAGGATATTTCGGAAGTATTCAATGGTAGTTCTAGGCCTGATGCCCTCACATTCAGGCCTAATGTTTTGGATTTAAATTTTTCCAGCCATTTTCATACGGGTGCAAGTGCACATAAATTATTTTAGATTATATTATCACCTTGTTCATAAAATCACTAAGGGCTCAATAATATTCTTAAAAATTTTAAACAAGTAAAAATGAAAAGCTATTAGAGCTATAATTATAAACAATTATATGGAACTATTGGAATTATTTTTCAAAAGAAATATTTATATATCTCCTAACTTCCTAACATCCTAGGTTAATACTCCCTAACTTGTTGGACAAGTTACTTGGGAGAGAAGTTAGGTAAGATATTTTTGAATATGTAACCACCTTTGAATCCTATAAAAAGGCTTCAAGGGGGGTGGGGGGTCTAGAGGGGGAGGACTTTTGAAAAAGACACTTGATACATCACACTTTTGGAGAAGACACTTTGGGAAGGCTACTAGCTAGCACTTGGGATCTCATATCATCATCACTTTTGAGATCACACTTGGGGTCTTGGAAGATTTGTAAAGAAGATTGCTTGTAAGATGGCTTGCTAAAGGAAAGATTTCAGCCTCTTTGTTATAGTCCTGTGAGTTATGTTTGTTATTTTTTATTTTGTTTAAATTGTTTAGCTAGTGGTTTAGATAGTATCATCCTTGGCAAGTAATTTTGGGATTTTTAGATTGCTTTTATTATTCTTATTGCTCGATAGAAATTTTTTGTTAAAATTTTTCCATAGAAGCGCTTATGTTTAAAAGCCTTAAGAGTATTTTAGTAGTAAATTTTGTTATTGTGCAACGTATAGAAACCACTATTGGGATTATTGTAAAAGAGCCTCTGCTTGTAGTCATGCCGTTGAACAATTCAGTAGTCAAGAGGGTTCAAAAAATCTTTGGTATTTTTATGGGACCAGAATAGCTTCATTTTATCTTTAAAGTGAATTTCCATGGTATTTCAATCAGAAATTATCAAGTCTTTTGAAGATTCTATTGAATGCAATCGTTGACATCTATTATCTAGTCAAAATGAAGTCTCGTACGTGGTAGTTTACGCAGCAATTTTTGGTAGCATAGTAGGATTGTCTTGAAGAAATTACTTATTTGAGCCTTGGAAGTTTGAACAATTCATAGATATTGAATTTGGGATAGCTTTATTGTGAAGTGTTTACTCGTGTCATTTTACCTTGTTAAAATATTTGAGGTCTACACAAATCTACTTTCTTTTCTTTTCTGTCTATTTCCATCGAATCTTACTCTATTTCTAGTTTTCTTGTGGAACTATCTCTTTCTCTGGGGAGAATTAGGAGTAGACTTGCGGAGTTGTGCTCAAATTTTTTTTCAAAATTTTATTTGTTACAAGTAGGTATTATAAGGACTACGTAGACTAGACAATTGGACAAAATGGAAACTCTCAACAACTCATAGTACTTAGCAAAGTTGGCTGAATCTCTTTAAGACAAGTCATCTATAGTTTACACATAACGCAATCATTTCATTTTTCACAACCGCATGCCGCAACAGCACACACACATACTCACATTAACTACTAAGTTTATTTGGAGGTATATGGGCCTTGGTGTTGCCAGAGACCAATAGGCACCTAAATCCTATTCGAGGATACTCGTTGGCAGTTGCGTCCCAAACGGTCGCCAACAATTAACATGTAACCTAAGTAGTGTTTGTGTACTCAAATGCATAGAACTAATGAAAGCTAGATATCACTCCTTTGATCCACTCACATGGATACCATAGGGACTAATAACTGAATTCTCAAGATTCATCACCACATGTTGGTAATTGGTATCATGCTCTAATGAGTGCATCCAACATTCCATAACACATCCCATGACAAAACTAGTTTACACTCTAAGATGAATTTGAACTATGCAACCCTCCTAGACAAGGTCCTACTAAGTGAGATAATGAGGAAGGTCATAGCATCCTCTTACTAATGCATGAAACTACTATGGTAATATGGTTTTGAAGACACAATAAGTGAAGGACTTCCTACACCCCCATAGTTCCTAAACCATGGGGAAGGTAGCAAGTCACCATAAACCTTGCTACCTCTTCCACAAAAAGAGTGAGAAAAAAATAAATATGAATAAATGTTAATGATGAATGATGAGTATGTCCAACTTCCAACCATATGATCTACAAGCATCATAGTAGATTGTGGTGTAATTGATGGAATGGATAGTTTGTACATCTATAAGTAGCTTGGGTCAATCACAAGTTCTTATCTTCCATCTAGACTCATAATAACCATGTTATCTTATATGGTTAAGACTAGTCATTGAATATGATCATTGATGTTGTATTAGCTATGATTAATTCTAAATAAAATAAAAAATTAATATTTAGATATCTAATTAAATAATAAAAATAAGTCTTGATCTAGCTTATGGATGATGAGCATCTATTTATTAACCTACCATTACATTCCTAGATGTTCATGCAAATCATTAGGATTAACAAACTAGTGCATCACTAGGTGTAACAAGTGTCTAATTAATAGGATTACCAAGCAAGCATAACTCTAATACTTAAGATCAAGTTGCACCTATTTTGGTAACTCATTAACATGTAATGAAAACGTAAATATTACACTAAATTGCATGGAAAATAAATTGAAATTAAAGTAGATCTAATTTAAGTGTTACAAAGTAAATGAATCAATTTTACTCTTCATTGTTAGCATGAATATATCTAGACATAAACACTCAAATAAAAACTCCAAACAACTAACTCAATCACATACTGTAAGCACTTTTTGAGTACTACAATGAATGAGAAATAAAATTGCAAGAGTTTGACTATCCACTAACTAAACTATGATCTTTCTGTCATTCTAATACATGTATTTATAAGCTTTAATCAATACTAAGATGTTGCATCTATGATGTCTCATCTAATGGACTATAATTTTCATTATTCATTAATCCCAAGACAAGGGCTATGTTGATATTTTTTAATCAAACATTGTATTATACTTAAGCTTCTTGATATAAGATATATGGCATTTCATCATAACCTCATCACTATTCAAGAACTCCTACTTGAGTTTACAAAAATTATGGAATAACTAAGACAAGACTAACTACATGATTGGTTACATGATAAAAAATTTAAAGTGGTTAGTAATTGTACAAAATTCACCTCATGATAAAATTATTACAAATAACTGGCTTTGAAGAATTGCATTCCATGTAACATATGTTTTTTGCCCTTCTTCTTGAGTTACTACTAGATGGACATATTTTTCTACTTATTAGTTTAGGGATCTTTCATCATTTAAAATTATTGGAAAACCCTCTACATTTACTAGAATATCATGTACATTATCATTTTTTTTCTTATTTTTATACAAGCTCATGTCTCATTTTCTACCTTGATCTCTCAATATCTCAGGTGTTATCTACATTAAGGATCAAATATCAATGAGTCAATGCCTAATTAGAAAAAATGATTTCATACCCATACCAATCTTTTATTCTTTCTAAATAATATTTTCATTCTATGACATACTAGAATATAACATTTATCTTTGTTTTTATTAATTTAAAATTTTAAAAGGATTCTAACATTTTAAAAAAAACTTTCTACAAGTTTCCATAAATAAATCACAACTTTAGTGTGAGTTGGTATAATATATCTAAAGTATAATATTTTGTGTCCATGAGGTAAGCTCTGAAAAACAAAAGTCAAAGATTTTTAAGATTAAAATAAGCCACATAAGATCTTAAGACCTTTTCAATGAAAATATGACCAATGATTGATAAGAGTTGTCTAAGTAGATTCTTCACATAGCAAGTCTCTACCTTCTTTCCCTTGGATAATCACTAACTAAGATGTTTGTAGATGCCCTAGTAGTTTAATATCAATAAAAGGCATAAATCAAAAGAATGTTCATTAGTAGTTTTCACACATCCATAACATATTTCTATAACATGGGAAATATTGATTTATAATAATTTAGTAAGGTGAAATAACAAGAAGCAGACGAAGAAGTAGAATATGAGGTACTATGCTCATAGACACAATGTGGTTTATGTGTTTATCATAATAATGAGGTTTTAGCCTAGTGTTAAGACTCTTGATTTGAAAGATCCAAGTCATGGGTTCAATTATGGTAAGTAATGCTAAGTTATAAAGTTATAACTGGGCTATAAGTTTTTAGGTATATCTATATTATAATTATTTCAAGGATGCATTGACATTGACATAATCATTGCCTATATAAATGTGTGCATCTCCCATATTTATAGCATCTTTCAATTATAGCCTTAGCTAAACTCTTATAGTTTCCTTTCCCTAGAGTTAGAATATTTTCTCTCTAAGTGCCCATAGTGTGGATATAAGAGATTGTATAGAATTTTATTTGAGTGCCTATGTACCTAAATGCATTGGCATGAGTGGAAATAAATTCAAGATTTCCTATATCAGTCTAGCTTAAGTTTACTTTCCTACACTTTACTCTTTATGCACATTACATTAAAGTTTTTAATTAGTTAATATAATTAATCATGAACATTTGAGTATGACCACTTCAAGCATAAAGTGATAATGCTTGCTAATCCCAACAATGGACATTTGGTACATCTAATACTAGTCACTTGGTAACCCAGTAGTGTTATACTAGTTCAAGATGTGTATGGCAAGTGGAAATAGTTACTCCATGTTAAAATAAGTTAGTAATCAATTAGAAATTTAATTACTTAATCTTTACTGAATTATCTAGCTGCTAGAAAAAACATATAAAAATGTATACCATATGCCTTAACCCACACTTAATAATATGTAGTGTGAGTTAGGAAGATAATGACCTTACAACCCCATGATTCAATGTTATGGATATTGGTCACTTGGATAACTAGATCCACAAAATTTAACTCGATTGCTAGTGAACACTTGTAATTTATATGGTCAAGCATAGGGGATACCCACTACTCATCATTGACATCATCTCTAGGGATCTTAGTCTTGATAAGTTGATGTAATATTATTAACAAGTGATTTATATATAAGTATTGTGAGAACTTAATGAATCATCTCTCATAATAATAGTAATATTTTCCAAAGATACACTTACATTTATTTTTTAATGACTTCTGCCAATAGAAAATAATCTCTACCACATGGAAATAAAAATTAAAAAATAATAGCAAAGGACATAAAGGACTACTAGTGTGAAGCCACAACAAATAAATTTTGAGTACACCCATCTAGATTCCTATTATATAGATCTCACCTTTGTGCTCCATCAAGATGAGTAACTACATTAGAGAGATATGGATGATAACATCTTGTTACCTCTAGATTGAAATGTTCCTACCATGCTTATGAGCCAACTCCAAAAGCTTGTCCTTGAGGCAATGGAGCCTAAGTATGAACTAACAGATACCATCTCCAAGGATCATGAACCTATAGAAGTATAAATATGTAGGGATAAATACATGGAGTCTTTTTATGATTCCTCCAAGGGTAATCAACTCTAAGCACCCATGTTCCTATAGCAACATAGAGAGGGCAAGAATTTTTTTTCTATGAATTCTTAGTATACTGATTCTCCTTCTTTCTTTAAGGAGGACATCCTTCACCAACAATTATAGTCAACCTTAGAAAACCTTGGTGATGAATAGAGAAGATCTAAAAATCAAAGAACCTTAAAGGATAAATCTCCTAGTTGTATATCCAAGGACAAGAAGAATGATCAAGAGAAGGATCAAGATTAGGAATAAAACAAAAACAATGAGAAGGATAAGGATCAAAGAACAAGGACAATAAGGCACTATTATCCTAATCCCTCATCATCACCATCTTCCTCCTCATCAATTTTTGACAAGAGGACCCATGGTCAAGGTAGAAGAAAGGATTATCTAAATTAATATGAGGATGATAGGAGGTCACATCATGATGATAGGAGCAAGGATGGATGATGACACAAAGATGAGGAATAACATCATCATGAAAAGAGGCACAACAGGCCTCATCATGAGAGACATCACTATGGATATGATGCTTATGATGAGATGTTAATGACTACAAGAAACATGCTAAATGTTTTATAAGTAGTAATAATCCAAATTATGCACCAAAAGTATAGTAGAATCAAATGGTTGGATATGAACAATATCCCCAAATTTGAAGGGGGATATAACGTGGATCGACAACATCATTTGCAAGCTTTCCATGATGTTTGTATCTTGTAGATAATTGAGAACAACTAGTAGAAGATGAAATTATTCCTAATAATTCTCATCAAAGAAGCTAAAATTTGGTACTGGTCCTTCAAACTAGAATTCATCTGCTGATGAAGTACAATGTTCGAACTATTTAATGACAAAAACCAAATGTACTCCCAAGTGTCTAATCTAAGGAAGCATATTCAATAATGAAATGAAGAAAATCATGGATCCTTGGATGCAACCCTAAATAGGTATTACTTTTTGTTGCACTAATGTTCAAGCCATGATTTCTCTCAAAGGAAGCAACTTCGCCACATCATAGATATACTCTGAAATAAGGAAAACTCTTGAAATTTATAGCCAAAGGAGACTTTTTGATATGAGAACCCATTAGATCCAAAACTAGTAGAAAAAATGGTCAAAGAAGGGGAGCTAAAGAAATAGGAAAGTGCAAAGAAGTATAGCAAAAATCCCTCCCTTCACAAAAGGGAGGTACATTTCTCTAATACATAGGAGGAAGCACAAGTAGATGAGGTAATGCAAAGAAAAACCTTAATAATATAGAACTAAATCTATAAAATATCAACTAAGGTAGATAAAATTTAGGACTCCTTAGATGAGAAGTTCCGAACTGCTTTGAGAATAGTAGAGGAGAAGGTAGGGTAAGAAAGTAGTAAACACAATAGAAGGACAAGGAAAGATATAGACAAGGAGTATCTGTAGAAAACAATTAAGGCTACCATGGTCAATGAGGTTACAAATTTGAAATCAATGATGATGGATGTGATATCTATCAATATGAACATCTAAAGAGATGTTGTCCTATTATGTTCCATCTACAAGAATCTAGGGTGTATGTCTTAAATACAAAATATGTAAAATAGCAACCACCCAGGAGATTTCCTTATCCTAAAGAAAATCCAAGATAGTAGTTACACCAAACATAGTAATATCTTACTAGAGCACCACCTCAACCTAAGAAATAATATCAGCAATGGCAAAACCCACAATCATGGGAAATGCAACCACCTAGATAATAGTACCCTTATCGATAGTTGAATGCTTATGGATACTATGTCTAGCAACATATATTTCCTCGTGGATCTACAAGATACAATCCTTTCAATTATCACTACTATCCTCTAGAATATCATCAAACCTATACTCTATGAAATAATTCTTCCTCTAGTTATTCTCCTCCTTATCCATCATCCAACTCTACACCATCCAACACAACTCCTTTATCATTTGCTACATCTATGCAAGGTGAGATTCTATGGTAGCTATAGCAAAGAAATGCCATGAGGGCTATCAACCTATAGCTAAATAGCCTTATGAGTGGTTATAAATCTAAACCTTCAAAGAAGTATTATTTTAGAACCAACAATTCATCACAATCTTCACATATACCTGCAATTGCTAATCCTACATACACCACTTTTAAACTAACAATGGGGCCTCTTTCAAACCAAATGTCCTCTAATGTACATACCATCATGTTGACTCATGTGGTTACTAATTAGATCATGATTGGTCACCTTCATAGGAAATGATCTGATCTTAGGAGTCTTCTTATCTATTTACAAATTACTAAGAATCATCTATGCAAGGCTCTACTGGACTTAGGTTCTAGGGTGAATTTAATCTCATAGGAAATGTGCATGACCTAGAACCTACATCCATTAAAGAAATTCATCATACTAGAGCTTGTTGATTAGTTCATCACTATTTCCTAGGGATTAGTGGAGGACATTATGATCACTTTCTATGAGTGGTCTTATCTTATAGAGTTCCTAGTAATCCATGTTGATAACTTCAAGGGGAACTTTACTATTATAATGGAAAGGGCCTAGCTCAACATGATTGATGTTAAGATAGGAATTTAAGACCTCTTCTTGGAAATTTTCAAGAAAAATGAATTTGAAAAAGTTAGGAAGAAGCAAGTTTCATGCATTGCATATAGTGACACATGGTGCCATTACATGCAGAAAATATGAATCATACAAAGTACATCCATCAAAGCAAGTAAAAAGTATGCTAAGACATCCACTATTCAAAAGTACCTATATGTAGTAGCCACAAAATAGGAAGATATCTAGTGACTAATAACATATTATGGGGAAAATTAAAAAATATACATGGAATAAACATAGAGCCTCATGAGAGCTTACATTAAATACATGAATGAAATAGATTAGATTAATAGCCAACTCTCCCATGTATAGACTAAGATATATTAGGGATAGTTGGAGATCCCAAAATAGTTCAAACAAGAGACCTTTGAACCAAAGGCCTTACTAGATAATCTAGAATATGCTTATCTTAATAATAGCAAGCCAATAATCATTAATGCCAATCTTTCTCAAGCACAAAAGAAGAAGCTATTGAAAATGATTAATAAATGGTCAAAAGCCTTTGCCTTGTCATATCATGAGTTGATAGAAATAGATCCAAGTATATGCTAGCATTGAATCTTCACACATTTCTTCATCAAATCAAAAAGATAATCATAGAGGTAGTTCAAGCCTAAGCTAAAGTAGGTTGTAAAAGATAAAATTAAATAACTTCTTAAGGAAGGATTTATTTGTCTCATTGTAGATAGTGAATGGGTTAGCCTACTCATCTTCATACCAAAGAAAGAAGGCAAATGAATGGTTTTCATTGACTACATGCTATTCAACATGGAAACCTTCAAAGATCATTTTCTATTTCTATTTGTGAACTAGGTGCTAGATACTATTGTAAGGCATGGCTACTATAGCTTTCTGGATGATTATAGCAACTATAACCAAATCAAGATTGCACCAAAGAATAAGGAAAAAACTACTTTTACAAGTTTTGGGGGGCATTTTCATACAAAAAGATGTCATTTGGCCTATGCAATGCTCCTACTACTTTCTAAAGCCTAGTGCTTAACATCTTCTAGTAGCAAAGTGGTAGTGGTGTAGAAGTCTTCATGGATAAATTCTCCACCTATGGTACCACTTTTGAGAATGACTTGGACCATTTTGAGAAAGTGCTAAAATGTTACATAAAAATAAACTTAAGGTTTAATTGGCAAAAGAGCCATCTGATGATTCATAAAGGCATAGTCTTTGGGCACTAGATTTCAAAGAAAGGGATCAAGATGAACCTAGAAAAAGTATAGATCATCCAAGGAATCACCAGATAACCTAAAACATTGAAAGATATGGGATCATTCCCTTAGCACACTAATTACTATTGATGATTCATTGAGAACTTTTTCAAAATCATTAAGTTGATGGTAGAGCTAATAAAGAAGAATACATCCTTTTACTAGACCAAGGAATGTAATCCTACATTCTAATAATTAAAGAAAAATCTCATAGAAACTCCTATTCTATAAGCTCTAGATTGGTCCAAAACCTTCAACATCATGATTGATGCATCCAACTATGCATTGGGAGTAGTACTAATGCAATTGAATAATTAGAAAAAACCTTATTATATTCACTACATTAGTAGAATTTTTATGTGTACACAATTGAATTACACCATAACTAATAAGGAGCTCATGATGGTGGTGTATGCCTTAGAGAAATTTAGGCACTATGTGCTTGGATATCAAGTTTTTTTTTTCACATAGATCATAGTGCTATCTACTTCCTAATGAACAAACCAATGATAAGCCCTCATGTCATATGGTGGCTAGTGATCTTATAAGAGTTCAATCTTACAATGGTGGATACAAAGGAAACTAAGAATGTTGTCATCAATCACGTGTCTTAGTTGTGATGGGATAGTAAAGAGGATGAGGTGGCTATATCAGATTAATCTGTGGATAAACTTCTCTTTGCTAAATCCCTTGATGTTTAAACTTCTAAGGGTATTAACTGGTATGGTGATTTTCTCTTCTATATTCTCACTCAAGAGACTTCATAGGAATGGGATAACAAGAAGATACAATAGTTTCTTCTCCAAGCTAAGCAATTCATGGAGATCCAAGGTAACCTTTACAAGGTTTGTATCAATGTCTTGGTATGATGGTATGTACCAAATGCTAATAAATTATGAATTCTCTAGTATGCTTATGCATATTCTTTTGAGGACCATTATGCACATAGGAGGATAACCATACAAATCCTCATGGCAAGCTACTTCTAGCCTATCATTTTCAGAAACACTCATCATTTCCTTCATTCATGTGAATGTTGCTAATGAGACAAAGGAATGACATCCTAAATGAAGAGACCTAAACAGCCCTTTGACATCTAGGACATTAACTTTATAAGGTCCATCACACCCATGTCGAATGGAAAAGCATACATCATCATAGCCATTGACTACTACACTAAGAAGGTAAAAGTTATAGCAATCACCAACTATTCATCTTCTACTACAACATGGTTTTTTCAACAAAGTATGATAAATAGGCTTGGTATTCCAAAACAACTTATTTCCAATAATGTAACTCATTTTACATGGACTACTTTTTGAAAATTGATGCAACACTTGGAAGTGCAACATAAAGTAACAATCCCCTATCACCCCTAGGCCAACAGTCAAGCTGAAGTTACTAATAAGGAGATAACCTAGATACTAACATGTAAAATTAGTAAGTATAAAAAGAACTGGAGCACAAAACTTAATAATGCTCTATGGGCTTATCAATCCACATGGAAACTTCCTATATGATACTCTTCTTATAAGTTTGTGTACAAGAAGTTATCCAAACTTCCAGTCAAAGTTGAGCTCTGTACACTTTCAATAGCTTCTAAGCTTGACATTGACCTTGATCTAGCATAATGAAAATGTCTCATGACTTTGTACGTGCTAGATGAAAATTGACTTGTAGTCTTAACTATGAGGTGCACAAGGAACATGCCAAAAAACATCATGATGCATAGGTAAGGAGAGTCAAGTTTTAGCTAGGTGATAAGATCTTATACTAGAATCCCATGCATGTACCTCAATGTACTAAATTTCAAATGCTATAGGAAGAACCTTATATCATTCATACAAATTTTGTTTCTAGTGCCATGATAATTTACCATCCTTTAAGCCTAGATAAATGATTGTTGGTTAACATCCAATAAGTAAAACCTTTTCCAGAACCTCAAGTAACTAATAACACTAACACATCAACATCTACAAAAGCATGATCTATTTTTTGGATCTCCTCCTCTCAATTCAATCATGGGGGAGATGGTCATCCATAATAATACCTTCTAAGGACTAATCCATTTTTCATCTTTTTTTACCCTATTCTTCATGTGTTTCTCATTTTTCTTAATTATTTTATATATTTTTCCTTTTTTATTTTATATTTTATCTTTCTTTTCAATCTTTTCATCATATTTTATAGGGTATCTTTTGATTTATCATTACTACTATTATATTGGAAGTTAAAGAATGTGGAAATTAATGAAATGATAGATTTGCTAACTAGTCAAATTATTTTTATCTTTGGATTTTATTCTCTATTAATAAGTTGTTACTTTTCTCATGGTAGAAGGTAGTGGGATCATAACATTCATCCACTCCATCCATTCTATAGAGGCTTTGTATCTTGAAGGCATGAGGTCCTTCCAGTTGAAACTAAAAGTAACTAATCATCTGGCTACTTAACAGACTTGGAAAGGATCAAGAAGGAATGAGAAAGGGTATGAGTTCAAGGGAACTTATCATATTCTTTTTCCAACTTCTTTCTTGAGTTTTATGATTTTTCTCCATTAGTATCTCACCACTCCTACTATTGACCATTAAAGAAAGCATGTCTTTACATGTTATGGTTCCCATGAAACAAAAACACAAATACATGATAATTCAAAGCAAATTCCTTAGATAAAATAGTAGGCTACAAGCATTAGTTATGGAACTAGAAAGACATGTTACCCATGCCTAAGGGAACTCCTCTAACTAAGGCCCTTTCTATATTTCTTCTTCTCTTTTTTTCTTCTCTTGGAATGGTGGCTATCCTTTGGAAATTGTCTTGAACTCTTGATGGTCGAAGGATCAAGCTATGGCAATGTGAAGTCATTGAAAGTGGATGGACTTAGTCTAGACTAAGGATAGAATACTATCAAATTAACTAATCATAAAATTCACACAAATCTCATGTGACCTTGATATAGATCACCTACATGCCATTTTCTCTCTCTACCATTGTTCTTAAACCATAACTTACCATCCCACTACCTTAGATCATGGTTAGTTAATGCATTTGTTACAAGGATCCTATAATTTGACAACATTTGCTTCACTGCCTATAAGTTTTAACTTGAGATGACCATTAATCATCCTTGGTGCTTGCAAACTCCTTGGGATAAGCACATGCAAGAATCTCATGGGCACAAATCTACTTCACGGAGGACCCACTTACATTCCATTTGGTCTCCTTTAAGTTAAAATTCCTATCCATCAGCCAATTACATGATCAATCTTCTCTAATTGCATTCAAAAATCCAAATTTGCTTAATTTTGGCATATCAAATTGATTTCAACCAACTCAAATTTCTTTTTCCAAGCCAACACTATCCTCTTCCATGTTGTTATCATCATCGTATGTTTTTCTCACTTCCATCGGGCTCTCATTATATTTCCAAGCTCATCCAAAATTTCTCATTTTCCAAATGAAAAAGTTTGCTGCAAACAACTGCATCAACGTAGCCCTATTAGCCTAGTGGGATGAGTCAATGCATCCCCATTAACGTGTCATAAAAATACTATAAATACACATGACACTTCATCATTTTTTGCATCATTTCTCATAGAAGAAAGATGCATTTTTGAAATTTTTCAAAGCCCAAGAACCTTCCAAGAGCTATAACTCTCAAACCACTAATCTGATTTAACCCATTTTTTTATCCTTACACTACTAGAGATAAGCTTTACATCATGGGGAGCATAAACCTTTAGTTTCTCATAGAAAAGTTTTTGAAATTTTTCTAACTCCCCATGATCAGCCTATTAAAATAATATTAAAAATCATCATATAGTATTAGGACCATATCATAAAATTCAATAGCTAAAAAATTAAATAATATTAAAATAATCCAACTAGCCAAGATCACAAACAACACTAAACATAACCCAATATAATGAGAAAGATATCATAACACCTAAGGATTATGTAGTAAAAAGCTAATCATGGGTTATGTTTGTGATCACAAATGGTAACAAAATGAGGACCGTAGGTAGGATGACCCTCAGGAAGAAGCAACCAATAGGAGGAAGGGGCCAACAGAAGTAGACATAACAACCCCAAGAACAAGCATTAGAGACAATTGATGTCACTCAACCCCTTCAAGAGGAGCCTAAAATGGAATTTTTTTTACCATATTCCTACTTATAAAATAGGCCAATCTAGGCAAGATGAGGCCCCTAGGCTAAGTCCTAGCTTGGAAGTTACTTTCACTAAGGCTTTCCTAGAAAAGATAAGGATCAAAGTGGTCCAAAGTTTGATTCTTTTAGAGTTGAAATTTGGATCCTTCTTGGAGCTAGCCCTAGAAAAGATCTATACATAGTTGCAAGGATCTCCCATGTGGTCGATTCTCTTCAATAGTGGATAATGGTACATGGGGAAGATGTACTTATTCTAGAACAATCAAAAAAGAGATGCATCAGTAAAAATCAAGGACATCACCATCTTCTACTTAGTTGAGGCCATTGCAAAAGCCCTTGGGTTACTAGATACAGGGGAAAAGCAAGCTGAAATCTCCAAATATATAAACCCTAAAGCTAAGAAAGAATGAGTCTAATGATGCTATGGAGTAGAATGTAAATAGTATGATTCCCTCACAAATGTGGAGTATGCATATTTTAATATTTCAGCCTATTTTCTAAATTTAATGGTAAGGCCTAATAAGGTGATAACCTTCGTCACTTGAGCATGCACTACTCTAAGCAAGAAACTCTAAATTAATCTTCACTAATTCGTTTATCTAGAGATTGAAAAATGCCTTAAATAAAATGAGAAGGGAAGGAAGATGATCCCCTTTCCATGTCTAATTCACAAATTGTGCAAGAGGGAAGGAGTAACATACTATTCCAAAGGCATGATCTACCATGCTCTTGCCACATCCTAGTAGGAGATGATGAAATATAACGTACCAACCAAGCTGTTGGAAGTGGAGTAGTTATCACCACCACCTCCTAAAACCACACCATGAATGCTCTCATTTTTAGAACATATCAAAAAACTTCTAAACTAGCAACTACAACAATAGCAAGGATTCACATGTAGTGGAAAATCATCAGTTTACCATCTAGCCATGAGCCATCTAAATGAGGTTGAAATGATCATCAATTAACTAGATAATGAGACTACCTCACTATTATCTACTTAGAGTTACAAGGTGCTTGTAAGGTCCAATCCTAATTCCAAGGAGGTCACTGTGTCCATTTTAGAATAAGCATTTTCTAAAATCTCAAGAAACATTACAGCCTTCTCTATCATATTGGAGGAAAGGAAAGGGTTAACTATCCTAGTCATGCAACATAAAGGCCAAGAGACAATAGTGGAGGTGGTGGTTTATAGAGTGGCTGAAGTCCTAAATGCTCTTGAAACTTCAATACCTAACAAAGCCATCATGGTAGACATCTATGCATTTGTAAAAGTAGGGAGTGGTTGGTTAACTACTACCCAACACAAGGTGCTATTGGAATGACTAGTTGGAACTAGGCAACTGCTTCTAGAGATCTTTGATTCTCCCAAAAGATATAACCATGATCTAGTCATAGTTGCTTAATATATAGGGAAAACTATTAATTATCAATGTGCAACTAAATAAGATCACTACTTCCAATCAATGATTAATCACCAAAGTTGTAGAGTTGCATGTCTCTCCAACCCTGCCATTCTTAGGGTAGAGCTTTCTAGAGATGAAGCTTTCTAATAGCTTTAGTTAAGAATTCAAGAGGTTGAGAATGCAAAGGAGATAACATTCTTTGATTCATCCTTTTCAGAAGCCATACCTTCAACATTGACAAAGACCTATCACATGTCTAAAATAAAATCCTGGTCCTTACTAAAGAAAACCATTGCCTATGAAATGTTGAGTAGCAAAAGTACAAGATGTTTGAATTAATACATTAGTAGCAAGACTAGCTCACTAATGTGAACTTGGATTTAAGAAAATTGGTAGCTAAAAACTATAATCTCTCAATGAAGAACTTCCATGCCCTTTTCTAGAAAACTACCATTGAGGTGGCCACCTAGAAAAAATGAAACCCTAAAATTTTAACAAGTGAACAATAACTACAAGAACTAAGTTGGATTCCTTAAATAATTCAATGAAAAATAAATTCAAATAAAAATAGTGAAAATGAATGAGGTCCTTCAACAACTCCAACAAAGAGGTGAAGTGTGGAAGCACATCATTGATGGACTTAACACATTCAACAAATCTAAAATTCATCTTAAGGAGTTACAAATCAAAGAGATGACTAAAGAAATGCAGTTTTCTAATCTTCAATATGAAAACATAATGATTCTGATGGTAGGGAGGCCAAAGAATGAATTGGAGAAGTAGGTGGCCAAGTCCTACCTTCTCTATGATGTGGAATTTAAGCTCCATAAGAAAACTAATCAAAAGTTGAAGGTAGCTAATGTAGAGCTTGAAGTTCTCAAAATCATATTCACATATCACTAATCTATTGCTAAGAGCCTAGCCAAGAAATGAATGACTAGGATAAGCTACAAAACTAGTAAAGATGTTTGACATCAAATGAAAAAACTTTGTAGCCTAGTTCATCAACATGAAGAAACTATTTCTTTTGATGCCATGCCCATGGGATGTCCCAGCACTAGCCCACATCCATGAATCTACCTAGATGATATATGATTCACTTGGCAAAGAGAAGAAAATGAAAGCACTTCTAGATGCTTTCAAGATTCTAGCAAAATCAGCAACAACAACAAGTCAATCTCAACCTCCAATAGCATTGGGATAGGATGAGGGATCATCAAGACCATAGAAACCTTCACCTATGGGTACTCTTTGAAACTTCATCATGTCTTTGGAAATCCTACAAGTGTTTGCTACAATTTTTGTAAACTATTCAATTTTTTTATAATGGACACTAATTTTTTTAATTCTATACAATCTAGCACTCAGAGTTAGTTAAGAGTCTATCTATCTATCCTTCTATTACTAAATTTCATACCTTCTACTTTTGTAAGAAACCTGATCCTAACTTTGTTCACTTGAAAACAAGTTTTTACTTAGTTGTGGGGGTATGATGAAACATCAATTAGACAACTTCATTGATGCATTCTTATCAATGTAGCCTCATTAATGTATCCTCATTGATGAATGGTAGGATGCATTGATCCAAATACATTGACATTGATGCAGTAATTACCTATATAAATGTGTGCATCCACTGCATGTATAACATCTTTTAGTTATCACCTTAGCCAAACTCTTGTAGTTTCCTTTCCCTAGAGTTAGAATATTTTCTCTCTGAGTGCCTGCAATGTAAATCTAAAAGATTGTATGAAGTTTTATTTGAGTACCTATGTACCTAAACACATTGGTATAAGCAACAATAAAATTGATATTTTCTACATCCATTACAACACTTAAACTAGCTTAACTTTACTTTCCTGCACTTAACATTGTATGCACCTTACATTAATATTTTTAATTAGTTAATATAATTACTCATAAACATGTAAGTATGACCACTTCAAGCATAAAGTTTTAATGCTTGGTAACCCCAACAATGGATATTTGGTACACCAAGCAATAGCTACTTCATAACCCAAGAGTGTTAATACTAGTTAAGGATGTGTACAAGAAGTGGAAATGGTTACTCTATGTTAGGATAAGTTAGTAATTAATTAGACATTTAATTACTTAATCTTTACTTAGTTATCTAGCCATTAAGAGAAAAATATAAAAATACTTCTAAAAAATATATATATATCATATGCCTTAACCTACACTTAACCATATGTACAAACTAAACACCAATGTGAGTTAGGAAGACAACTACCTTGCAACCCCATGATTCACTATTATGGATATTAGTCACTTGGGTAACCAAGTCCAAGGAATTCAATCAGATTACTAGTAAACACTTATGATTCATATGGTTGAGCATAGGGAATACCCACTACTCATCAAGTGGCTTAATAAGTAGGTTTGTTTTAAAGATTTATTCCTCTTTTTTTTTCTCTTAGTATCTCATATTCTATGTAGCTATGTGCTAAAACAACAAGTCCCATGATTGTTGACCTCTTGGTATGTCAAAAACTTAGAAAATCTATAATGTGGAAAACATGTTTGTATTTCCTTGTAGGTCTAAGGATAGATCAAGATAAATATGAGATTAGGAAAATAGCATAATCAAGAGCTTTAATGTATCAAGACATTAGATCAAGAGAAAGAGCAAATTTTAAGTCAAAATGAGAGCTATGTTGAGATGACAAGAAGATCCAAGACTTTAAAATGAGAGTTACATTGGGATGACAAGATAAGAGCTAGGGTTCAAGAGTTGTCTATGAGCCAAATGAAGATGTTGTAAACACTACCAAGATATCAAATAGACAAGGGAATGCCTTAGCCTCAAAAGTACAAAAGTTGAGGAGACATATATAAAAAATAGTAGACATCTATGTTCAAAAGTAGATGTTTCCCTAGAGACATCTCCATAGAGACATCTTCCAAGAGAAATCCCACTTTCAAAGGAGACATTCCCCCTAAGTTGAAGTAAATATTAGATAGACATCTTTGGGATGAAGAAGATGTCTTCTCTAGCTGGTGTATGATTCCAATAGTCATGGGGAAACTTAGATGCTATAAGAAGACTTTAAACTCTTGAGTATTATGAAAGTGTTATCAACATCAAAGCAATCATTATCTAATCTATTCTCTTGTACTCATATCCTTCATTATCACATAATTTTCTTGGTTGTATTTTAATTGTAATTTGAATTAATCCTCAACTACATGATCTTGTAATTGTAGTTACATTCTTTCCTTACTTCTTGCATTTCTTCTTGTTGCCCTGTAGAGTTGATGTGCTTCTTGTGAGAAGGCATCTATATTGATCTTGTCAAGATCCTATGGGATTGAGTGGATTTTGCAATGTCAAAACACTCAATAGCAAAGCTCAATTTTGTAAATGGTATGGGATCCTTGAAACCACATTTTGAGCTTGTTGAGACATTATGGGGTTGAGTGGTTTCACAATGATGAAACACACTAAAGTAGAGCTCAAAGCTTTATAGGGTATGGTGCCCTTCAAACCACATTTTAAGCTTGTTGAGACCTTGTAAGGTTGAGATATTTCATAGCAACAAAACTCTCCATAGTAGAGCTAAAATCTTGTAAAGGTTATAGTGTCCTCTAAATCACATTTTGAAAGAAACAAAGTCTAGAGGTATGCATAAATTCTACCCTCCAAGTGTGGATGTACACAAGTTGGAAAACCATGTAAAATTTTGTGTGTTCATGTAGTTGATGTAATTTTAAATTGGGAAATTTATTCAACAACACCCCCTTTCCGCCGCCCCCGCCCCCC
>MNCI01029550.1:324103-384178 GCA_015680685.1 Gnetum montanum
TCAATCCTCAAGTGGTATTAGAGCATAGTACTTCTAGTTTTGAGTGTAACAACTCAAGAGTAAACAATGAAAGGAGGATCATACATCAAGTCATCAAGGTTGAATGGAATCACCTTTACATGTTGGAAGACTCAAATACAAAATTTATTTTAAGTACGTGAGGCTCATAGTTTTTGTATTCATCTTGGATGGATGCACTTATCTCATCAACAGCATTTTGGGTAGCAAAGGTAAGATTAGAGGTAAGTAATCTAAACTTTAAAATTTTCATACTTTTTCTATGGAATTCTAGATATGTGATGGAAGAGGCCATATGGCATATGAATATCCTAATAATTATAGGTTTCAAGAGAATAGTAAAGAAATGAGAAGAAGTAACATCCATATAAGCTAGGATGATGAAGAGGAATCAACTCAACAAGATAAAAGAGAAAGAAATATTTACACCAACTAGGATGACGAAGACCAAAGTGAAGAAGAGGTGGAGGATAATGTAAAAGATTCACATCTCATTTGTATGACTCTCACAAATGACGATGCTAGCCTTTCAAATTATGATCAATTTGAAAATGAGGAGGAGAGGTATCACCTATTATGTAAGGAACTTCTATCTTTCCAAAGTCTATTTATAAAATTGAATAAGAAAATAAAAACTAAGGATCAAGAAATTTCTTCATTAAATATAATTATTTTAGAACTCACAAAAGAAATCTAAGACCTAAGGGTTAAGAATAAAAAGCTAACCCTAACTTATGAAAAGATTAAGGAAGAACTTATAGATGCTAAACTTGTAAATGAGGGGTTGGTCAAAGGAAAAGAATCCCTCCAGATAATTCTAGGGCAAGGAATAAATCCACATGATAAAAGTGGACTAGGATTTTGTTCACATAAAGAAGAATCTACACAAATTTCATCCCAACAAAAGGGATCTCCAAAGAATAAAGTGTCAATAGGTACTACATTTCAACAAAGAGTAGCTTCAAGTTTTGATCACTTTAACAACAATAGAAAAGTTAGATGTTATTATTGTAATAGGTTTTAGCATAATAAATGGAATTACAATTTAAAATATTATCACATGAACATCTGGTAATATCATAAGACTCCTTGGTCTTATCCAAATGCACCTAGAAAGGAAATCTTATACAACAAAAAGTAATGAAGGGAAAATCAAAAGGGTAAAAAGAAAAAGGTGTGGAGAATCAAGTGAAAAGAAGGAAGTGAAAGAAATTTCAATAATTTTATGAAAGGAAGCAAGAAATTAGAAATAAACAAAATTGGTTTGAAAGGAGGAACTTCAAAAGAAGAACCTTAATTCTAATCTCCTTAGACATCTTGATCTTCATCAATAAGCAAGGGAAGTAACAGTAAGTATAGTTATAATCATTATACCTTGACTTGATGAGATTAGACTAGATTAATTTATTTTTATGGTTGAATGAAATCTTGTGCTACCTTTAAAGTTTTTATTGATAAATCATATTTTGGATTCTTAACTAGAATATATTGGTTTCAAGTGGTTAAAGCCCTTGACTATAATTCATGGAACAATTTTCTTTTACATTCATTATTATTTAAACATATATATGATATGGGATTTTTGCTTCCTTGTGACATCATAAAGTCAAATTGTTACTAGAATATCTTTTGATGTATGATAATTGAAGCATTTGAATTGGTACCTTTATTGTAATTCATGTATGTTCTGAGAAAAGAAACATTTCAAAAGGAATTCCTTGAGCATATGAATTATTTGTTATCTTTATTATAAAGTACTAATAATAGGATGCCTTGCTTTCAAAAGTTTCCAAAACTTGATCTTAATATGGCTCTCCAAATTTATGAAAACATTACCTAGCCCTTGTGTATTCTCAATGAATGTATGATGCTTATGTATGTTTTCTTATGTTTCTTTTCTTTCGATTATTTCAAGTTGTTTTAGGGTTTAGACTTATTTCAATGTGTTTTTCCATGTTTATGGGTGTTTTAGACTTATTTTGATGAGTTTAGGAGGTTTTAGGATCTATGGGAACTTATTAGGATGCATTCGAAGGCTCCTGTTATCAAAATAAGCATTTTTACTTCTGGGATCTATATGATAGATGTCTCCCCTAAAGTGTAGACATCTCAGGACCAGAGAAAATTTCTCCCAAAAATAGGAGACATCTCTCTTAAAAGTAGGACTTTCATAGTAGATGTCTACATGAAACCAAATACATCCATATTAGTAAGAAATAACAAAAAAGAAAAGCTCTAATTTGGCATTTTGAGTGAGAAAATTCTAGAGAGAAATTGCTTATGAATTAAAATAATTACATCTTTGTTGTTGAATGATTCACTAATGGGAGACCTTATTCTCCACACTTGAACCTAGAATTTTTATGTAGCATGAAGATCCTAAAAGGATTAAGGGGAGAATACCCATCTCTCTACAATAGATGCATTATGACCAAAAAGTCTAGGAAGAAATACAATAATGTATGAAAGGGAAGCCTATACCTCATCAACAATTATCATCTTATAGGCCATTAGTGTACAAAAAGTCTTTTGAGACTTTTACTAAAAGAAACTTAAGAAGCAAAACTTCATACTCTATAATGACTAAAAATCTCAATTGTTAGATAAACCAAAAATTCTAGTGAAATAGCTTTGACCCCAAATCCCAAGAGCCTACATGAAAAACATGATCTAAGATGCCCTGGATGGTCCAACAGATTATCAAAGGACTTAAGGAGGAAAAAAAGAGATAATGAAAATAAAAATGCAAAATATAGATTTGGAGGATAAATTATGCTAAAAAGAAACAAATAAATAAAACCTGCACACAAATGAAACTATATACTTTATTTCAACAAAAATAAATAAGATACAAGAATGTGTATAAGATGGCCTATGGCAATAGGAGGATCCACTTCAGCAAGGGTTCAAAGTTTTTTGAAACTACTATGATTAGCTCCACAATCCAAAGTTTCTACCACTTTTGATGCTTTTGAACCTTTGCTACTCTTACACCATATCTATAGCATTATTGATGTAGGGGGATGAGAGGTGTGTGGGATTTGGAACACAAAAGTAAGCAACACTGTGAGTTTTAGTGCCCAAGTGCTCAGCGTTAATGCCAAAATCTCACAAATCTCAAAGGGGGGATAACAAAGGTAACAATGGTTACAAAAGGTTCCACATTGAGAGATTCAAGAAGCTATGTGTATTCAAGATTGCAAGAGACCTTGAGTGCAAAATATCCCTAAAAATGCAAAAATGTGAAATCCTTTCATGGTCTTGGTGCTTGGATTTTATAGGATTTTGGTCACAAATTGGCTACAAATTATACTTGATTATTAACAAATTTCTACTATGTGTAGGTGTGGTGGGTGTTCCAATCCAGTCAGGTTACTATGTATGGTAAGTGTTATAGCCCCATGGCATAAAATCCATTCCATTTACTAAAATTAGTAAACATGACTTTTACCCTCACTGGCTTCTTCCACCCATGCTAGGCCTTCCAACAACAATGTTCTAATGTAGGATCCTTGCTAGAGTTGCTATAATGCTAGAATCTTGGGCCATGCTAGACCAACATTGGGGGAAAGGTGCAACACTAGGGGGGATGAAGTAACAATGCTTGGGGTAGGGGTTATAGCCCCCATGCTAAGCATGATTAATGTCCTACCTTCCAACATTGGGTGTAGGTAGGTTATACACCCCCACCCCAACCCCGCCCCCATCCCCNTGAGGAATGAGGCTTTGATCACTTATGAGGCATTTTTCAATCCCAATAGTACAAGGTATATGAAATTGCACCTCATGGATTACAATATTCACACTTATAATGAATTTTAGCTTCGGGTTTTAGGGGGTGAGGGTTACAAAGCTTACAACATGTATTTTTGGTGGTGTTTCATTAGGCCCTATTTATTAGTGTTTGGAGGATTAACCTAATAGGCACTAACAAAGAATACAAAACATCATTGTAGGTCCATCACCAACATCCTCTCTCTGCATTTGATTCAATCATGTTAAATCATGATAAAGAGTGCTTATGCTGATGGGATAAGGCCATGATGAGGTAATAGATATTAAGGTTATAAGGAAATAATTATAAGGGCTAACAATGGATTTGAGATGTTGAAATCATGGATATGAAACTAACATGTTGTTCAATCAATGGTTTTGGCACTTCATGTTTTGAGGCGTGGCTTACTCAGCAAATACATTTGAGGAACTATCACCTCACTCCAAGGTTTCCTTAGCCACTAGCTTTCTTCATTTTTATGTTTGGAGCATTCTATTTTGACTTTTAGGCTTCATAGGTCATTTAGCTTCTTGGCAACTTACTTCCCCATTTTTTTTGTGGGGTGAAACCTTCATTGGGTTTCTTTGCCAAGGCCAATTTTAACATGCTTTTCTTGCTAGATGAGATGTGTTACATCCAGTAGACTTAATGGTTTTTCAATCAAGAAAAGTGTGTTACAAATGATGGACTTAGTTTGTTTTCCCATTGAATGAGATGTGTTATATTCAACAAACTTGATGGTGGAGCATGATGAAGGTATATCATATGGTCACAATTCATGAGTGTTAGACATAGCTCAACATTGTTATTTAGGGTAAGAAAGGCTATAATAAGGCTAAGAGGTTGGATTGGAGGACATGGTAATGAGAAATAATGTGATGCAAGCATTCTTTACACAATAGGACAAACTCACTAAATCTTGCACATCAAGGTCATGTGATGACTCGCTATCATGATGAGTTGCACCTTCATTATGTCTTTCAAGGCTTCATCCTACAAGCACAACTTCAAGAGGACAAGAAAACTAGACAAAGAAAACATGTTGTTACAATACAATGCATGAGATCATATAGAATGATAAAACTAGGTTGCCATAGGTCACCATGTTATGAAGTTAACAATTCCCCCATTGTGTAAAAGATGGTCATTTAGGCTTGCTTATTATTGCTGTCAACGTTGTTAATTGGTTACATGTAGTAAGGCTTTAGGTAGAAATGATTAACTAAATTGGCTAATTCATTCCCATCAATGTCAACTATCTTGAATTCTCCATTGTTGTAGATCTTAGTGACCAAGAAAGGTTGTTTCCAATTGGCTAAGAATTTATCTGCATGATCATAGATGGCTTTGAGGACCAAGTTCCCTTCCTTGATCTTGTGTTGGTTTAGGTTATGGTGGTGTTGCTGATTTTTCCTTTCCTAATATCACTCAATGTGAGCCAACATCCATACCCATTGCTCCTCCATCAAGTCTAGGTCCATGGTTTATAGCTCCTTATGTTGTTCATCATTGATGAAGTTAGATAAGGCTACTTGGAGTAAAGAATCTTGCAATTCAAGGGATAAAATAGCTTTATAACCATAAACCATGCTATAAGGTGTTACACTAGTTGCTATTTTGAATATTTTTCTGTAGGCCCAAAGTGCATGGACAAGCTTCTCATGAAATTTGCACTTGCTATTGTTTAACACATTTTTAAGACAGTTAATGATGGCCTTATTGCTTCTTGCTACTTGTCCATTGGCTTGAGAGTAATATTGCAATGAGAAGAAATGCTTAATGCCTAGGTCATGATAAATGTTTTTTGTTTCCTAGCTAATAAACTATGATCCATTATCTATGACTATGTTCATGGGTAGGCCAAAAACAAGCTACTAGGTTATCCAATATGTATCTATAAACTTGTTTAGATAATTTCCTTCTTAGGGAAATAGCTTCAAGCCACTTTGTGAATTATTTAGTTGCAATGATGATGAAAATATGTTCTAATAAAGACTTAGGCATTATAGGTCTAATGATATCCAACCCCCACCATTGAAATGACCAAGTTATCTAAGTGGTGTGTAACTTAGTTGGTAGTATGCGTATAAGGTTGCTATGTCATTGGCATGTATCATAAGTTTTAACCTTTTGCAGGAATTTTCTCTTCATATAGGTCCAATAATAGCCTAACCATCTAATCTTAGTGGCCATAGCTCTAGGTCCTATATGTCCCCCACATACACCCTCATGAACCTGCTTTAGGACTATTCAGGCTACGATTTTTCCCAAGCACACTAATAATATGCCATCATAGGACTATCAACATAATGTGTTATTTCCTATAATGACATACTATTTTGATCATTTACGTACAATGTCCTTTTGAGTAGTATTTAGGCCTTACGAAGGTTCACCATGCATAAAGTAAACTTGATATCATCATACCACTCCTTTGTAGGAGTAGTATGAACTATGACTACAAAGGTGTCCTTAGCACTCTGTACAATGGGAATAGCACAATCCATAGTCAAGGTGGATAACTTGCTAAACACATCTGGCATTACACTGAGAGCTAAGGTTGTAATGGAATCAACTATAGTGTTCTCAGTTTGAGGTACATGTTGGAAATCAATATCTATGAATTGTTGTAGCAACTTCTTTCCTAGGTCACAATAAGATTGTAAATATTTGCCCTTACATGCATAAACCTTAGTTACTTGGTTAACCATAAGTTGAGCATCACCTTTAATCATTAAGCACTTTATTCCAACATCATGAGCTACCATCATTCCTCTAGTCACATGCTCACACTCCACTATATTTTTGGTGCATGGAAATTTGAAATAATAGGTGAAGGATTAGATTTCATCATATGGAAATGTTATGATGATAGAAGCTAATGAACTGTCACAAGTCAATGCGTCGATTGGGCTGTGTATACGGGGTCACGTATACCCGGTCGCGTCGATGCGGGCCCATAGACGTAGCCATCCTACATTAACATGGCCCCGTTTATGCAACCACCTTTCCCGAATCTATACATATGAGGGCCTTCTACCTCTTTTAGGCATCTTTTTGAGTAGTAGTAGCGAAGCTCTTGCAGTTTGTTCCTGCAAGAGATAGAATATTTTCCAAGTGCACACAGCAGGTGTCAGAAAAGTGATTAGATCTTTATTTAAGCATTGATGTATCTAAGCCCATTGGCATGACGGCAATAAAGATGAACTGTTCAAGCATACCTTGCAGCATTTGGACTTAGTTATTTCATGCATTTAATAGTTTAATATGTTTATGCTTTATTAATTACTTGTTTATGATTTATTAGTTACTTGTTAATTATTTAAGTTTTCATTATTATAATTTCAATCGTTATTTTTCATTCGTACTTCGTTAAAGGCATAAGTACGACCATCTCGAATGTAATCCAAACGCTTGGTAAGCCTAGTGATGCTTAATGTATGGTGACCCAGAAGTGTTAGGAGATGCTCAAAATGTGCTCGGAAGATGGGGCCGGATACTTATGTTAGAAATAGTTAAGATTTAGATTAAGATAATTTTAGATTAATTAATATTCTATCCTTATTTTCCAAGATAATTAGTCGCTGAAAAGATAATTAAAAAGATATAAAAATCATTAGCCTTAGTCTCACTTAACCAACATAAATAGAGCTTCACAAGTGAGATTAGGATGACAACAACCGTTCTAACCCAAGGTTTCACTAGTTAGAAGTCTGGTGTATGTTAAGTGCTTACAGTCTAGAGATTTTGACCGAGTCACGTGTGAATGCTCGTGATTCGTGTGGTTGGGCGTAGGGATACCTAGCCGCTCATCATTGGTGCCGTTGCCGGGGACTATTAGTCTTACATGCATCATCTAACCTTAGTGAAGTTATCATTTAAGTCGTTGGAACGGACCCAATGTAGAAATATTTACGCACACTAGGCAAATTCAAGTAAATAGTAAGGTACACCGATTATATGGACCATCTAATGTCCAACATGTCTTCTCACAGGAGAGATGCATTTGAACCATCGGTGCCGTAAGAATGTTGGGTGGTGTACAAACATCCTGATGAATATGTTCCTGATTTCACATTCATCCTACATCAAGATGAACATCTTTGATGGTGGGACATGGAGGGTAGCATCTTGCTACTGCCTAACCGAGAAGCTCTTGCGATGCTATATCACAATCTGGGTAGATTGGGCATCCAGGATCGAGTGGCAGAGTATGTCATGGAGGACCATGACTATCGAGACTATTATCCTATGGAGGCTCAATAGACAAGAGATCAGTAGCAGGCGGAGAGATATGAATAGTAGAAGGGGAAGTAATTCACCAACCCCTTATTCTCGCAAGGGCTACAAGACAATGGGGATCCCGTATTTCATGATACTCATTCGACTGAACTTCCCCTAGGGCCGTAATTCCTCCAGTCGATCATTCAGAACAAACCTTCAAGTGATAACGATCCTCAAGGGGATGGAGGGTCATGTAACAAACCTGGGGGAGATGATCGTGGCTGCCACCAGGGTAGATGGGGAGATCACTGCCAAAGCGGTGGTGATGCCTCTCCTTCTTCTCCATCTTCCCCCTCTCCTACACCTTCCTCCAGCTCAAGCTCTGAGTATAATAGGGGAAGGCTGGAGAGAAAGGATGGTGGTAAATAGGTTCTGAAGGGGCAACGTGAGGGAGCACGTGACCAATCGCATGGCCATCACTAACATGAAAGAAGGGGTAGTAGAAATTATCATAGACATCATAGTTCCCAACAAGACTATGATTCAAACGAGCCATTATTAGCTACTCAGAGCATGCTCCAAATTGCACAGGCAGTTCACATTCCAAGTAGGCACATGAAGGATAGTTGGATCAAGCGTGTTGACATGAACAACATCCCCAGGTTTGAAGGGGGATACAATTGTGATCTGTAGACCCACCTACAGGCGTTCCTTGATGCCTGCACCCTACAAAATATTGATAACGATTGGCAACGGTTGAAGCTATTCCCTCGTACCCTCATCAAAGAAGCTAAAAGTTGGTACCAGTCCTTGGAGCCAGAATCAATTAGAATATGGAGTATGATGCTTGAAATCTTTAATGACAAATATCAAACGTACTCTAGAGTGGTGAATCTGAGATGGCAGATCCAAGGTTGGAAACAAGGGAATCATGAACCCTTGGATGCCACCATGAGTAGGTATTACTCACTGTTGCATCGGTGCCCTGCTCATGGTTACTCTCAGCAGGCACAGCTTCACCACATTATTGATGGGCTACGTTTTGAAACACGAAAGACCCTTAGTGTGTACACCAAGGGACGACTGTTCGAGCTAAGGGTCCATCAGTTACAGAAACTCATTGATCAAGTGGCCAAAGAGGAAGGAGAACTCAGAAAAAAGAAGAGTGCAGAAGAATTCAATCGGGACAGTTCCCTCAGGAAGAGGGAGGTCTGATTTTGTGATGAGGAAGATGAGTCACCACTAGAAGTAGTGGTGAATTGGAAGACTTTGTCGTTACAAAAGTTTGCATCTAAAATATTGGAAAATGTGGATAAAATGTGGGACTCTTTAGATGAGAGACTCCAAAGTGTATTGAAAATCACAGAAGAGTCCAAAGAACAGGATAGTGACCATGATCGGTGCAGGAAGAAGGGAGCTGAACGTGCCCAACATAAAGGTAAGGGAAAAGTTGTTGTAGTAGAGTAGGTTGCAGACACTGACACCGAGGAGGATGATGGATGTGGTGTATGCCAATATGAGCATCCTATGGGATGTTATCCTATGGTGTCACACCTTTAAGAGTCTAGGGTCTATGCCTTGAACCCTCGATTGGCGCAACAGCAGATACCCTGAAGGTTGCCTTATCCACAAGGCAACCCTAGGCGATTCCACCAGCAGTAGTAAGGATATTATCTGAGTGGAACGCCCCCATAATCATATGAATACTTCCAATAGTGGCAGTAACCACAAGTGTGGGGGATGCCACCTCCAAGGCAGCAGTACCCTTACAAGCAGTCAGATCCTTATGGGTACTATGTTTAGCAATCGATCTCTTCAAGAGACTCTTCCAGTCATGCAGCCTTTCCTAGTTACTACCATCCCCCTGAATATTTTAGACATCCATCTCCATCACCCAGGGGGACAAATCCACATCTCTTCTACCCGTTGTCACCTTCTTCTGCCACTCCTCTACACCATCCCTCTTAGTTGCCACCTGCTCCATCCATGCAGGGAGAAATACCACCATAGCCACAACAACGAAACACTACAAGGGCTGTTAACTTACAACTGGCACCTCAGTCCAGTGGACCAGAATCCAAACAATGCAAACGTCCTTTCTTCTAGCCCAATAATTTGAACACACCCCCGCCTACACCTGTGGCCAGTGCCTTCGAACCTACCAACGCCTCTACCATCATACCACCCAAGCATCCCTCTGCTCTGCTGCACTCCAACGTCTAGAAGATCATACTCACACATGCCATGACCAACTGGATCAAAGTTGGTTCTCTTCCTCAGAAATTGACAGATCTAGAAAGCCCCCTAGTCTATCTTCAAGTGGCTGGGAATGAGCTATGAAAAGCTCTTCTAGACTCAGGGTCAGGGGTCAATTTAATCTCTCATGACATGATCAAGAACTGGAACCTGCCACCACTAAAGAAGAGTAACATTCGGCTCGAGTTAGTAGATTAATCCATCATCGTTCCTTTAGGTTTGGTGGAGGACATTATGACCACCATTTGTGGGTGGTCCTACCCTGCTAACTTCATGGTCATCCATGTAGAAAACTATAAGGGGAACTTCCCAATCATCATGGGAAGAGCCTGGCTAAGCATGGTGGATGCATGACTAGGACTCTGAGATCTGTCCCTAGAAATTTCAAAGGAAAATCCTTTCGGGAAGATTGAGAAGAAAATAGTTCCATGCATCGCATATAGTGACTCGGGGTGCAACTGTGTGCAACAGTTATGGTCCGCTAAGTAGACATCCATTCAAGCATGCAGTTGGTGTACTGAGGAATCACCAATTTAACAATGTTTGTATGCAGCAGCCACTAACCAAGAGGGCACCCAATGGCTGATAGCTAATCCTACTAGCAACATATTATGCATGGAACCATCTGAGGGGCTAGTGCGGGCCTATATTGATAGCACGAATGTGATGGAGGAGATTCATCAACAGACCTTCATCATTGATGACCTAGATGACTGGGGAAAGCTAGAGATCCCTAAGAACTTCAAGCAAGAGCCCCTTGAGCTAAAACCCGTACCAACTCACTTAGAGTATGCATTCTTGCAAAATGGCAAGCCAGTAATTTTCAATGCTGCTCTTGCTTCTGAACAGAAAAAGAAGTTGCTGGTGATGGTAAAAAAATGGGTTGCTGCATTTGCGTAGTCCTATCCTAAGCTGACAGGAGTTGATCCCAGGATCTACTAGCACCAGATCTATCTTGACCCTTCCATAAAGCCACGACGACAATTACAAAGATGGTTGAATCCCAAATTGAAGTAGGTTGTAAAAGATGAAATTGAATAGTTGCTGAAGGCAGGATTCATCTATTCTGTCGTTGATAGCGAATGGGTTAGCCCACTCATTATCATACCCAAGAAAGATGGCAAGTGGAGGATCTATATTGATTTCTGGTTGCTCAATATGGAGACTTTCAAGGACCACTTCCCGCTACCATTTGTGGACCAGGTGTTGGACACCATCGCAGGACACTAATATTATAGCTTTTTGGATGGTTATAGTGGTTATAACCAAATCCAAATAGTACCGGAGGACTAGTCCAAAACTACTTTTACGAGTCCATGGGGGACTTTTGCATATAAGAAGATGCCCTTTGGTCTGTGCAATGCACCTGCAACGTTCCAACGCCTCATCCTAGGCATCTTCCAGCAACAAATCGGTAATGGTGTAGAAGTCTTCATGGATGACTTCTCCACCTATAGTGCCACGTTCGAGCAAGCTTTGGACCATCTAGAGCAGGTTCTAAAGAGGTGTGTAGACATCAATCTGCGGCTTAATTGGCAAAAGAGCCATTTGATGGTCCAAGAGGGCATTGTGTTGGGGCATCGCATCTCATCAACAAGGATCAGCGTAGACCCTGAAAAGATCAAGATCATCCAAGGAATAACCCACCAACCAAGTACCATCAAAGATGTGCAGTCATTCCTTGGACATACTAGTTACTATCGGTGTTTCATAGAGTGCTTCTCGAAGATAGCTCGGCCGTTGGTAGAGCTTACAAAGAAGGATACTCCATTCGTTTGGACCAAGGAATGCAAATCTGCATTCCAAGAGCTAAAACAGAAACTCGTAGAAGCTCCAATTGTACAGGCACCTGATTGGTCTAGACCTTTTCACATTATGATGGATGCCTCCAGCTATGCCTTGGGAGCCGTGCTTACACAGTGTGATGATCAGAAATGTCCATACTATATCCACTGTGTAAGCCCTAGCATTGTGGGTGCACAGCTAAACTATACCACCACCAAAAAGGAATTGAAGGTGGTGGTGGTCGCATTAGACAAATTCCAAGACTATGTGCTCAGATACGAGATGTTTGTGCACACTGACCATAGTGCTACCTAATTCCTGATGAACAAACCAATGGTGAGCCCCCGCATAATCCAGTGGCTGGTGATTCTTCAGGAGTTTGATCTTACCATGGTAGACAGAAAGGGGACTGAGAATGTGGTCACTGATCACTTGTCTCAGTTATGATGGGATGATGCAGAAGAGGAGGAGCCTTTATCCGATCAGTTTCCAGATGAACTCCTCTTCACAAGCACCGTTGATCCTCAAGTACCCAAGGAATCCCTTTGGTTCAACCGCATCCTCGTCTACCTTACTACCCAGGATTTGCCAAAGGAATGGAACCATTGGCAGAAATAGCAGTTTCTCCATAAGGCCAAGTGTTTCATGGAAATCAACAGCCACCTCTATAAGGTGTGCGCTGATAGCTTGGTTTGATGGTGTGTCCCTGAGGCTGATACACTGCGCATCCTTCAAGATGCTCACAAGGGTCCTTGTGGGGGCCACTATGCTAGACGTCGAACGGCCATTAAAATCCTACTTGTAGGGTATTATTGGCCTACACTTTTTAAGGATGCACAATGGTTCGCCCACTCTTGCGAACAATGCTAAAGAGATGGTGGGATGTCGGCATAGTTGGAGGGACCTCAACAGTGGATCCAGCCACTGGAGCCCTTCGACATATGGGTATCAACTTCATGGGGCCCATCACCCCCTTGTCAAATGAAAAGGCATACATCATCATGATGGTGGACTACTATACAAAGTGGGTAGAAGTAGCAGCCATCATTGACTATTCTTCAAACACCGTCACCTGATTTGTCCAGCAACAAATCGTAACCAGGTTTGGAGTGCCATGTGCACTCATTTCTGATAATGGAACTCACTTCACGGGGGTCACTTTTTGAAAACTCATGCAATGCTTAGGGGTAACATAAATTCACAACACCTTATCACCCCCAAGACAATGGGCAAGCCAAAGTCACCAATAGGGAGATCACCAAGATCCTTACCCGAACCATTAGCAAATACAGGAGGGATTGGAGTACCAAGCTCAACAATGCCCTATGGGCCTATCGCTCCACTTGGAAACTTCCTGTAGGGTACTCTCCCTACGAGTTAGTGTATGGAAATTTGCCAACACTTCCCATCCAAGTAGAACTTCAAACACTATCCATAGCTAGTGACCTCAGTCTTGACCTACTGCTAGCACAACGAGAACGATTAATCAATTTTTAAGTGTGCTAGATGAGAACCAATTAGTGGTCTCATTTTCAAATGAAACCCACAATTCCTATAACAAGAAACGACACAATCTTAGGATTTGGAAGGTCAAATTTAGATATGGAGATAAGGTATTATATTTGAACCCCTCACATATATCCCAACCAACAAAGTTTTAGACACTATGGGAGGGACCTTATATTGTCTTCAAAACCTTCCCATCCAGGGCCTTGCTCATCCACAAACCTGGGGATCCCACCAGAACACAGTAGGTCAATCGCCAACAACTAAAACCTTTTCGTGAGCTTCACACAACCAGTGCCACAACTTTGTCATCAGCCACTCATCCACACTCCATCTTTCGCATCTCCTCCTTTCCACCTAGTCATGGGAGAGACCCTCATCCCTGCTGATCCATTTCACTGCACCCCTCACCATTTTATCATTTTTTTTACACTTTTTTGTTTTACACTTTTTTTTCTTTCACTTTTTGTTTTCCAATTTTTTTTTTCCATTTTTTGTTTTACACTTCCTTGTTTTCTACTTTTTGTCTTACAATTTTTTGTTTCCATTTTTCATGTTTGTTATTTACATTTTGTCATCATATTGTTTGGCGTGGTCAGTTTTCATTACGATGGGTACTGTAATAGTCTTCCTCATTATCTGGCTCCCGCCATTGCATGGTTGTCCTTGGATTTTATGTTGTGTTCACTTCATAAACTCGGCAGTGAGTCCACATTATTCGCTCGTTCCCCATTCCATGGTTTTCCTTTTGTTGCAAGAATGTAACCCCTTCACTTAAAAACATTTTAATTAATGTGTGACTTGTGTAGTTCCTAGACTAAGGGATGACCCAATGATTTGAATTGGGTGTGACTTCAAGGGAAGTTCTTTATTCGTTGTTCTTTTTTATTCCCCAGGTTGCCGACGTGTCCTCACAGATTTCCTCCCACTCCACGTCTCTCTCCATAGAAGCTTTTGGGCAGTTCAACCTTGCATGGTGTGGTCCTCACTAAAAAAAAGAGATAAAAGATGTAAAAATAAATAAATAAATAAAATGAGGATTCAAAGCACACCCCTTGGTCGAATGCATGCAAACACGCATGGGTCTTTGCATGGTGTGGTTCCCCCGCACAAAAGAAAAGAAACACGAATCGTGGGGGAATTCAAAGCACACCCCTTAGACCGCCTCTCACAGGCCATACGCTGTAGTTATGGGACTTCCTTGGTTCCCTCTAAATTCGTCCCATTTCACTTCCTTCTTCTCACGTTTCCTGGAGTGGTGGTTCTCTATGGGATCATTCTTGTTCCCTTGGGGGATGGCCGGGCCTTCGTCTATCGTTGTGAGATCACTGTTTGAGGATGGTTTTGGGTCCAACCTTAGGAAGGTTCTACCACATCACTTAACCATGGTTGCACATGGGGTTTCATGTGGCCAACACTCGGACTTTCCATTCTCTCCTCTCCCTCTATTCCCACTTCTCTCCATACTCACCTCACTACCCTTTTTATGTTTTGTGTGTTCGTCGTGTTTTCTGTAGGTCTCTCATGCCTTGGCAGGTTCTCTTGGTTTGGAGTCTTTACTAGTGACACCACTTATAAGCACCTAGGCCCACGAACCCTGGTGTTGAGGGTATGTAGGGGCTACAAAGGTTGTTGCCTACTATGGGAAGGACCCACTTGCATATTTCTAGTTTTTCTTGTTAAGCCTTCCATCCTTTGGATTTCTTAGTTGACTGGTTTCAGTGTCCCATCGTTTGATTTCATCCTTGTAGAGATCTTTTTCCATCCCATTCTCCAATTTTGTCTCTTTTTCATGCTTCATTACCCTCCTCCTATCATTAGCCATGATCAGGCCTTTTCTGCGCTTCAAACACCTCAATTTGGGTTTTCAAATTTTTCATTTTGGGTGTTTTTTGGGTTTGTCAACGCTAGTCTACAAGTGAATAGTGCTACGTATACGGGGCCCCGTATATGCAGCACTTGCATATACGTTGTCCCATCGATGCAGCACCCAGCCCCTATATATACCTTGCTGCACTTCTTCATTTTTCATCATTTGGAGTCCAAATTGAGGGGATTTTTTTGTTGTTTTTTCTGCCTAACCCTTCCCAACACACCTACACTTCATCGCATGTCTGCATCAGCCTGTCCTTGCCCCATTTCTACAACCGGAGGTATGCACTTAGTCGTGGGGGGGTGGTGCCCTTGTGTAATTAATTAATTAATTAACTAATTAGTTGTTAATTACAAAACCTTTGGCCCTAACCCCTACTTTAACACTCCGAAAACTTAACGGTGTGCCTGTGCCATTAACATAACTTGGTCAAACTGAGAAAATATATACAAACCATCTTAAGCTATTTATGAACGGTCTAATGGACGGTTATGTTTGATTTCAAATGGCACCCAAGGGACGAAGGACCATCACAACCAAGGGACAAGCACCCACGTACGGGAAGGGGATGAGGTGTGCAACCACCAAAGTATGCGGAAGGCTCTCATGCAATTGGGCCCTTCCATGAAAGACCTGACGTGGAATCTATTCGCTGGATTCCCGAAGAGGAGATTCCCAACAAGCAATCGCTCAGGGATGAGACTCTTAGGATAGCACCACGGCACGTGAGGTACAATGGACAATCCTCCAAGAGTTAAATTTTGGACCATTCCTTGATAACACTCCAAAAGATGTGAGACTTCAATTGCAAAACTCTCTGATGTGGCCAATCATCACAACTAGTGGTGAGTGATACTTAGGAGAAACTTATCTCTTCTAGATGAATCAACAACCAGGGTCAAGAGTAAGAATCAAAGACATTTTTGTCTCTTACTTTTCAAAAGATATAGCACAAGCTCTGGGGTTGCCCAAAATTGGGGCAAATGTGGCAGAAATTCCTAACTAGCCAATCCAGAGGTAAAGGTGCAATGGATCCAATGGTGCTATGGGGTAGAGCATAAGGAATTCGGCTCCTTGACCACAGCGGAGAGAGTATACTCCAAGATAGCATCTTACCATTTGAATCCAATGGTAAGACCCAGCAAAATCACAACCTTCTCCGCTTGTGCGTGTGTTGCCTTGAGTGGGAAATTTCCCATGAGTCTTCCATAACTATTGTTTCTAGAGATTGAAAAAAGGTTCGCTAAGAACGAACGTGGAAGATGAGCTCTCCCCTTTCCCTGACTAATCCGAAAGTTATGCAAATAGGCAAGGATAGCACGATAATCTAATGATATCATCTGACGCGCCCCAATTGCCTTGTGGCGAGAAATGATGAAAGACAAAACTCCTGCCGCCACACAAACAAAGGAAGAGTAGCAACCACCTCTACCACCTATGCAAACAATGCAGCCAGGCTTGCAAAACACAACAGAATACATCCACGAGCTTCGAGAAATGCTCTTGAGCTAGCAAGAGCAATTTGGAAGGACTAGTGGAGGAGAAGATACTTCGGTTTATCGCCCTGTCATGAGCCACCTGGAGCAAGTAGCTCAATCAGTCAGCTTGCTTGAAAGGGCAGGGCCAATATTCTCTACCGCCCGAGCACCAATTCCACCCAGAATAGATCCAAGCATCCAAGCTGTATCAACCGAAACATAGTAGTTGTTCCCCGAAATCTCAGGGAATGTTGCTACTTTTTTGGTATGCTTGGAAGATGATGAAGAGGTGACAGTCCTAGTGATGTAGCACCAAGGATAGGAAGTTGCAGCTGAAGTGGTTGTTAATACAATTACTATGGTCCTCAATGCACTGACAGCACCTATACCAAACATTCATGGGCTACAAGATGTACAGGTGTCTACCAGAAATTCACGTAGTAAGATTGATGCAGCCCAACATGAAGAATTGTTAGACCGATTGGTGGGAACCAAGCAACTGCTTTCGGATATCTTCGACCTTCCTAACAACATCACTACAACCCAGTCAAAGCTGCTATTGGCAAGGAGCAAGAGCATCATCTTGAAAGGGAAACTCAAAGCTACTCAAGCTGCTTGTCAGGGCTTGGCAATGGAGGTAGCCCAATTAAGAGCCTAGCTTACCAATCCAACAATCCTTGACCACGAAATCACTAGAGATGAAGCTTTTCAACAACTTTAGCTTAAAATTTAGGTTGTTGAGGATGTAAGGGAGACGAAGATCCTTGACAAGTCCATAGCAGACGCCCAAGCGTATCACTTAGAAAAGGACTTGGCGAAGGTTCGCCAGGAGAATGTGCAACTGACCGTAGAAGTTCATCGCCTATGCAATGTTGGTGCAGTGAACTAACACATGAAGGATTTCATCCACCAACAGCAGGAGGAGCTAGCCAAGGTGAATGCAGACATAAGAAGGTTAACAGCTGAAAATAGGAATCTATCAATGGAAGAGGTTCAAGCTTTGTGACAGAAGTCTACAATCAAAATTGCCACTTGGAAAAATGAGGCCCTGAAGTTCAAAAAAGTTAAAAATCATTATAGGAAACAAGTGGAATTATAGAAGGAAGTGAACAAGAAGCACATTCAAGTCACTAAAGCCAAGATGAACCAAGCACTCCAGTAGTTTCGAGAGGGAGGCGATATATGGCCATCCATCTTTGATGGGTTGAACACCTACAGCAAAGCAGAAATATGCCTAAAGGAGTTGCAGATCGAAGAAATGACAGAATACATGGAATTGGCCAACCATTGATATGCAAACTTGGCTATTCTCACAGCTGGGAGACCGTGGTCAAAGTTAGAAAAACAAGTGGCCACCTCGTATTCCTTATACGAGGGTGAGTTGCAAGCACACAAGGCAACAAAACAAAAGCTAGCAATAGCAAATGCGGAACTCAAGGTCCTCCACACAAGCTTTGAAGGCCAACGTACCATCGTAGAGGACCTGGCCCAAAGAATGAATGACTACCAGCAGCTGCAATCATCAATCCAAGCGTTTGATATCAAACGCAAGCAGTTCGCAGCCTTGTTTATTAATTTAAAAGAACTCATCCAGGTGCTGCCTTGCCCTTGGGAAGTTCCAGTTCCAGCACACATTGGAGAAGCCACCTGGATCGTGAACAACCCCAGAAGTAAAGAAGAGAAAATGAGGGCTCTCTTGGAGGCTTTCCAGCTACCTCCAGAAGTTGCAGCTGTAGCAGGACTTTTGACATCAATGCTGCCACCAACGCATGGGTCAAAGGCTGGAGAGGGTTCATCAGAACCATTGCCCCCAGGGATGGTGTGATCTTCTCTAGCAATTTTGTGCATCATCCTACACAGAAAAGGCTCTAGGACCAACAAAGTGTTCAATTTTGTCTCTGAACATTACCATTTTGGTAATTTGTTCCCCTTTATAACTCAGGCACTTGGTCAAATTTATGTTTTGTCATGTGTGTGTCTTGTATGTGTTTAAGTTATGTGTATTGTAAATAAGAATCCATACCTTCCAAATTGTAAAGTAACTCGAGGATGAGTTTTTGCTCAGTTGTGGGGGTATGATGAAGTGTCAAAAGTTAATGCATTGACTTGGCCACATATATGCAGCCGCGTCAACGCGGGCCCATCGACGTAGCCACCCTACGTCGACGTGGCCCCATTTACGCAACCACCTTTCCCAGATCTATAAATATGAGGGCCTTCCGCCTTATTTAGGCATCTTTTTGAGTAGTAGTAGTGAAGCTCTTGTAGTTTGTTCCCGCAAGAGATAGAATATTTTCCAAGTGCCCGCAATAGGTGTAAGAAAAGTGATCAGATCTTTATTCAAGCGATGATGTATCTAAGCCCATTGGCATGACAGTAATAAAGATGAACTTTTCAAGCATACCTTGCAGCATTTGGACGTAGTTATTTCATGCATTTAATAGTTTAATATGTTTATGATTTATTAATTACTTGTTTATGCTTTATTAGTTACTTGTTAATTATTTAAGCTTTCATTATTATAATTTTAATCGTTATTGTTCATTTGTACTTCATTAAAGGCATAAGTACGACCATCTCGAATGTAATCCAAACGCTTGGTAAGCCCAATGACGCTTGACGTCTAGTGACCCAGAAGTGTTAGGAGATGCTCAGAACATGCTCAAAAGATGGGATCAGATAGTTATGTTAGGAATAGTTAAGATTTAGATTAAGATAATTTTAGATTAATTAATATTCTATCCTTATTTCCCAAGATAATTAGTTGCCGAAAAGATAATTAAAAAGATATAAAAATCATTAGCCTTAGACTCACTTAACCAATGTAAATAGAGCTTCACAAGTGAGATTAGGATGACAATGACCATTCTAACCCAAGGTTTCACTGGTTAGAAGTCTGGTGTATGTTAAATGCTTACAGTCTATGGATTTCGACCGAGTCACGCGTGAACGCTCGTGATTTGTGTGGTTGGGCATAGCGATACCTAGCCACTCATCAACAGCATTGGTTCCATGGGTAGTTGAAGTTCTATTGAAGTGCATGAACACCTCATAATCCTCAGGCACTTAGATAACATTGTTGATGTATTCCTCACAGAACTCAAGGTCTATAGTTACATTATCATCAACTGGGAAAATGGTAAGTTATACAACTATAGCTTAACCCTTCATTGATGCTTGAAAAATGTAATTAAGGTCAAACTCTAATTTCATGGCTTTCCATTGGGCTATACGGCTACTTTCAAAATGTTGGTCATTATCGCTCTAAGCACATTATCTTTGCAAATGATGTTACCCTAGCTCATGAAGAGGTAGTGTCTCCACTTCTTCAATTAGAAGACTAGTGCTTGACAATACTTATCCATTTCAATGTATTAGGTCTCATGAGTAACTAATGCATGGCTAAGGTAGTATACTAGCATCTCTACTCCATCATCTTGTTTTTCATAGGGTAGAGACGCAACAAACATGTCAGAGATAGGAAGGTAGATGTAAAATGGTTTATCCTCTTGTAGAGGATATATTTTTGGTAGTCATGCCAACTCTCACTTAAGGTTTTCAAATGTTTCTTGGCATTGAGCCACCCACTCATAGTAAACTCCTTTCTTAAGTAAGTGTTGCATGAATTGTAACTTACCTGTGAGCCTAGCAATAAACCTACAGATAAATTATAATCTACCTTGCAATCCCTAAAGCTTCTTAAGGTTAGTGGGTGCAACCAAGTTGGATATGGCCTTAACATTATAAGGATCAACACATATTCCTACTTTTGATACTACAAATCTAAGCATCTTACTAGTTTTGACATCAAAGACATAATTCTTAGGATTAAATCTAAGCTTACACTTGAGGCATTGTTTAAGTACAAGGTCAAGGTCATGTGTATGGTCATTGGTCACTTTGGATTTAATAGATGTATCATCTACATAATCATTGAGCAAACTTATCATGTAATCATTAAAGATGTACATCATGGTTATTTGATAGGTTACTCCTATGTTCTTTAGGCCAAAGGGCATCATAGTGTAACAAAAGGTACCCCAAGGGGTCATGAAGGTCAACTAAGTTGATGTTTTGGGTTGATCCTAATCTAGTTGTGTCCTAAAAACCCATCCATAAAGGATAATACAGCATGCCCATCCATAGTATCAATAAGTTGGTCAATACTAGGCAAAGAGAAATCATCCTTGATGGTTGCCTTATTTAGGTCTCAAAAATCTATGCATATGTAATACTCCTACTTTTCTTAGGAACTATAACTATATTGAACATCCATTCCACGTAATCTATAGCTTTGATGAAGCTAGCTTGGTATAGTTTTGTGATTTTATCACAAACTACCAAGGCCAAATCAAGTCTAATCTTGCAAAATTTTTCCTCAACTAGTCTAATGCTAGGATTGAGTATGATGTTATGTTGGACTAAACATAGGTCTAGACCTAGCATATCTTCATATGATCAAGCAAATAGCTTAATTTTGTCTAGTAGAACCTAGTGATGTCTTGAGCCTATTGAGGTTCTAGTGAAAAACTTAGTTTTAGGATTTTCTCCTTATCACTGTGTGTCATGACAAGAATCTCAACTAGAGAGTCTTTGGTAATGTCACCAACCTCTAGGTCAAGGGCCTTTACTAGGTTTTCAAGCCATTCTAGAGATTTTTCTATCAAGGCCATGTGATTGACAAGACTCTCAAGCTCAAGATCTAGGAAATTGGGGTCAATACATCATTCAATATCACCATGAGACCCACTTAAGCTTAAAGGCAAATTGATTTACTCCCAAGTACTCATACTTCAATCATAAATGTCAACCATAAGCACATTAAGTGGCACCTAGGTAAATATAAGTAAATAATGCCAAAATGATAACACTATGCGAATACATGTTATTTCAATGCCGAACAAAGTGCAAACAAGGCTAACCAAGGCCATAGGAGGTAAACACAATGCAATAGGGCCATACAAAGGTCAAATAAAAGTTAATCAAGGTTAAAACAAGTTGAAACATAATTGAAGTATGAAAAATAAGGCACAACCTAGTCAACTAAGGCTACAATTTTGCCAATTTAAGGCCTTAGTAGACCATCATACCAATTTTAGGCCTTAGTAGGTCATGGCTATATGGTGTCAAATGATCATCAAGGAATGTCAAACCCCATCATTTAATACTAATCAAAGGCTAAACAAGGATCAACTAAGACTATAATAGAGAAAATAAGATGAATATAATGAGATCGAAATGATCTATATGTTAAACAAGGTCAACAATGTATAACAAGGTTGAAATGGATCAAAACACTTTGAAACAATGCCAAATCAAGCAAAATGAAGCATATATGATGAAACATGATTAAAATAGATTAAAATAGGTTAGATCTTGCTAGCTTTAGGCCTTAGTGGGCCATGGTTTAAGGCTAAAAGGACGATAGATGATTTTGGGCATCTATCAAGATTATTTTGAGGATTTTTCGGCCAAAAAAGCAAGGTTTTTAGGATACCCACACTAGACCCATGGTCAATCCATGCTAGCTAGGATGGGTGGTATGACCCCAAGTGTGGATGGAATAACTAGGTGGTTATCTAGGTTTTTTTTTTGAGCAATTTTCAACTTCTGATGGCTTGCATGGCTAGCATAGTGGACTAGGGAAGGAAATAGGCTAATTCTAGTATCAATTTCGATCCCTGGGAATCCCCATTAAAGTTTGGGAGTGTCACCCACCCTGGAGCCATGCTAGTCATTGTGGATACCAATGAAAGAGGATTTTGTAACATCCAGGGGTTGAAATTGGGGTTCCAAGCTATTCCTAAGGTAGCATTGGACTAGATCAATCAAGATTGTCTATTTTGAAGGTCAAAACTAGTGAAAAAGTAGGTCTTGAGGTCATGCCCCCCAAAGCCATACTGGCCAGCATGGATGGGAGGGCACTCAACATGGATGGTTTGGATCTAGGTTGTCATAGGGTCAAACAAGATCAATCTATAGTTGAGGCTAAGTTTTAGCAATTGTGGGCTTCTTAGCCAAGTTTTAAGATTTTTTAAGGAAGTTTTGATTATTAAATCATGTTGGCAACTATACCCACACTAGGTCCACACTGACTAATGTGGCTCAATGGGGATGCTCTTTCTTCTTCATTTTGGGATGGTTTCAAGAGCAAATCGACCAAGTTTTCAAGCTTCTGGGGTTGTAAACAGTGATTTCTAAGGTTTTTGGTCAAATTTGGCTAGGTTTGAATACTGTTTGAGGTAATGCTTATACCCCCTTGAGCCATGCTAGTTAGCATTACTACAACATGGATAATGGGGTCTAATGGATTTCAAGGTCAAAACAAGATCAAACAAGTGCAAACTCAAGGTTGTGGGATCCTAAGTTTTACCAGTGTAGGTTTTTGGTCTCTAAGGATGTCAATCTACTATTAAAAGTGGTAAAGTAGCTCACCCACACTAGAGCCATGCTATCCAACATGGTGTAGACATTCCCCAATGTGAATACCCTGGGATTCCTAGTTATGATAGGTTTTGAAAGCAAATCAACAATGCATGTGAGCATCTAGGGTTGTCAGTGTCAAGGGCTAGTGTTTAGGGTTAAAATTTGATAATTTTGCAAGTTCTTAAATGGTTTTGAAAGTCATCCCTGATGGGATGCAATATCACAGCTATCACGATATCGCATCCCTCGCAATATTGTGTACGCAATATAGCATCCTCCCTCGCGATATCGCGATGCGCCATCATATCTATAAATAAGAGGCGGCTCTCCCTTGTTTCATCATCCTAGGCTAGACAGTAGGGAAATTTTGGTAGATTGATCACTCCAGAATAGAATATTTTCCATGTGCCCGCAGTAGAAGTCTTAAAGTAAATGGATCTTTATTCGAGCAAACATTGTACCTGAACACAAGTTTGTGTACAACAATAAAGATGAGCTTCCTGGATAAACCTTGCAGTGCATGGAATAGGCTAATTAGGATTTTATTTACTGTTATTTATTACCTGTTATTTATTATCTATTATTTACTGCTTTCTCTCTCAACCCTTCTCTCCTAGTTAAGTGCCTCAGTACAACCACTTCAAGCATTACGTGGTGATCCCAACAACGACTAGCGTTTGGTAGCCATGGTTGCATCGGTTCAGGGTGTGTACGGTAAGTGGGAACGGATGCTGACGCTAGGTAATTTAGACTTAGTTCATTAGTTAGAGTTAAGAATTAGTTTCTCAACCCTTCAACTCATTAGCATAGGATATAAAACATAAAAAGCTGTAAAAATCATATACCTCAGACTTACTTAACCATACACCATGACAACTACAAGTAAGTCTAGGAAGACAACGAATGATTAACTCTAAATGTTCCATGGATGTGTAGGCACTTAGTCTGCAGAGTTCAACTAGATAGCGCGTGCTATGCTCGTATTCGTATGGTTGAGTGTAGGGGCACCTCGCCACTCATCATTGGCACCGTTGCTGGGGACTAAGTGTTTGTGCGCTAAATAGAACATAGGATATCACTCATATCGTTGGGAGCCTAAACGAACTTTTGGATTAATTTAAACAAAAATTTTTATAATGGTAATAGCACACCAATAAGAAACTATGTCTTCTTCTTCTTCTCATAAGAGCAACTCACCACCTAAGGCCCATACATGAAACAGTCAGCAATCAAAAACACATACCCAAAATCTGCCAAGTCCTCAACAATACTGGATAGTCTATACTCATCCCAATGAGTATATTCCAAAATTTACCTTTATCCTCCATCAAGATGAACAGCTACGATGGAGAGATTTGCAAGGTAACATCGTGTTACCCCCAGATCGATCAATCCCTAACATGCTTCTTCGTGCTTTGGCATAGATCGGCATGACGGAATTATATGTTGAATACATTGCGGAAGACTTTGACATGAGGGATTATTATCCTACAACTGCACAACGTATGAGGGACTCAAGGTAGGAGAGCCAACATACACTCTTGAAGGGCAAGGAAGTCCCGCACATCCTTAGTGAAATCAAAAATGGTGAACCACTCATAACAGGTTCTCTATCGAAAGATGTTCCCCCTTCTAATGAATGTGAGGAGGTGGGGTATCAGAACCTACACTCCACGATACACAACCCTAGTTCTGATTCCTATGAACACCAACTGTTCATTGAGGAAACAACAACACGTGACAAGGACGGGCACTTAAATTATCAACATAATCGGGGTCGAAGCCACATAAGAGAAGGTAGGAAACATCGTCATGGTGATGCTTCTCCTTCTTCTTCCCCTTCTTCACATCATTCACCGTCTCCTTCCACCTCTAGGCGTAGTCATAAAGAGCATAACGGTGAGGATATAGGTAGGCAAAATGAGAGACCTCGATGAGAGAGTCAAGAGAGAGGACAAGGACATGAATGAAAGGAAAGTAAGGAACAACGAAGACATCATAGGCATCATGAAAGAGATGATCATGACGAGCCCCTACTTGCCACCCAAACTATGCTTGACATAACAGAGGCTGTAAAAATCCCAACAAGGCATTTAAAAGATAGCTAGATCAAATGCTTAGACATGAACAATATTCCACGCTTCAAAGGGGGATACACACTAATCCGCAGCATCATTTATAGGCATTCCACAATGCATGTGCCTTGCAGAACATAGAAAACAAGTAGTAAAAACTTAAGTTGTTTCCTAGGACATTCATTAAGGAAGCAAAGAGTTGGTACCAGTCCTTAGAACTAGAAACCATTAGGAGGTGGAGTACGATGTTAGAACTCTTCAACGATAAATATCAAACGTACTCCAGAGTGTCTAACTTGTGTAAGTAGATCCAAGGATGGAAGCAAGGTACTCATGAACCCTTGGATGCTACCATGGGCCACTACTACACATTGTTACATTGTTGCCTGGGCCATGGTTACGTACAGCGGGATCACCTGTGCCACATCGTGGATGGGCTAAGGCATGAAACTAGAAGAACCCTTGGGACTTATGCCCAAGGGAGACTATTAGAACTTAGATCCCATGAAGTTCATCACTTGTTGGAACAAGTAGCAAAGAAGAAGGTGAACTATGAAAAAGAGAGAGTGGGGAAGAATACAATCATGATCCCTCCCTTTGAAAGAAGGGAGTGAAATTTTGCGAAGAAGAGGATGAGTCACCACTCGAAGAGTTGGTGAACAGAAAAACCTTTCCAATTCAAAAACTAACAATAGAAGTATCGACTAAGATGGATCAATTGTGGGATTCCTTAGAATCTAGACTTGAAACTATCCTAAAAATCATAGAGGAGTCTAAGGAGGAACGAAGTAGTGACAAAGGTAAGACAAAGCAAAGAAATTCAGGCCCTGCACATAACAAGGGTAAGGGGAAAATTACTATCTCCGATGAAGTTGTGGAATCAAACACAGACAATGACAGTGGATGTGAGAACTACCATTATGATCATCCCAAAGGATGTTGTCCAATCATCTCACATCTATAGCAGTCTGGGGTGTATGCACTTAATCCGAGACTTAACCAACGGTAGACACCCCAAAGGTTACCTTATCCTCAAGGTAACCCAAGATAGTTCCACCAACCATTAATGTACTATCTAAGTGAAACTCCACCACAACCCATTGGACAACATCAGCAGTGGCAATACCCATAATCATGGGGGATGCCACCGCTGACACAACAATACCCTTACTGGCAACCTAATCCTTACAGTTATTATGTGCAGCAGCCGATTTCTCCAAATGATTCTATAGGTCACATAACCCCACCATGTTACTACTGATTTCAGGAGTATTTTAGGACTCCTTGTTCTCCGGGAGACATCCCATGCCCATACTATCCTCAAAATTCATCCGCACCTTTTACACCAGTAGCTCCACCACCAACCGCTCCAACAAGGCCCAAGGTAATTCCCACTCAACCGCAACAACCCGATATCACAAGGGCTCCCAATCCTCAATTCTCAATTGGTTCTAACAATTATATGCCAAAAAGATCTTTCTTTAGGACCAATAATCCAACCAAGCCCTCGCCATCACAAGCAGTTGAACATCTAAACACCTCCATACCGAATAAGATTTCAAGACCCCCTTCAACCTAGAAATTGAGGCCAATGCACATGGTTATTTTAACACATACCATTACCGACTGGATTAAGGTAGGCCACCTTCCCAAGAAATTCTCTGATCCGGGAAGCCCCCTAACTTAGCTCCAAGTCACTGGGAATGAACCTCATAAGGCTCTTCTTGACTCAGGCTTTGGAGTCAACTTAATTTCCCAAGAATTGTATAAAACCTGGAACCTGCCTCCACTCAAGAAGAGCAATATTTACTTAGAGCTAGCTGACCAATCCATCACTGTTCCTTTGGGACAGGTTGAGGACATTGTCACCACCCGACTAATTTCCTAGTGATCCAAATAAAAAATGATAAAGGGGACTTCTCAATAATAATGGGAGGGGCATGGCTGAGCATAATAGACACGTGCCTAGGAATTTGCAATCTTTCCCTAGAAATATCCAAGAAAAATACTTTTGGAAAGATTGAGAAGAAGAAAGTTCCATGCATCGCATATAATGACATAGGGTGCCATTGCGTGCAGAAATCATGGGTAATGCAGAGTTTAACATTGCCTGCATGCAATCAGTGTGCACAAGACATCGATATACAAAAGTGCCTATATGCAGCAGCCACACGACAAGAAAACACCCAGTGGCTGATGGCTGACCAAGAGAACAATTCAATGACATGCATGGAACTAATTGAGGGAATAACGAGTACTTACGTTGAAAGCATGGATGCACTTGAGCAGGTCCGTGACCAACTTCTAGTCCTTAACCCTGAAAACATTAATTGGGGGAAGTTGGAGATTCCTAAGAAGTTTGAATAAGAGCCCCTAGATTTAAAACCATTGCCCACCGGTTTGAAATACATGACCCTTAGAAAAGGAAAACCGATAATCATCAATGCAAAGCTCAGCCCTAAGCAAAAAGAGAGTTTGCTAAAGGTGATAAATAAGTGGTCAACAGCCTTTGCTTGGTCATACCTTGAACTAACTAGAATAGATCCTAGGATATGCCAGCATGGGATTTACACGGACCCCTCCATGAAGCCTCGCAAGCAACCGCAGAGGCAATTGAACCTGAAGTTAAAATAAATAGTGAAAGAGGAGATAGAGCAACTTCTAAATTCTGGGTTCATTTACACCATTGCTGATAGTGAGTGGGTTAGTCCTCTTGTAGTCATACCAAAAAAAGGAGGAAAATGGAGGGTATGTATAGACTTTAGGCTATTAAATATGGCAACATTCAAAGATTACTTTCCATTGCCATTTTTTGACCAAGTCGTAGACACTATAGCAGGGCATCGCTATTACAGTTTTCTAGATGGATATAGTGGGTACAACAAAATACGAATCGTACTAGAAGACCAAGCCAAAACAACGTTCACCAATCCTTGGGGAATGTTTGCATACAAACAAATTCCTTTTGGCTTGTGAAATGCCCCTGCCACATTCCAACAATTAGTTCTAAGCATATTTCAACAGCAAATAGGTAACGAAGTAGAAGTCTTTATGGACAACTTCTCCACTTATGGGACAAGCTTTGATCAAGCCCTTGACCGGTTAGAGCAAGTATTAAAATGATGTGTTGAAACCAACCTAAAGCTCAACTGGCAGAAGAGCCATTTGATGGTTCAAGAGGGTGTAGTACTGGGGCATAAAATTTCATAATTAGGAATAGAGGTGGATTCGAAAAAAATTAAAGTCATCCAAGGAATTACTCGACAACCAGAAACTATCAAAGACATTTGGTGATTCCTTGGACATACTGGCTACTACAAGAGATTTATTAAGAACTTCTCCAAAATTGCCACACGTTTGGTGGAATTAACAAAAAAAGATGCACCATTCGAATGGACCAAGGAATGTGAATGCGCATTCCAAACTCTCAAATAGAGGCTTGTGGAAACTCCCATTCTATAAGCCCCTAATTGGTCCAGGTCATTCCATATCATGACCAACACATCTAATTACACCTTAGGAGCTGTACTGACACAATTAGATGAACAAAAACGACCTTATTACATCCACTGTGCCAGTAAGAGTATCACCGGTGCACAACTCAACTACACGACTACAGAAAAGGAATTAATGGCTGTAGTATTTGCACTGGACAAATTTAGGCACTATGTATTGGACTACAAAGTATACATCCATACGGATCATAGTGCAATTAGGTTCCTTATGAACAAGCCAACAGTTAGCCCACGTATCATACGTTGGTTGGTAATTCTTCAAGAGTTTCATTTAACGATAGTAGATTGCAAAGGCACTGAGAATGTAGTCACAGATCACCTATCTCAGTTGCATTGGGATAGTAAAGAGGATAAATATGTTGTATTTGACCATTTTCCTGATGAAACCCTCTTTTCTGATGTAGTAAATGATCAACCCATGAAAATAAACTAGTATAATAGCATTCTTAATTATCTCATTTCACAACAAACACCACAAGGTTGGACTTTAGGAAGAAACAACAGTTTCTTCACAAAACCAAGTACTTCATGGAAATCAAGGGAAAACTCTATAAAGTTTGTCTTGATGCCTTGGTTCGATGGTGCGTGCCCAATAAAGATCAATTAAAAGTTCTCCAGGATGCTCATGAGGGCCCCTGTGGGGGTCACTATGCTAGAAGACGAACAGCTACCAAGGTCCTTCTTGTAGGATATTATTGGCCAACACTATTTTCAGATGTCCATCATTTCACCCAGTCCTTTGAGCACTGCCAATGTGATGATGGAATGACTGCTAGAATGGAGGGTCCGCAACAATGGATTCAATCTATGGAACTCTTCGATATTTGGGGAATAGATTTTATGGGGCCTATTACACCAATGTCCAATGAAAAAGCATATATCATCGTTGTTGTTGATTATTTAACCAAATGGGCTAAAGCAACCGTAGTAACAAACTACACATCATCCACGGCTGCATGATTTGTACAACAAAAAATCGTAAACAGGTTTGGTGTGCCGCGTGCACTCATCTCTGATAATGGAACACATTTTACGGGTGCAACCTTTCGTGAATTAATGCAACACTTAGGGGTTGAGCATAAATTGACCACACCTTACCACCCCCAAGCTAATGACCAAGCCGAGGTTACTAACCAGGAGATTACAAGAATATTAACGGGAATGATTAGCAAATTTAGGTGAGACTAGAGCACGAAACTGAACAATGCTCTTTGGGCGTACCACTCAACTTGAAATCTCCCTATAGGCTATTCTCCCTATGAGTTAGTGTATGGGAAACTACCAAAGCTCCCTATACAGAATGAGCTCCGTACACTATCCATGGCTTGCACCCTTCACCTGGACCTCAACCTAGCACAAAAATAATGATTGGCAACTCTGAACGTGCTAGACGAGAATAGATTGGTTGCACTATTGTTAAATGAGTTACACAAGGCACATAGTAAACAGCTTCATGACTTAATAATTCAAAGGTTTAGGTACCAACCAGGAGACAAGGTCCTTTACTGGAATCCCACGCATGTACCACAGCGTACAAAATTTCAAACATTGTGGAAAGGACCCTATATTATTCATACAACCTTCCCCTCTAGAGCCATGATGATATACAAGCCTGATAGCCCGGATAAAAGGTTATTGGTTAATGTACAACAAACAAAACCTTTCCATGAACCAAAAATAGCTAGTACAAATCACAACTCTGCTAGCGGGCAACCTCGCTCTCTATTTTGGATCTCTCCCTTGCAATTCAGTCATAGGGGAGATGGCCATCTATGATGATCATTGGAGGCCCTCAGTCTTTTTGATTTTTGTTTTGCACATTTTTGTTTTACAAATTTCTTTAACTTTTCTTGTTTTTTTTTTTTCAACATCGTTATACTTTTTCATTTGTGTGTGTGTGTGTGTGATCCACCCTGTAAGTTTGTCACCCAATAAGTGTTCTTCATGATGGTATGAACTATTTTCATATTGATTGCTGATGTTTGTTTTTTACCTTTAAGTCATGATGTTGATACCAAGGTATGTTTCTTTTGATATGGCAAGCAATGAGTTCACTTCATCCATCCATCCACTGGTTTCTATGGTCTCTCTCAGCTTGGAAATGTACAATCCCTTTATAATAAGAACTTTAATGAATCGGTGACTAGGCACTTCTCAAACTAAGGAAGGACTCAAGGATTGAAAAAGAGTGTGACTTCAAGGGAACTTGATGCTTTTGTGTTGGCCATTCTCTTGGGTGCTTGGATGTTTTCTTCTTAAGTTTTCTTATCGTTCTGATGTTACCCAATTATTAGGAGCTAAGACAATAAAAATAAGAAGTCTTTGCATGGCGTGGTTCTCATGCATAAAAACACAAAACACAAAATACAAAAGGAAAAAAAAAAGAGAAAAAAAAGAAGTGAAAAAAAAAGTGAGAATTCAAAGCACACCCCTTAGACAAAATAATTTCTTGGACTACAAGCACTGGTTACAGAACTAAAAATGTTTCCTCTAACTAAGGCCCTTCTTGCTTCCCATTTTCTTCTTCTTTGTTTCATCGGAATGGTGGTGGCTCTTGGGAGAAGGCATTCTTGTTACTCAAGTTTATGGATTAGCCGAATGCATTAATGCGAAGTCACTATATGTGGTTGGTTTAAGGCTAGAGTTGGAATGAGATTTGCCAAGTCACATTAATCATGAAACACACAAGAGGCTGTACACCACCTTGTTCTTGGGATTCCATTCCATTCTCTTCTCTCCATCCTTCTCTCCATTGTTCACCTCATTGCCAGTTGTATCATTAGTGTATATTTTGGTAGATACATTGTTTTCTTTTTGGTAAATTCCTATGGTTAAGACTTTAACTCTTGTTCCACATGACATTCCCCGAGCCTACAGACTCTTTGAATGTGGGATTGTTAGGGCATTAAGGGCATGAGCCTGCTTTGGGGAGGACCCACTGACATTCCTATTTGGGGCATTAGTTAAATTCTTTCCCCTAACATTTTTTCAATCTATTTTATTTTGTTCATTTCCATCCTGACATCCATTTCATCGATGTCATAGTTGTCCCTTTTTATCTATCTTTCTTATTCCTTTTCTTTCTCCATTCTAATGCTACCGGAGGTTCGCGATTAGTCATGGGGGTATGGGGCTCGATTTTTTCAATTTTCTCCTAGCCCCAATTTTTTCAATTTTTTTCCTAACCCCTACACCTTCGGTAGTCATCATTACTATATCTCCAAATCTGTATCAGCCATACCACAACCTAGCCAATGGACTTACACCAAAGCAAGGTATCAATTACATGATGATTCAATTACCCTTGCTAATACAAAACTGTGTTGTGTATGCAGATGGTGATCATGCAACAACAAACCGAATCTGGAGGGAGCACTTGGAATAGAGCAGTGTTGAAGTAGTTATGCAAGGAGCAAGATCGATGGTGCACTTACCAATGGACAATGAAAGGCACAATCTTGGCATTGGCAGTAGCAAGACTTCTTCTCTCTTCTCTTTTCTCTCACCTGCCAAATGAGGCCTGATGTTAATGTAATAAGGTATTCACCCTTGTTGTCCTGAACACCAGTTTTGTTGTGTCTTGTAATGATGATCCGTTCACATGTCATCCCATTAGTTTCATTTTAAGTCAATAATCCCATAACTTCCTGATATTATTCTAAGAAACTCGAGGATTAGTTTTCATTTAGTCATGGGGGTATGATGGGACACGATATCGCATGGGCCGCAATATCGCGTACGCGATATCGCAATGTGCCATCATATCTATAAATAAGAGGTGGCTCTCCCTTGTTTCATCATCCTAGGCTAGACAGTAGGGAAACTCTGGCAGATTGATCACTCTAGAGATAGAATATTTTCCATGTGCCCACAGTAGAAGTCCTAAAGTGAACGGATCTTTATTCAAGCAAACATTGTACCTGAACATAAGTTTGTGTACGACAATAAAGATGAGCTTCTTGGATAAACCTTGCAATGCATGGAATAGGCTAATTAGGATTGTATTTACTATTATTTATTACCTATTATTTATTACTTTCTCTCTCAACCCTTCTCTCCTAGTTAAGTGCCTCAGTACGACCACTTCGAGCACGTGCATTACGCATGGTGATCCTAGCAACAACTAGCATTTGGTAGCCACAGTTGCATCGGTTCAAGGTGTGTACGGTAAGTGGGAACGGATGCTAACACTAGGTAATTTAGACTTAGTTCATTAGTTAAAGTTAGGAATTAGTTTCTCAACCCTTCAACTCATTAGCATAGGAGATAAAACATAAAAAACTATAACAATCATATACCTCGGACTTACTTAACCATACACCGTGACAACTACAAGTAAGTCTAGGAAGATAATGAATGATTAACCCTAAGTGTTCCATGGGCATGTAGGCACTTAGTCTGTAGAGTTTGACCAGATCGCACATGCTACGCTCGTATTCATATGGTTGAGTGTAGGGGTACCTCTCCACTCATCAATCCCCCTTAGAGACACACTGGCTAGCATAGCCCCTACATGGGTGATCTAAGGGGATTAACTTCTTGCTATTTTTGGTTAGTTTTATGAGGTCTAATGGCTTCTAGAGGTGCTAATAGGGTTCTAGGATGGAAATAATATAACCTAGGGTTATTTTGGTGCATCTATGACCACCTAATGGGCTTCCCTTAAGGCACCCATGTTGCACCCATGCTAGCTAGTGTGGGTGAGAGGGGTTGTTCAATATGAAAGTAGGAGAATTCATGCAATGAAGTAAGTTTAAGCAAGTTTTGGCTACTGGGTTTACCAAGAAAGTTAAGAGGTCAACACATGCCAATTGTGATGCAAAACTTTGGAAGTTATGGGGTATATCCACTTTATCCAAGTTGGGGAAATGCTACCCAACATGGATAAGGTTCCCTTGCCTAGCATGGCTCCACATGGATGCAAAGTTGTGCCAAATTTTGGTAACATTCTATAGGTTTTTGAAGCTATCCAAGGTTGCAAAGATTGAGGGTCAAGATCTAGTATCGAAATTAATTCTTCTAAGGGTTCCTTGGTGTCTCATGTAGTCATCCCCCCCTAAGCCACACTAGGTAGCATGATCCCAGTGTGGATGTAAGGGGGATTATGGAATTTTACTATTTTTGATCAATTTTGTGGCATATATAGGCTTTGGAAGGCTTTGGTAGTGTTTAGAGGTCGACAAGGCAGGTTTCAAGGCTATTTTTGGCTATGGAATGGGTTTCATGGCATACCCCCAAAGCACCCATGTTGGATATATGCTAGGTAGTGTGGGTGGTAGGTTCACCAATATGGGAAAGGCTTTAGGTTTAAAAATTAAGTTATTTTTGGTCAAATTTAGGTTACCAAAGGTTGACAAGGGGTGTGAAAGTTAAAACATAGTAACTAGGTGGTTGATTTTGGTATTCAAAATTCATATCCCATCCATCCACATTGGAAGCATGCTAGAAAGCATGGATGAATTCCTCCTTAGTGTGGCTCCACTAGATTTGAAATTTTTGGGAAATTTTGACTAGGTTTGACAAGGTTTTAGAACTGTTGAGGGTGACTAGAGTTTCAAGCTATGTGGGCCTACCTTGGGATTAGATCAAAGCTTGGTAAGCACTGACGAATGGGTATGGATATCATACCCCCTTTGGGAAATGTTGGTCTAGCATGGATAAGGCCTTGTTCAGCATGGTTTCCCAACGTGGCAAGTTTCATTGAGATCTTACCCTTGTCAAGGTCTAGGATTTGGTAGGATTGATTGAAGCTGCCAAAAATGGCAACCAAGTAAGGTTAAATGGTCAAGGGGGATGGAGGAGATAAGGACCCATGCTGGATCCAAGTTGCCTAATGTGGATGAGGGGGGGATAAGGTTGTAACTTACCTTTTTGGATTTTAAGGGGTCCAAACCTTAGCATAGAAGAGGTTTCCAAGCATAAAACATACCATACTTGGGAGGCATCTAGTGGGGTCCACATTAAGAAATTTAAATTTTTGAAACTTGTTGCTAACTCCCACCATCCCCAACATTGGCTATACTTATTTCCCTTTGCACTTCTAGTGCACCATGACTTTTAATGCCCAAAATTGGAAATGGGAGCATGCAAGAAGGCACCTAGGTTTTGATGTAGTTCTATTGGTAATCTTGTCCAAAAATCACACATAACTCTTATTATTCTTCCATAGTACATTGGATCAAAGCTTTAGTAGAGATCTTGCTTCCAAACACTTCTCATCCTCAGCACAATTACCTCAGATATCCCTCTAAGGCATTGTTGGAGCTCTTATCTACCAAATTTTCAAGCTTTTTCTCAACATTGGTCATTGGCACCATGAATAAGAGAGGTAGTAGTAGCAAGAACCTAGTCATTGAGGATGTGGACATAGTAGCCTAGTGTAGCTTGCACCTACCCTAGCCTCTTTTGATTCAAGGTTCATCTATGATCACCCCAATGTAGGCCATTACTAGCCATTTTTTGTTGTTTTCTAGTTGTTTTTGGTTTTTTCTTTTTTTTCTAGCTTGGGATAAGAGTGTTTTTCTAGATCTAGGTCATTGTATTCCATAAAATCTAATTTTGACAAAATCCCATCCCCTATTTTAATGGTCTTTACATTTTTCTAAGGCTATTAGGTCATTTAAGCTTCATTCTGTGCAAATTTTAAATTAGGTTTTACTATTTTCTATGTGTTCTTTACTAGTTTTGGTAGAAAAAGTAGGCATATTTGTGATTTTTTTATTAAAAAATAAATTATAAATTGTTAAATTCTAAGGTTTTTGGATTTTTAAGATTATGTTTAAGGTTTCGATCAGCTATGGTTTTTCTTGATTTGAAGTTGCAAAAAATAAGTTATGAACATTTTGGCTAGGTTGTACAGTTATGTTTTGTGCCATTTTCAATTTTCCATAAATGTTTATGAATTTTTTCTTAAAAAATAGTAGAGGTTCTATACTTTTTATAGCTGTTGGTGCATAAATCCTAACTCAAGCTTTCAAATGGTGATTGAATCACTCCATTTAGAGCTAAAATGAATTTTAACAAATTTTCTACCAAACTTGTGTGAAAAAAACTTTTTGATGATGACTACATTCATGTCAATTTGGTTACATTTTTTGATAAAATGGCTATAATTTTTTGGATTTTCTTGTTATGGCTGAAAATATCATGATTTCAAGATTCCAATGATGATGGAATCATTGAAATCAAAGTTAAAATGGAGTTTTTATGAATTTTTTACTAAGGAAGCACAAATTAGGTCTTGTTTTGGTTGTAGCGATTTTATCCCTTGGAGATGGGCAACATTGGCATATGAAATGATTTTTCTTATCAATGTCCCATACCCCTAGAAATGCCTAGAGATGTTAGAAATGCTCTAAACTTGGTTTTGTTCCTATTAAAGTTTTCTTGCTATTTTTAGTAATGATTTTTCCTATTTCCATTTGTAGATTCTAAGTTTGTTTGTCTAGACTTGGTCAAAAGGTTGTACAAGGTTTCAATGCATTATAACTTAATTATGTAAACATCATTATGTCTTGGCTGTAATGTTTAAAGGTTGTAAAAGCTATAATAACATTGGCTTTTAAAATTCTAAAATAATAATGACTAATGTCCTAGATTTTTTTATGGGATCTAATCTCACCCCTAACTAGGATACTTAGCAAAATTTTCAAAGAAATTCTAACTATTGTGAAGTTGTTGTTGCTTTGTGCTAAATGTCATAAAAATTTTCCTAATTAGTGTGTATTTTTTTCCCATGCAACACTCTTCTAAAGTCCATCTTAATAGTGGTGGATTTTTTGGGCATCCTATGTTGCATCAACTCCCCCAAGGCCAACATCCATTTCCTAGATTTGGTTCTTAAGTGAGGCTTCCTATGGTTCTAGCTAGGGGCAAGGGAATTCCTTGCTTAAATCCTACAAAATTTCACTATGATGATGTGGTCACACTTAGCTACTGATATGGCTAGCATTATAGTGGAGACCCTACTACCTTGATCATCTAACCTAATCATCAAGTTCATAACTAATGATCTAGAAACCTGAGTAGTAGGGGAGTCAATGGATACCATCATCAACACATGCTAATTATCTAAGATTTGCAACATGATAGAGTATTCTCAATATAATGCTAATAATACTCTTATGGTGGCACACTGAGTTAACACATTGTTCTAGAACCCCCCTACCATCTACAAGGGTAAGCAAGGTTGTTATAAGTTTTTAATGTTTTTGGCTTGCTTACCTTTCCTCTAATTTTTTGATTTTTATGCACATCTTGTAGGTACATGGTTAATGATCAAGGTTTAATCACGAATGATCAAACCTTGGTGGTGGCTCAAATTGCATTAAGTGTATTTACCAAAGGTCCAAAATTCAAAACCATTATGTATGATCAATTAAGAGGTGATTTTGATAGATACACCAATGTTTTCAACCTTATTTTCAAGAAGTGTGTAGCCATTGAGATAGCACATAGCTAGTGGATGGTCCCTGAACATACTAAGGAGGAGAATGCTACTATTGGGACCTCCACATAAGCCTCACTAAACAATAAGAAGAAAGGTAAGAACAAGGATTATTTGTTACATTATGTCTAATGTTTTTATTGCTACTTAAGTCTTAAGTGTTCTATGGTCTTAACTCATGATTCTAGTTTTGTTATATCTTGGTTTTATTGTATGCGCCTATGTTGATGCTAAGCATTTATTCTTATCTTGTAGGACCATCCACCTCTTTTGACCTCACCTTATTCATTTCAGGATGTCCTAAGGATACCCTCATCCTGAAATTTGATGAGGTACGGCTAGCACAAAATTGGTTGAGGGGTAAAGCACGTAGGAACATCCAAGCAAACATTGAATGTGCAAGCTTACTTGATGTTTTTATGACATCTATCTCTTCCATCCTTGCTACAGAGATGGCTAACATCATTAACTTCTTTAACACAAAGGCTAAACAATTCAACACTATAGTTTGAGGTGTGCCAATCAACATACCTATTAGTGAGGCAACCTTTTGTAACTTGTTTAGTGTTCCCTCTAAGGGAATGAAGGTTGCCATCAAACTAGTGAAGGATGCATGCCATCATGAAGAGGTTGAGGCATGGTTAGGTACTCATCATGGCCATGCTAGATTAGCCTTGGATGATTTTATGAAACTTGAAGGAAATCTTATCCCTTGTTCAGATCCTAGGCCTTTCCTAAGCTATTGTTACAAAATAAGGTGATTGGCATTACATAGGAATGGACCTTTAAGAAGATCCTAACAAAGGGTATGTGATTCAACTGGGCTACTTCTTTGGCTATGAGGCTTTAGGAGGAAATCCTTAAACTCCACAAAGATAATTCTACAATAATCAACATGCATTATGCATTTTATGCACCTTATTTGAAGAGATTTGTGGAGTTCTTAGTGGTGAGAAGGAATGGAAATTTTTGTGGCCTAAGACCCAAACGAACTCTCTAGGTCTTGGATAAAGCATATTTATCCAATCATGAAGGCCAGGAATCCACCAAAGGAGGTTGGGGAGTTATTATCTATTACCACCAAGGAATTTGATGGTAGGTGATGTGCATTCCCTAATAGCACATGGGTGGAACCTCTCACAATGCCAACTAACATCAAGAGGCAGACTAACAGGGTACCGAGGGCAAAGTTGAAATTGAGGATCATTGAACTTAGAAGGAGGGGGATGAATAAGTTCCCCAAAAAATTATTTAACACAAAGCACATACCAATTTTAACATATTTCCCCAACATAGGTAGTTCACACTCATAGGGTAGTTCACAAGCACACCTCCAAACTTTGTTCCTTCTAAAATATGGTTTGAAGGGTACCACATCCTATACAAGCTCTAAGCTCTAGTCTAGAGTGATTTAATGCTATGAATCCACTCAACCAAATAAGGTCCTGTCAAGCTTAGAATGTAGTTTCAAGGATTCCACCACCTTTATAACTTGAGCTTTGCTCCAGAGTGTTGTGGCACTACACCAACAATCAATCCCACTGGATCCCAACAAGCTTAAGCAAGATGCCTTCCCATAAGAAGCACATCAACCTTGCAAGGCAATAAAAGAGAACTACAATCACAAGGAATGAATGCAACTAAGTTTGTTGATCCTTGTACTTTGAGGCATAGCTTACTTTGACCAATTACAATAGACAAAAGATTGTAAAATGAAGAACAACAACGGTTACAATGATTGCTAGATGGTTTACAATTGATAATACCAAAGCTTGCATATTTTTCAATGATAGTGAAGTCTTCTTATAGTCAATATGTTTCTAAAATAACCTCAAAATTCATGTAATAGCTAGATAATGGTTACTGGAGACGTATTCTTAGAGATTGAGACATCTTTCTATAATTAACCTTCGTATTGGAAAGATGTCTTCTTTAAGATAAAGATTTCTTTCTACATTTGACCTTCATTCTACAAAGATGTCTTCTTCACATGAAAGACATCTTTTTTTCCCAAAAGATATCTTTTGTTTTCCAAAGACATCTTCTTCTATGCTACCTTCAATTTTGTCAAGATGTCTTCTATTTCTTGGAGACATCTTTCTTTAGCTCCCTTTGCCCTATGAAATCTTTGTTCCTTGTCCATGGTCTTGAACTTCTGCATGCCTTCTTATCTCAATCCAATTTCTTGATGATGTCTCTATGAAGTCCTTGTCCACACATAATCCTACCCTATAAACACAACATCACACAAACATCCTATGTTCTCCATTTTCCTTAAGGCTTTGACATATGAAAAGCTCAACAATCTTCCCCTTTTTGTAATGTTTGAAACTTAAGAAAATGGGCTAGTCTTATCCCAATACATCCTAATACATAATAATACATAAGCTACTTCTCCTCATTTTTGGATATAATCAAAAAGAAGATGAGGCAAGCTCCCCCTAAACAGGTGCATAAAAAACATATTTGTTTTTGTGTTTTTATATAACTTTTTTATTCTTGTCTTATTAAAATAGAAATAATAGAAAGACTTACATGACAAGATAGGATCCAATCCCCATATCCTTACATAGAGAAACTAACTGACATTCATCTAGAGGTTTGTTGAAGGCATCAAATAGTTGGCTTTTTGTTCCAATGAACTCTAGCCTTACATGGCCATGTTGTGTATGTTCTTGTATAAAGTGATGATAAATCTCAATATGTTTGGTACGATAATGTTGGATGGAATTGTTTGTCATGTTGATAGCACTCTTATTGTCATAGTAAATAGGTGTTGAGTTTTCTTTTACCCCTAAATCTTTGAGTATTTCTTTCATCCAAAGTAATTGAGCATAGCAACTACTGGCAAAGATATATTTAATTTCTACTATTGAGAGAGCTGTAGAATTTTGCTTCTTGGTTGCCCAATAAACAAGAATTCTTCCCAAGAAGAAACAACTTCCTCTCATTCTACGATGATCATCAAAACAACCTACCCAATCTACATCATAATATCTAGCAAAATCAAGTGGAGAATCCTTTGGATACCAAAGGCCCCAGTTAGCAATACCTTTTAAGTAACAAAAAATACATTTAATAGCCTGGTAATGAGACTCCTTTAGATCTGTCTAGTATCTAGCACACAATCCCACACTTAAGCTATATCTGGTGTATTAGTAGTTAAATAAAGAAGACTACCTATCATACCTCTATAAAGTTTGGAATCAACAAGCTTATCTTGATTGTCTTTAATAAGTTTAGAATTTGTAGCCATAGGAGTACCTTTGAATTTAACATCAGCTATGTTGTATTTGAGCAAGAGATATTTTGTATATTTGTTTTGATAGATAAAGGTTCCATCAATTTTTTGATAGAATTGAAACCCAATAAAGTTCTTGAATTATCCCATCATGCTCTTTTCAAATTTAAACTACTTGAGATCAGAAAATTTCTTGCAAATAATTACATTAGTGATATCAAAAATAATGTCATAAACATAAATTTTAACTATTAGAAGATATTTCCCTTCTCTTTTAGGAAATAAAGTAACATTAGCTTTACCTCTTTCAAATCCATTTGATGTAAGGTGTTAAGAGAGTCTTTCATACCAAGCTATTGGAGCCTATTTAAGACCATAGAGAGCTTTCTTAAGCTTGTAGACATACTTAGACTTAATGGAATCAACAAATCCTTCAATTTGTTCAATGTAAACTTCTTCTTGTATGGTGTCATTCAAGAGCGCACTTTTGACATCCATTTGATAGAGCTTGATGTTGTTAATGCTAGCATAAGTAAGAAGAAGTCTAATAGATTCCAACCTAGCAATAGGATCAAAAGTTTCATTAAAATCAATTTCTTCTATTTGGTTGTATCCTTTGGCAACTAATCTAGCCTTGCTTTTAATGATGTTTCCATTATCATTAGTCTTGTTTCTAAAGAACCATTTTGTTTCAATAATAGGTTTATCATCAGGCCTAAGTGTCAATTCCCATACATCATTTTTAGCAAATTTAATGAGTTCATCTTGCATAGCAAAAATCTTGCCTCTCTCCTTTGACTTTCTTAAAATTTTTGGGTTCAAGTTGTGAGAGATATGTAGAGAAAGCACAAATCTCTTTGATTTGACTTCTAGTATGAACACCACCTTTAACTTCTCTAATGACATCATTAAGAGAGTTTTTCTTAGTTTGGGCATTTTTGGTTGGGTGGGGAATATCTCATGAAGTTCATCCTCATTTTCTTCTTCATGATCACTACCAGATTTTGAAACTTTGTCATCTTGCACTTGCATGGGACTAGACAATTTTTGAATGGGAATAGCTTCTTCATTAGGTTAAGGATAAGTAATATCATGATCATCTATTTTAACATGCCTAGTTTCTTCTATAGTATTCATCCTTTTATTAAATACCTTGTAACCCCTGCTAACTAGAGAATATCCTAAAAAAATGCCTTATTGATTTTCGCCTCAAACTTTCTCAAGTTATCTTTATCATTTAGAATATAGAATGTTGAACCAAAAACATGAAAATAAGCTACAAATGGTTTTCTACCAATTCACAATTCATAAGAAATTTTAGAAGTGAATCTTCTTACCAAGACTCTGTTGGATACATAACAAGTAGTGTTGATGGCTTTGGTCTCAAAGTGATGAGGAAGACTTTGATCATTTAATATAGTTCTTCCCATCTCATTTAAGATTTTGTTTCTTCATTAAACTATCCCATTTTGTTGAGGAGTTCTTGTAGTAGAGAATTGATGAAGAGTATCATTCATTTAAAAAAAACTATTCAAACTTTACATTTTTGAACTCACCTCCATTATCACTTCTGATATCTTTAATACCATATCCTTTTTCTTTCTAATCTGATTGCTAATTCTCAAGAATTAATCAAATAACTTATCTTTGTGAATTAAAAATGCAACCCAAGTAAAGCAAGAATAATCATCAACAATGATCAAAAAATTTCTTTTCTTTCCCAAGCTAAGTGTTTGAATTGGACCAACCACATCCATATGAAACATATCTAAGGGATGAGCAATAGAAATATAATTTTTCTTACCAAACCTTACCCTCATTTGTTTCCCTTTCTGACAAGCTTCACATGTATTTAAGTTGAAATCTTTAAGCTTCGGGAGACCACAGACCATTTCCTTTGATACCAAGGTTTGAAGAGTTTTCTTATTTATGTAGCCTAGCTTCCTATGCCAAAGATGTGTATCATCTACATAACTTACTAAGTACTTAGATTTAAGGTTAAGATAATTTCCAAAAATAGTGGTATACACATTTCCTTTTCTAGTTCCTTCTATCACAATGTTTCTAGTAGATAAATCTTGTATTCTATAAATTTCTTTTGAAAAAGTAACATTAAAATTTGAATCACAAAGCTGACTAAGACTAAGAAGATTATGTTTTAACCCATCAATGAAAAATACCTTGTTTACAATTGGTAATCCCTTACCTTTACCTCCTATTATACCAATACCTATTATAGGTGCTTCCATATCCTCTCCATTCATGACTATTCCACAATTTTATTCTATGGATTGGATGAAGTAGGATTTTTCACCTGTCATGTGTCTCAAACACCCACTATCAATATATGACATGCTATCTTTGTCATAAAAGAAAGTAATTTGAGCCATCAAGTTCTTCTTAGACTTTCCTTCTTTTCTTTTCCAACCTTGCATGGTTTTCATTCTAGGCTACTTTAGGAAAGATCAAGAGTAGTAATGTAATCTAAGATAGCAAAAAGCTTGAACATGGTTTTATTTATCACAAAATAATCATTTCAATGTTTTTAGTTTAGAAGATTTACCAAACCTAGATAAATGTTATTTTTGGACTTTGAACTTCTCCAAAGAGTTCTTGTTCATCTGCTCAATCACATTTTTTGGTTTTTGAGTCTCAACCTTAAGGTCTGAGTCCTCTTTCTTAAGATAAAAAAATTCATCATTAACTTTAATGTTTATTTCCTTAGCATGTAAATCATCTTTTATCTCAATGCACAAATTTTGGAAAGAAAGAACTTCATGGAAAAATATCCCATACCTTTCTTCAAATAAAACATCATTTAGATAATTCAAGTTTTGTCAACTTTACAAGCATAGTCTTCTTTATTTTTGAATGTAAAGAAGGGAATGAGAGACATACCTTTATAGAAAATGCAATATATGAATTGAACACACCAATTGATGAAGCACCTTAGTCTCTTTATCCAGATGTGTTTGATCTTGATTGACCCTTCCATGTTCAATCTTGAACATCAATGTGGAGTGCAAGAGTACTAGGATCCAATACCACTTGAGGATCATTGAACTTAGAAGGGGGATGAATAAGTTCACCAAAAAAATTCTTTAACATAAAGAACACACAAATTTTAACATGGTTCCTCAAATTAGGTAGGCCATAGTTAGAGAGTAGTTTGCAAACACACCTCCAGTAGTCCCATCTACAAAATGATCTAGGTGCCACAACTAGTCCCATCTACAAAATTTGATTGGATTGTGTGTGAACTCTTGTAATTAGTATGGTTGAGTATAAGGGTACCTCATTTCTCATCATTGGCACCATTGTTAGGGATGATGCTAGTTATCTAGATTAGTTATATTATACATAATTATTGTAAAAGGTATTAATGATATATCTTTCAGAAACTCTTAGCTTACACACATCATAAATTAAGAACAATGTCTTTTTCACATGGAAGTGATTATTCACTATATAGCAAACACATTCATTGAAGAAATAATGAGATATATGATGAAGAAGATTGGAGTGATCAATCTTATGTAGGGGTTTCTTATGATCATGACCATCCTAATGACACTCAAAGACTACATTCACCTAAGGTAGACAATCTTAGAGAAAATGATGTAGGTCTGAACTAAGAGAGGCCTCAAGGCCTAGGACCTCCTCAAGACCTAGAAACGATAAATCAAATGACCCCGAAGAATACTATAGAAGCCATGGTGATCCTTCCAGTTCCTCATCTTCCTCTTTCCCTTTAATGTCTAGTTTTGACAAAGATGAATGTAAGTATAGAGATCGAGCTCCATTATAGTGTCAGACTAAAAACCAGAATCAAACCCATGAGAAAAGTCAAAAAAGTCACCATGAACATAGAAATTTTCCTCATAATTTTTTTGATGACAGTGAACCCCTATTGATCACTAAGAAGCTAATGCATATCATAGAGGCTGTTAAGATATCTCGCAAGCATCACAAAAAGAGTCATTTACCTAAGTTTGACATGAACAATATTCCTAAAGCTTTAGGAGGCAATGATTCATATCCACAACATCATTTACAAGCTTTCCATGATGCATGTGCTTCCTACAACATTGAAAGTGGATGGCAAAATCTTAAGCTCTTTTCTAGGACACTAATTGATAAATCTAAAATGTGGGATTGATTGTTGCAACCAAATTCCATTCAATGATGGCCTACGATGTTAGGACTTTTTAACAAGAGATACCAAACCTATAAAAGAGTGTCCAATTTGATGAGACAAATCCAAGAGTGGGAACAAGAATAACATGAACCCTTGGACATGACCTTAGATAGATATTATGCCTTATTGAATAGATCCCAAGCCATGGTTTCTCTGAGGAAAGGCAACTTTACCACATCATAGATGGGCTTCATAATAAATCAAGGGCCATACTTGGGATGTATGCCCCAGGGCAATTATACAAGCTTCAAGCCAATTAGATCAAAGAGCTAATAGAACATGTGGCAAAAGAAGAAGGAGAGATGTGCAAATGGGAGAATGTCAAGAAACATCAATGGGATCCAACTCTTCAATTGAAGGAGGTCCAAATTTATGGTAAGGAGAATGAAAATACTTTCAATAAGGTGATTCTGCAATAGATTTTACCAAAAAAGGAGTCTATTGATGAATTAGAAGAAAATTTTAATAGGATGTCCAAATGGATAAATAAAAATGTCACAACTCTTATTGAGATGGTTGTGGAGAAGATCATGCAACACATGCCAGGTAAACATCATAAACAGAGGACACAGAACTAAGAAATAGTTAGGAACACTTTTTGATTGATGAGAAAAGTGGTTGACGAAAGTGAGACTAAAGACTCCACCACAAACAAAGATGATGGATGCAACCTATGCATCTATAACCATCCAAAGGGCCAATGCCTCATATTGTTGCATCTCCAAGAGTATTGGGCAACTTCCTTAAATCTAAAATTTGTGCAAAAGCACATGCTTGGGAGACTTCCTCTCCCACAAGGTAAGTATAGACAATCCCACAACCAATCACACCATCCTAGGAGGACTTACCATCAACCTCAACATAGTCATCAACTATAATGGCAACAATCACAGTCATGGGGAAGACCACCACCAAATCATCCATACCCATTGAAACCTCATGCATATTATGTTCAACACCCTATTTCTCCAACTAGTTTGGCATCCTCCACTTCAAATCACCACTACCAATCTCCCAAGTACCATAAATACAGACATCCCCTAAAGGATCACCACCTTGTGCCTCTTACCATCCAACTTACCCTCGATATTTTCATACTTCACCTTCTCCAATGTCATCACCAATAACTCAGGAAGGTCCAACATCCCAATATTAACAAACACATGCCACTTGTGCTGCAAATGTGCATAGACATGCTGACACTAGTGGGTCCCAACCACAACATCAAAAACATCCCTTCTATAGGAAAGGTTGTAAGCCAAAGAAAACCATGTGTGGACCTACTACATCAACCAAGCCAACATAATGCCAATCTAGTGCAACACCTTCCTTGCCTCAACGACCATCCTCTGAGCCTACACTAGGGCCAATATCCATCAATACTCCAATCCCACATCCAACCAATGAATCTACAAATGTGGGGAGATAAATGAATCCATGCATACCTTCTCATTATCAAGGGTGCAATTGTAGGCCAACCATCTACAATGTTAACACACCTCAAAACCTAATCCACCATATATATAACAATCAAGTGTGTAACCAACAATTTTTCTACCTAGCCACCACACCACCAAAAGGCACCCAGTGGCTGAGGCATGAAAGGTTCCCAATGTTTCAAACATGCATGGATCCTATTCATCCACTTACTAATCCTAGCCACAACCAAATGTTTAGTCATGGGGATTGCCCCCCATTCTAATCTTCGATATTTTTAAGTGCTTTTTCTCTTTTTTTTTTTTACAATTTTTTATCATTTTTCTATTTCTTCTACTTTTTTCTAGTTGTGGTTTTAATTTTATTTGTAGGTAATCTCACTATTAATCATGTTGCCAATTGCTGTGAGGTTTTTCTCTATGTTGTCAAGTCATAAGGGACTGATTATTTAGACATTGAGACCATGACATCCATTCACCCATTCCATTAATAAGAGGTTCTTTCTCTGTTCATAATGGTAATCTTTTCCATCATTCAACCTAATAATAAATCTATAATCATTGTTTCTAGACAAAAGAGTGCAAAACCAAGATAGAACATAAGGGGTGTGACATCAAGGGGATTTGTGGATTTTCTTTGGCTATTTCTGTATGTTCTATCATGTTGTTGAGGTTGTAACCATATCCTTATAGATTGAATGAAAAATGAGAGTAAGATCAACTTAACATGGCACTAAATAAGCTTCTGTGGATCCCACTGGAAAGACATGTATCCATGCCTAAAGGTTGATCGCTTCACATGACCCAAAAAAATAATAATTGTGCCATAATACACTCCTCCCTTAGACAAAATGCCAATTGATGTTACTCCTCGCAACTTTGATTGTCTTATGATTGTTCGCTAATGGGATGAAACAATGTGATGTCATTGCAATGTGGTTTGGACTTGGTTTGAATCTTGGGCAAAAGGACACATGGTTATTTAACCATTAGTAGCACACAAGGTCTCATTGTAACCATGGTCCGACACCTCATGCCCCGATTCTATGATCCCTTCTATGGTCCATCTCATCTTGTTGTCCAAATGCTCATAACTTGTGGTTTTGTGTAGCATAGCATTATTATCTCAATTTGATGGTTTTAACATGTGTGTTTTGTTTCATAAGCATGTGTTACATTTAACCCCTTTAGTGCCTATGGACATTATAGGTGTGGTTACACAAGGGCATTGCAGGCCAGAGCCTACTTTGGGAAGGACCCACTTGTGTAACTTTTGTGACTTGTACTTGTGTCACCTAACCACACTATTTTTCATCTTCTAAGCACTCAAATTGATATATTTTCTTTTATTTTTTTCCTTATTATGAATTGATCTATCCCACAACCTTGATTTCAATGCCTTTTTCTTACTCATTCTCGTACTTTTCACATAGATGACTTCACCCTATCATACTTTCGATGCCTCCAATTAATTTTTCCCTTACCCAAACTACTAAACTTAGCTTTAAACCTTCCAACCAATCCCAAAGCACTAGTTTGCATATTCATTGGCCCCATAAAATCAAAATTTTTGGACCTCAACATTGTGTACCCAACATTAGATCTGACTCAATGCCACATACGCAACATCGCATACCTGATGTTAGGTCTAAAAATGCTATAAATATGACCCCTGTGGTACTCTGAACTTGATTTTCATCATTTTCTACTAGGGGAGTTGCAATTTTTTTCTTGTGACTTAGAGCTTTGCGCCTCCATCTTCCACGTGTGATATCTAGCTCCTTAATGCTCTAATTTTCGTGTCATTCAAATCTATCTAAACTTAAAGTGTTCAACTTAGTTGTGGGGGGTGCATGTGTGCAAAACTTACACCAATTTGCTAAAATTTTTTATCACCTAGAAGGTGTTATAAGGGTAAGACTGTTGAAAAATTTAGGAATTATAATGCAAAATCACTGATGGTAATGCCAGAAGTCCAATTTTTCTAACCCATAGGTCCATAACCATTATTTTAAGCCACATATAATGAAAAAGGAAACCAATTGTGAGGGTTGTAAAAAGAGATAACACTTTTTGAGGGATTTTTCTTGAAATTTTCCTAACCCTACAATCATATGCATTATGAGCTTAATGAATTAAGGATATGAGTAAGGTATAAACTGATTCATGGTAATAAACATGACCTTGGTAACACTTAGTTTTTGCATGATTGCAAATGGCCCCAAAAAGAGGTGTTTAAGGTAAAACCTCACAAAAAGCTACTAAGCATCCACGTGGTGGCCATGGTCAATAAGGAGAGCATGAGGAACATGTGGAGTAGAAGGCCTATCCCTTTAGTACATCAAGAGGCCCCTGCTACTGAGTAATCGGCCCACGGAGAGGTGGAAGAAGTACCAACCCCTAAACAAAGACAAAATCTTACATTGCCCCTTGACTACCTTGTTTCCACTTTGAAAAAGTCCACATTGGCTTTAGTCATTGTGGAAATGAACTTCGGTCTATTCATGGAATTTTCTTCAAAAGTGGGATAGATGTAACTCAAACCGTCACCATTGTGGCCTATCTTGTTTGACAGTGGTGAATAGTACCTAGGAGAAGTCCATCAATTCTAGCATAATAAAGATGAGGGCACCACTATTAATGTCCACACAGTGATTTTCTCTTATTTAGTCAAGGACATCACTACAGCTTTCAACCTACCTAATGAAGGGGCTAAGGTTGCTCACCTATCGACCAAATCTAATCCCAACATAAAGAAACTATGGTTGAGGTAGGCGTACAGCAAAGAAGACAAATCATACAATGAAATGACTCTAGATGAGAAAGCCTACTTCAAGATTGGGATGTACCACCTATTTCCCACAAAAGGGCTCAATCAAATCTCCACTTATGCAACTAGGGGAAGTGCCATTCTAATGGAAAAATTTGTAGCCAACCTTCCCTAGTATTACTTCATAGAAATCCAATGGTGGTTCACAAAAACAAAGTCAAGAAGACCAATACTTTCATTTTCCTACTTAATCAAAAAGTTATGCAAGCATGCAAGAATTCTGGGATATACCAATGATATCCTTAGGAAGGCCCAGCATGCCTCCTTCATAAGACTCTTGAAAAAAGCAACACCAAGAAAAGATTTTAGTGAAGAACCAAAAGTAGAGAAGGAGGCTACACCATGAATAGAGACACAAAAAGAGTCAAAATAGCATTCATGAGCACAAGCTTCACTACCATCACTGCAAGATGATAGGCCTTTAATGAGCCACCTACAAAGAATAGCTAAAACAATCAGCTAGAGAAGCAGGGACAAAACTAATCTCTTCCAAGTCATGGACGATGTTGTATGGCCCATCATATTAGCTGACCCAACGAGGGGAGAGATCTTAATATAGTTAGGAGGAGGGGGATCTCAATGGTCATGCCAGATCTCTAAAAATGCTACATCCTTTTAAGTCACATTGGAAACTAGAGAAAGCGACATAGTCATGGTGCTACAACACAAGGATGAGGTAGGCACAATAGAGGTGATCACTGATCACATTAAAGAGTTTTTTGATATTCTTGTTGTGCCTCTAACCAATCTAGTAAGAACCAAAGATGCACAAATGCTGGCTAAAACCTCAATGACTCCTATGATGCATAAGGACATGCTTGATCATTTATTGCAAACGAGTCAAGTGATGACCACTCTATTTAACATCCCCAGTGATGTTGTTGCAACTCAATCGGACCTCATCACTACCAAAGGAAAGTTGGTTATGGTAGAGGCCAGGGTAGAACATACAAAAGCTAAGATACAAAGATTGCAAGAAGAGCTGGCTACCCTGCAAGCTGAACGACAAGATCCTACCCATTTTGTTGTACCAGACTAATTAGAGAAATTTAGGACCAAGGAGCTTACCAAGCTAGCAAAAGAGAGAGTAGCTACAAAGTGAGAGAAAGAAATGGAAATTTAGAATGCCTCTGCTACAGATGTGCAATCTCATGTGTATTAAAAGGCACTGACTATCATTCAAGAGGAAAACAAGCAGCTCACGATAGAGAATTCCTAGTTGATCACTATAGAAAAATAAAAGAACATCTTGGAAGAAAGTGTCCACCAGTTGTTCTCACAATTGGTGAGGGTCAACCAAGATATGAATAGATTGGCTTGGAAGAATAGAACCCTCTCCATGGAGGATGTACGTGCTATTTACCAAAAGTTAGCAATCGAGATCAGTGTGTGGTAGAATGAGGCCAAAAAGCATGAAAAATTAAAAGAGCACTTATTTGACCAAGTTGGCATGTACAAAAAAAATCAATGAGAAGGAAATCAAGATGGCCAAGGCCCACATCAACTCCTTGCCATCATAGAATTCTGAATGGTAGGTCATCTTGGATAATTATGCCATCGTCCAATAAGTGAAAGTCAAAAACAAAGACTTGCAAATAGAGTATTTAAAGGAATACATGGCATTGGCTAACCTTAGATATGCCAACCTTGCCATGTTAACAATAGGTCATCCTTGAAGTGAGTTGGAGAAACAAGTGGTGCCCAACTATGCATTGTATGAGAAAGAGTTTGCAGATTGAAAAGATGCTTTGCAAAAGTTACAAGTGGCAAACTCAAAATTAGAGGCAGTCAAAGCCAATTATTAGGGACAAAAAGATGTAGCCTCAAACCTAGCTCATAGATTGATGGATTATCATGAGCTCAAAGATAAAGCTAGGGCTTTCGAGGAAGAACGATGGTAGTTTGCGGCATGGTATTTAAAGGCGAATCAAATGTTTTCACAACTGCCATGTCCTCAGGGTGTACTGACACCAACACACATCAGCATAACAACTTGGACCATAACAATTTGGACAATGCATGACCCAAGGATGGAAGAGGAAAAGTTGCAAGCTTTTCTCAATTGTTACAAATTTTAGTGGCCTAGCAACAAAGGGAAGTAGCTGATGGAAGAGCCACCACCTCCGGGTACCACATGACCTTCCCAATCTTGTTTTTGTTTTTGTTTTGTTTTGTAATAATGTGTCTCATTTTTGTGCTACACCACTTCAGCATGTGAAGAGAAAGTTAGTTTATCCATTGTTTAAGACAATCAATAATCCCATACCTACCCAATGTTTTGTAAAGAACTTGTTCCTCATTTTTTTTTAACTTAAGGATGAGTTTTCATTTAGTCATGGGGATATGATGAGTTGAGTTTTGATAGGCTCTAACATCGAATATGTAACATCAGAGTCCTGACGTTGTTTACCTGATGTTGAGGCCAATAAGTGACGTTGCCTCATTTGGATCTTGCCTATAAATATGGTGTTGGGATACTCAAATGAGATAGTGATTGATAGTCAGCAGTTAGATGGATAGTTTTAGTTTTTAGTTTCTTCTTTTAAAGTTTGTTATTCTTAGTGCATGCCCATAGCATGATGTTTGTAATCATATGGCACCTTTGTTCGAGTGTGACATACTTGGACACATTACATGACTAGCAATAAAGATCAAGATTACTCCCATCATTACAACATTTACTAAGATTACTTTTTATTATTTATTGTTAATTATTTATTACTTTCTTTAGTTAAATATTTCCATGTATTGTTATTTATTGTTCATGTTATTAAGCAGAATGTGTACGCCTTAATCATGAGTGTTTAAGTGTAAATACTTGGTAATCCATAGGTGTATCGTTTGGCACAACCAGTGACGTACACTTGGCAACCCTAGAAGTAATCTCACAAAGTCCAAGACATGTACGAATGGTTAAGAGTGGATACCATTGCCCGTAGGCTAGTTTAGATCATGTTTCTCATTATTCATTAGTTTAATTAATTCATCTCTTTATCACCATCAAGAGTAGTGTAGAATTGGGAACAACAGCATATGCCTCACTTGGACTAAACCATACATGACAAAGCTACCACTAGTCCAAGTGGGAAGATAGCGAACTATGATTAAAGCATAATGATCTAGGTACCACAACTATTCCCATCCATGGAATTCAATTGGATTGTGTGTGAATGCTTGTAATTTGTATGGTTGAGTGTAGGGGTACCTCGCCACTCATCAGTAATGAATAACACTTGCTCATTATCATGTTAAGGGATTCATGTATCCCTTATTTCCATCCTTAAATTTATTTTCTCAAATTGGACACTCTAGAATAAGTTTGATATTTGTCATTAAAGATCTCCAACATGATACTCCATCTTCGGATTGATTCTAATTCTAAGGATGTGTACCAACTCTCTGCTTCCTTTGTAAGTATTCTAGGAAACAACTTTAATTTCTACTAATCATTCTCGATGTTCTAAAGGACATAGACATCATGAAAGGCTTGAAGATGGTTCTATGAATCTATATTGTATTCACCTTCAAATTTTGTGGTATTGTTCATATCTGATCGCTTGATGTGACTATCCCTTATATGCCAAGTGAGAACATATACTACTTCTCTAATATTAATTATGTTGTGAGTGGCCAATAGGGGTTCTTCATAATTTTTAGGTTCATAGGATTTATTGTAGTGGTGATGCTCATAATGTTGTCTCTCTCCATGCCTAATTCTCTCTCTTCTTTGTTCATAAGCATTTTCTTCTTCATCAAGATGTATTCTTCAATGCTCATGTCTCTCAGGAACCCTTTGTTTTTCCCTATCATGACCTCTTATTCATCATTTTCTCTTGTCATACTCTTGGAAGAAGTATGAGGAGGAAGAAGAAGAAGTTAGAGAATAGTGCCAACTAGTTCTCCTTCTATAACTTCTTGATTCATCCCTTTTTGATTTAGTGGAGGTTGTAGGCCTTCAATTCCACCTTAATGTGGTGTTTTTCTTATCTTCTTTGGGCATTTCCATGAGAGCTAAATGAAACTTTATTTTGATGAGATCTTTGATATGGATTACTGGTGCTTGAGATTAAGATCCATGGGTTTGATAGAATTTCTTTACATGAAACATAACATCATTTCTTTCCTCTAGGATAGCCATTTGTGGTACTCTCTTTCCTTTATGAAGCTCATGCCTCACTTCCATAGTAGCATCCCTTCTTACTCGAGCTTTTGTTGGTTGGTAAAGCCTATTCATATGCTTTGTAATGTGGTACCCCTATTGTACGTGACCAAGGTTTGACCTTACAAGGATTTCTAGCAACATTGATGATGCAAAACATTCAAGAGATAAAACAATGTTACCCTATATATCTCTCCACCTTAGTTGTTCATCATGGTAAAAGATAAATATGAAATTAGGATAATATGGATCAATGTGAGTGTAGAAGATTCTAGTTTGCATGGACGCACTCCAATCTTCTTCACTATAGTTTTGGTTATGAATCTTGTTGAATTCATTAACAGGTGATGATTTCTCCTTAAGTGTAGAAGCCATATTATATTTTTGATGATTTTAAATGTCTATGTGTTAAAAGAATTGATTCAAGTGTGAAAGATAGACTTTGTAATTCTTAATACAACAAACTCTTATAAAGTCAACTACTAAGCAAACATTAACAAGTCCCCAACAACAATGCTAATGATAAGTGGCTAGGTACTCCAACATTTCACCATACAAGTCACGAGCATTCATGGATGACTAGATCGTAATTTGTGGATTGACAATATAAGTATTCTAGTGATTGATAGCTGGTTTGTGATCATTGTCTTTTCATATTAAGTTAGTGGAGTGCACATAGTATGGTTTAACTCTTAGTGAGATATATGATATCATGATAGTGGAGGCTCAAGTTGATCCTAAGTTTTTTTGTAATGAAAATGAGAATAAATTCCAAATCTAGATGATACAGAAATGTAGATCCATCCTAGCTTGTGATAATAAGAATCTATTCCTAACTTGTCATACATGCCTTGGGCTCACGTAACCGTTACTGGGATTACCAAGTGAATTCACTACTGAGCAAATTAAGTGAAGTCACTACTTGGTTATCAAATAATTACACTTAACGCTCGAAACCAATTGTACTTATTCTACCTTACTAATGAACATTGAAAAAATAAATTACTTAGAAAATGTAAAGAACCTAATTAAAGTAAACATATTAGAAAATAAAAGTAAACTATATAAGATGCTACATGTAACGACGGAAAATGTCGGTAGCTGGAAACTACCAAACAAAATCTGTGTACACAGTTTTAACCATGGATCCGTGCGAGGGCTGTGCTGGAGAAAATGAATCCGTAGTGCCCTGAACGGTCTTGTCGATCAGACAGGAACTTACTTAATTAGTAAATCAACGAAGATTATAGGTGTTTTGTGAAACGATTTGATTCGATAAATCGAGAAAGAAAAGGAAAACAATGTAGATAAATTGCAATAATGACAACGTTAACAAGACAAAAGGAATTGGATTTAAGAGAAATGCGCGATTTCAAGATCTGTACTTTGACCCGAAAAAACGAGTATTTTGTATATAAAGTTATAATGGGAAGACTCCGATTATCTTGTGCGAAACATACACAAAATAATAAGAAATTGTTCAACAAGGAGTGCAGAATGGAGCTCGGTCTACCTTATAAGCCAAAGACAGAGTGCAAGGAAGGTCAAGCTCGGATGTCTATCAACCAACTGTACCTGGTCAATAGATCTTGCCAACCACACCAGATGATCTCTCGATCTTTGATCTATCTTCTTTGTTTTGGATAGTCTCTACTCAAAACTACCAAGGATCGCCGATGGGAGAACTGTATTTTTGCCCAAAAGGTATGATCCCTCATGCTGCAAAATGCTCCAAAATGTCTCTTGTTTCTACTCAAGGATGATGACTGCCCAAAAAAAATGAAGATGCCAAATGCTGCTCCTTTTTCCAAAAGTCTAGACGTCTTTTCCTTTCTTCACCAACTGGGGTATTTATAACATGCAGAAAATGCACGGCCTTGATGACACGTGTCTTGAATTTTCTGGATGCCGTTGACTGGCTATGTCACATCACATTACAACGTACGCTGTCAACACTTTTACCGAAGCTGCTTCATGATTACGCACAATACGCTTATCAGCGTATCGCGCGTATGGGTAGCAAATGCGTAACTACTTTAGCCAGCTTTACACTGTATTGCACTTGTTTACGCTGTGTCGCGTGGCAGAGCGTAACAAAGCATGGAAATAGTGAGTCAAGCTGTTTCACGCTCATTTACGTAGCAAAGCCTAGTGAAGCGTAAAAAATGATCAACTCGACGATAAATTACGCTGACGTACGCTGCGTAGCATAATGAGCGTTAAGGCGATCAATCTGGAAAAAGAAAGGAGCCGATCTATCACACTTCCTTTGGACTTTCCCTTTGACCTCTTTTGAAGCTCGTTACGCTACCTTGCGTAACAAAGCATAAATCCAACCCTGGACAAAAGACTTAGCAGAATATGCGAGAAGTCACATATTACGCTGCTTAGGCCTTAAACTTCACCAAATCTGTTGAAGTAAGTCACCTTCTGATGTCAGAATATGTTAAGTAGAATTATGCTAAGCATCATTACGCTATGTTGTGTAATGTAGCGTAAAGACAGAAAACACAGTAAAATTGAAATTTGTAAGGAACTTTGGAGACTTGATGCCGGGCACCATTTCGCCTTGCCTTGCCTTGATCTAGCTTCTGGAATTCTATCGCGAACTTTTGCCTGAATCGTGAATCTTCTCCTGAGGCCGATTCACAATTTCCATGGTGTTTCAATGGCCCCTCTTTGTTGACGGTTAGAGGGCTTGCCCAAAAGACGTCGACAAAGAATACGAAACACCGGACCGATGAAAGTACCAACAGCATTTATCAACAGGTACTCAAGTGTCGCCCTGTCAACACAAAGGAGCAGAGATGAAGGAAATGGGAGATAGAATGGTATGGGAGGAAATAGGTTTGGGGAAGATGCAAATGAGGTTCGGGGGAAGACGCAAACAAGGTTCGGGGAAGACCCAAATGAGTAGGGATAGCTTCTTCACGCATAAGCAAATAGGCTATCTCCTGCGATTACATTTGCATGGAGTTATGCCTTCATTTTGTGTTAAAGGGGGTTGCATAGACAAATTGTGTTGCATCTGCATGGCCTGGGTGAGATGTGTTTCACCCATTTTTCCGACCCCTGCTCTTTTTTTTCTGGTGTCCACTAGGCAAGTTGCGTTACGCCGGTTCATGGACTTGAGTGTAATGCGAATGCGAAAAGCGTGTGCTACGTATGTACATTTTGCGTACAGGAAGCGGATGGGATAGTTAAGGATAGTGATAAGGGCTAGGAGTAGGGCTATGAGGAACACAAGGATGCACCCTCCGAGTGGACAGGCCAACTTAAGCAGCCATCTCAAAATGCTATCGGTATTACACCACTCAGATGAACGTACCTTCGAACGACGTCCTCGTAACAAGTAACCTGCAACCAAAGAAGAAAACAGAGGATACCATTGTCCATGCGAATCGCGGGAAAGGTTTTTGAAACAAGTACTATTAGAGGCGAGATAAAGTGATCAGGCCATGAAGGAGGAACTGTAGCACGAGGCTAGAGTCTTCAGCCTTGACGCTCGGCCCAGCATATCACCGCCAAAGAACATCAAACTCAGCGCACCTGACTGGTTATGTAAATAACCAGCTAGGTGAATCTGTGAAGCCAGAGCCTAATAGCGATGATGAGCGGAGATCCCCAAAGTCGTAATTGATGAGAACTCCTTTGGGGCTCCGGACGGTGAAACTAACCTCTTAGAGGTACCACCGCTGGAATGGGTGCAGTGACGGTATCTCCGAGGGGTCAGTAGTATGACCTTCAGCACATCCAAGAGATCAACAGAATGCTGGTGAGGTAGTGACGCTGGGGCTGTCTCAGCATCCCATCCCATTTGTCTTACAGCTGCACAGAGATGATTACGCTCGCTTGACTTGCATGATGGCAGTTTGTGAGTCCCAATTTTAAGTCCTGGTAGACTGTCGTTGCTGGTTTTAGGTCTCAGCAGACCATGGTCCCAGTTTAAAGTCTGAGTAGACGGAGAAATGCTAGTTTTACATCGTAGCGAATGGTGGTGAAGCTGATTTATGGTCTCAGCAGACCATGCTATGGGTATCAGTTTTGTGTCATGACCCAGGGACAAGTCTGTGCTGGTTTTATGTCTCAGCAAATGACTACTTACCTGCGCCAGTTTTGTGTCATGGCAAACAACCGGTGCCAGTTTAGCATCGTGGCGGACACATGCCGAAAATGCCAGTTTTTCGTCTTGGCGAACCTATACAACACTGCCAGTTTTACGTCATAGTGGATGATTACAACTTGTCAATTTTACGTCGTGGCAGACGATCAGTGCTAGTTTAGCATCGTGACGGACAAGTGAAGGGAGTGCCAGTTTTACGTCGTGGTGGACGGTTGTTGCCAGTTTAGCGTCATAGCGGATGATTATGGCCATACCTGATGTTCACACTGGAGATGCAACTATATGTAGTACCGTTTCAGATATATGTGATTCACAGGATTCGGTAACTCGTTGCCGTCGATATCCGCTAGCTTGAATGCTCCGTTGCCATACACATCAATCACCAAGAAAGGGCCCTCCCAGTTTGCAGAGAACTTGCCCACTGGTTCGCAAATGGCCTTGAGAACCAAATCTCCTTTCTTGATCGGACGTTGCTGGAGATTATGACGATGCTTTTGCCTCTGTTTGTCTTGATACTTCTCGATTGTATCAAGTGTCTATATTCGCTTCTCTTCTACAGAATCCAAATCCATGATCCGAGACTCGATGTGTTGAGCCTCATTTATAATCATGAAGAGGACCATTCTCAGAGAAGGAATTTGCAACTCGAGGGGCAACACTACTTCAGATCCATAGACTAGGCTATAGGGCATACTGTCTGTAGCCGTCCTACATGTAGTACGATATGCCCATAGCACATAGAGGATTTTTTTGTGCCACCGTCTCTTGTTGCTGTCGAGCATTTTCTTGAGTAGATTGATGATGACTTTGTTTGTGGCTTCAACTTGACCATTTGCTTACGGGTAATAGGGCAAGGAAAAAGATTATTTAATGCCAAGGCTATCATAGAAGGATTTAGTTTCCGAACTACTAAAATATGGCCCGTTATCGATCACGATAGTCATAAGGAGACCAAATCTGGTTACAATGTTGTCTAAGATGAAATGACAAATCTATTGAGATGTGATTTTCTGTAAAGGAATAGCTTCTACCCACTTCGTGAAGTACTCAGTAGCGGTACTTATGAAGCTATGACCTGTGGAAGATTTTGGTGTCATGGGACCTATAATGTCTAGTCCCCATCATTGAAACAGCCATGTTATCTGAGTCGTATGTAACTCTGTAGGCGACACGTGTATCAGATTTGCGTAACGCTGACACGTGTCGCAAGTTTTAACCTTTGTTAGAAAATCTTTTTCCATGTATGACCAGTAGTACCCTAAGCAACAGATTTTTGAAGCCATAGCCCGTGGTGCTACGTGTCCTCTGCATAATCCCTCGTGGACCTCGCCAACTATACGTTGTGCTTGGTCCTTGTTAACACAAGTAAGCAGTACACCATCAAAAGAGCGTCTACAAAGAGTACTGTCTCCTATGATGACGTACTACCTAGCTCGCTTGCGGATTGCATCTTTCTGCGCGTGTGTTAATTCGTGCGGTGGCTCACCATGCAAGAGGTAAGTCTTAATGCTATCGTACCACTTTGGCATTCTATCCTCGAGCAGAGAGGATATTTGTGCCGCCTGAATGATGGGATCTGTGCAATCTGTTATTAATGCGGGATAGGTGTCGAACAAGTGTGAGGGCACGTTCAAAGCCAGTGTAGCCAGTGCATCGGCTAATGTGTTATCAATGCGTGGCACATGTTGGGCATCAATGATCATGAACCACCTTAAAAGATCTTTAGCCATATCGCAGTAGGACTGTAAGTGTGCAGCCTTGCAGGTGTAGACTCCTGTGATCTGATTGATGATGAGCATCGAGTTACCCCTGATTGCCAGGTGTCGAGTGTCGAGTTTGCTGGCAATTAGTAATCCCCTGAGGAGCCCCTCGTACTCTGCCACATTGTTCGTACAGGGGAAGGTAAAGCGATAAGCGTGAAGATGCACATCCTCAGGTGATAGCGTAATGACTGTAGTGGCATTGCCGCCTCTAACAGTCAAAGCTCCGTCAAAGTATGACATTGCTTCGGAACTTGTTAAGACAGGGCTTAAACTATGCACATGTTCATCTGAGAATTCAGGCTCTATGGTCGCCTGACTGTCAATAGGTGATGTTATCAATTGGTCGGTTATCGCTTGGCCTTTCATAGAAGATTGGCCGATGTAATGCAAATCGAATTCTGCCGTGATAGCCTTCCAACGAGCTATTTTGCTACTTTCGTATAACTTATGCGTAATGGCCCTAAGAATGTTATTTTTACAGATGATGTTGACCTGACTACGGAAGAGATAGTGCCTACATTTCTTTAGCATAAACACTAACGCCAGGCAATTACGCTCTACTTCGTTGTACCTCGTTTCGTATGCACATAGGGCATGACTCAAGTAGTAAATGGGTACTTCTAACCCGTTGCTTCTCTTTTGATAAAGTAATGCGGCTAAAGCTACGTCCGAGGTCGCAAGGTAAATGTAGAACGGCTGATCCCTTTGTGGCGGGAATATCGTTGGCAAGCGTTGAAGTTCCTGTTTTAGGCTGTCAAATGCACGCTAGCAATCATCTGTCCACTTGAAATTAACACCTTTCTTAAGAAGGTGTTGCATAGGGTGTAGTTTATCTGTTAATCTTGAGATGAACCACCTGATAAACTGTAATCGTCCTTGTAACTCGCGTAATTGCTTGAGATCTGTGGGAGGCGTTAACTCGACAATGGCTTTGACCTTATCAGGGTC